>CM065742.1:1313462-1325962 GCA_033310375.1 Conus canariensis | reverse complement strand
CTTTTTGAAATATTGTTGTATGGTGCTGCTCTTTTTATGATTTTCCATGATATGTTGTAGTCTATTTTTTTATCTTTGAGTCTCCAGATGTATTTGCTCAGCTCTGTTTGATTTTTGTATTTTTCATTTTTGAATGACTGTTTATGGTTTGCGTATCTGGTTTTGAAAGTGTTTTCAGTAATCCCTACATATGTTTCTTCTTCATTTTCTGATGTTACCGTAGCTTGGTATACAATGTTGCTGTGAAGACATTTATTGCTCAGGGGGCACTGTTCTTTTTTAGTGCAGTTGCAAGATGTCCTTTCGGCACCCTTCTCTTTTATGTTGCTTTTCATTTTGTTAGATGAATCAATCATGTTTTTGAGGTTTTGAGACAAAAATACATATGGATTCAAATCATGGCGATCACCTCCAACAATAGATGAAATGAAACCTTTTGAAGACAAAATGAAGGGACTGATAGCCAATATTAAATTCAAAAAATCAAATAACAACTTTCAAACATCACTAGCAAATGATATAAAACAAATCCAAAATGATAAAAAGATATTCGTAAAGGCTGACAAAACGAGCAATTTTTACAAAATGGAACCAAACGAATACTCTCAACTCTTAAACAAAAACATCCAGAAAAACTACAAGAAAGCTGATAAAACTACACATAGCAACATCCGCAAAAAAGAAAAAGAGCTTGCACATCGCATGGAGTTAAGTGATAGGGTAGAGACAACAGCAACAAAGGAGGCCTTCATAACACTTAAAGACCACAAGCCTAACTTCCAAAACAACCCAACATGTAGACTAATAAACCCATCTAAATCCGAACTGGGCAAAATAAGCAAGAGAATTTTGGAAAAGGCTATAGAAGATATAAAATCAAACACCGAATACAACCTTTGGAAAAACAGCTATGAAGTCATACAATGGTTTAAGAAACTCAATAAACAGAGAAATACAATGTTCATTACATTTGACATAGTAGACTTCTATCCATCCATAGATGAAGAACTACTCAACAAAGCTTTGAAATTTGCCAACAAATACACAAATATAACAGAGTCAGAAATGGAGATTATTTTCCACACCAAAAAAACCTTACTCCATAGCAGAAATGAAACTTGGATTAAAAAAACGAGCAAAAACTCCACATTTGATGTAACCATGGGATCGTATGATGGTGCCGAAACATGTGAACTAGTCGGACTATTCATGCTATCCAACATCCAAAAACAACTTGGAAAACAGGCCGGTTTATACAGAGATGACGGCCTCGCTGCATTAAACAATAATCCAAGAACCATTGAAAACAAGAAAAAAGAATTATGTAAAATCTTTAAAAACCACAACTTAAAAATCACAATAGAAGCAAACAAAAAAGTAGTGAATTACCTAGACATAACATTAGACCTCAATGACCATGTGTACAAACCATACAAAAAACCCAATGACATACCAGTCTACGTAAACATCAAAAGCAACCACCCACCATCTATACTAAAAACAATACCCAATGGTATAAACAAGAGACTATCCAACCTGTCATGCAATGAAAACGCATTCAATGATGCAGCAACAGAATATCAAGAAGCATTACAAAAAAGTGGTTACAATTACAAACTACAATACAGTCCAGACAACAACACGAACAGAATTAAGAAAAATAGGAAAAGAAAGATCATATGGTACAACCCACCATACGATGGACAAGTAAAAACAAATGTAGGAAAAGAATTCTTTAAAATCTTAGCAACATCATTCCCAAAAGAACACAAACTGTCCAAAATATTCAACAAAAACACCATTAAACTGTCATACTCATGTATGCCCAACCTCAAAAACATGATTGATTCATCTAACAAAATGAAAAGCAACATAAAAGAGAAGGGTGCCGAAAGGACATCTTGCAACTGCACTAAAAAAGAACAGTGCCCCCTGAGCAATAAATGTCTTCACAGCAACATTGTATACCAAGCTACGGTAACATCAGAAAATGAAGAAGAAACATATGTAGGGATTACTGAAAACACTTTCAAAACCAGATACGCAAACCATAAACAGTCATTCAAAAATGAAAAATACAAAAATCAAACAGAGCTGAGCAAATACATCTGGAGACTCAAAGATAAAAAAATAGACTACAACATATCATGGAAAATCATAAAAAGAGCAGCACCATACAACAATATTTCAAAAAGATGCAATCTATGCTCCACAGAAAAATGGTTAATATTATGCAAACCACACTTAGCAACTCTGAACACAAAAGTAGAAATTGTAAACAATTGCAGGCACAAGTGGAAATCTTTGCTAGCACATTCCACCTGAACAGGCCCCAATAAGAACCACAGGCCGCACGTGCAGCAAATGAGATCCGCCTGCACACACAGAGTTGAAATCAAGTCCCGCACGCCATAAAAGACCGTTGGCGTGCTCCAAAAGACATCCTGAAGATAGCAAAGCTAGAAACAAGCTTGTAGATTTTACCACTTCATTTTAAAAATATTTTTTTAACAGAATATATATATATATATATATATATATATATATGCTGAATAATTTAGTAGTTGGGCCAAGTAAGTGCAGGCTAACAGTTCTTCTGTCATGACATTAATAACCTAACAAACATTTAAATAAAAGAAAAAAAGGTGGGGGTGGGGGGCCGGAAGGGAGAGGAAGAAAATGAAAGCATAGAATCAGGGAAATATATTATAAACATTCAGCCCTTCACCAGCAGCATATGGGAACCGCTGTAAGTCTTCCTGAAGACTGATCAATTCATATTGCCTGCTCCTAGGCTATTTGTCCGCCGGATCGGACTCCTTTGGGAGACACGGCTGATTGGGTCTGTGCTCCCTTGGCATCAAATGGAGAGATACCACAGTCTGCAATTCTGTGCTGTTGTACACACACACACACACACACACACACACACACACACACAGAGGGAGAGAGAGAGAGAGAGAGAGAGAGAGAGAGAGGGAGAGAGGGAGAGAGAGAGAGAGAGAGAGAGAGTAGCACACATACATACACGTACGCGATGACTCAGTGTCACGACAAGGCGTTCTCCAGGTGAAACTGCTGGGCAGAAATTCTCCATTTTCCTTTAGATCAGCAGCACAGAGCCCAAGAAGATGGCGGAATGTGTCAGGCATCATTTTGAAATACTGGGCACATTTCTCTCGGTCATTCTGTAGTTGGGGCATTAGGCGATGATACTCTCCGTGAATATGTCACAGTCTGTTGATCGCGTGCATAGAAAAACGGCGTGTTGTGTGTAGAGTGTTTCTTCCCCCCCCCCCCCCCCCATCCCCCTCCACCATATCAATTTTTGTTTTCTCGTGAGCGCCATTTTCACATCGCGTGTCAAAGAAAATTGTGCAACACAGCCTTCTCAATCCGGATCTATTATGCACGAGAGAGTCAAATATTTGATGCGAAACGCACACAAGAGAGAGAGAGAGAGAGAGAGAGAGAGAGAGAGAGAGAGAGAGAGAGTTGTTTATAGCCCAGCCAAGTGCAATGGACCATATCAGGGCTGTCATCTCCTTTAAAACAACTCAGAAACACACACACACACACACACACACACACACACACCTCTCATTCAAACAGATTTTTCAAAAAGATGTCAGGATAACGATCTGGATAATGACTGTCTGCGTTACACGCACACCGTTTCACACACGGTTTGACATTCTCTCTCTCTCTCTCTCTCTCTCTCTCTCTCTCTCTCTCTCTCTCCCTCTCCCTCTCTCTCTCTCTCTCATTCAACTGTTAAAATGACTGACGGGGCAAAGTTGCTCAGTTTGAGCAAGTCCAGTTGTCAGATTTGTGCAGATAAACGGTTTATATCCGTTTGTGAAGGAGAGAGAGAGAGAGAGAGAGAGAGAGAGAGAGAGAGAGAGAGAGAGAGAGAGAGAGAGAGAGAGAGATTGCAGTCTCTCCTTAGATCCCTCCAATGATTACGGTCTCTCCTTCGATCCCTCCAATCATTACGGTCTGTCCTTCGATCCCTCCAATCATTACGGTCTTTCCTTCGATCCCTCCAATCATTACGGTCTGTCCTTCGATCCCTTCAATAATTACGGTCTGTCCTTCGATTCCTTCAATCATTACGGTCTGTCCTTCGATCCCTTCAATAATTACGGTCTCCCCTTCGATCCCTTCAATAATTACGGTCTCTCCTTCGATCCATCCAATAATTACGGTCTCTCCTTCGATCGCTTCAATGATTGCAGTCTTTCCCTCGATCCCTTCAATGATTGCGGCCTCTCCTTTGATAATGGCGATTTCTCCTGACTTGTGTTCTTGAAGATCTGGGCTTCCGTCTTAAAGTGTTTTGACTTTCACCGGGACGAGAGGGGGGGGGGGGGGGGGAGTGGGGGGGGGGCAGTATTGTGTAACTCAACACCCTTATGTACCTGTCGACCGACAATCAGTGGGACAGCCAGGGGTTGTACTTCGTGGGGCCTGAAAGCGGCGAGAGAGGATTGAGGGGAGACGGCGCAATTACGGGATAGAGGTACGGGGTCAGAGTTCGCGGTTACCGTCGGGAGTCATGCGGTGGTACCACAACCCGTTAAGACTGTAAGTGTCTTTGCCTATCTGAAAACGTCCCCCCCCCCTCCCCTTAACATGTTAACGAGCATACGTATGTTGTCTTTAGATACAGGGTGAAGAAATAAAGACTACCGCCGTGGTGTGACAGCAAAATGGACGACAATGAGCACGATTTGTGGGCTCGTTGTTTTCCTGCACCATTGCTTGGTACCACTCCTACAGCATTACACTCCAACACTCATGGTACCACTCCTACAACACCAAACTCCAACACTCATGGTACCACTCCTACAACACCAAACTCCAACACTCATGGTACCACTCCTACAACACCAAACTCCAACACTCATGGTACCACTCCTACAACACCAAACTCCAACACTCATGGTACCACTCCTACAACACCAAACTCCAACACTCATGGTACCACTCCTACAACACCAAACTCCAACACTCATGGTACCACTCCTACAACACCAAACTCCAACACTCATGGTACCACTCCTACAACACCAAACTCCAACACTCAAGGTACCACTCCTACAACACCAAACTCCAACACTCATGGTACCACTCCTACAACACCAAACTCCCAACACTCATGGTGCCAGTCCTACAACACCAAACTCCAACACTCAAGGTACCACTCCTACACCAAACTCCAACACTCATGGTACCACTCCTACAACACCAAACTCCAATACTCATGGTACCACTCTTACAACACCAAAACCCAACACTCACGGTACCACTCCTACAACACCAAACTCCAACACTCATGGTGCCACTCCTACAGCACCAAACCCCAACACTCATGGTACCACTCCTACAACACCAAACAACAACACCAAACTCCAACACTCATGGTACCACTCTTACAACACCAAAACCCAACACTCACGGTACCACTCCTACAACACCAAACCCCAACACTCATGGTATCACTCCTATAACACCAAACTCCAACACTCATGGTACCACTCCTACAACACCAAACTCTAACAACACCAAACTCCAACACTCATGGTACCACTCCTACAACACTCATGGGGTGCTGCAGGTCAAGGACAGCCAGCCGCAGTCCCAAAGTTCACAGGGTCTTGTCAGCATCAGATCCACACACCAGGAATCCATCTGCTTTACAGGGATGACTAACCACAGCTGCTGATCAGGATGACATGTAGGGTGGCTCCTTGGCCTGTTGTGAGTCATACGTGGCCCTGCAAGCTGAGTGCTGGCAAAGATAGACACTGCACTTGTGTCATTCTATTCACTATGAGCTCTCCCTGCAGATGGTACAAGTCATCCCTCCATGACTCACCCGTCATGGAGTGACCTGAAGGTCCAGGTACAGAGAATTCACAGTCTTGACCCCTTCCAGGTCCAGGAGGTGAGGTACGACAGAGGCCACCTCTTCATATCCCCCCACCCCCACCCTCACCCCCGAACCCGCCCTCTCCTGTGAACACAGAGCTGAACACTGCAGGAGTTACTTTGGCAAGCTATAGAATTGTGTCTCGATCAACCTCTACGTACAGGTAGCCAGTTGACGCGCGCGCGTGCGCGCGCACACACACACACACACACACACGTGCGCGCGCACGCTCACACACACACACACACACACACACACACACACACACACACACAGATGTGTGCACAGCCCACTGTTCTCTCAGTCCCAAAGATCTCATTCCCCTCCGTTACAGGCCCCATCGCGCGGCAAACATGGCGTGTCCGAAGAAGAGCACAAAGAAAGGAAGATTGTGGAAAAGATGACCTGATGGGAAGCCGAGTGGTGAAAGGTCCAGAGAATCAGGTCATAAGACAGACTACAATGAAAGTGGGTCACTGGGTGTCTGAGTGAAAGGTCCAGAGAATCAGGTCATAAGACAGACTACAATGAAAGTGGGTCACTGGGTGTCTGAGTGAAAGGTCCAGAGAATCAGTCATAAGACAGACTACAATGAAAGTGGGTCACTGGGTGTCTGAGTGAAAGGTCCAGAGAATCAGGTCATAAGACAGACCACAATGAAAGTGGGTCACTGGGTGTCTGAGTGAAAGGTCCAGAGAATCAGGTCATAAGACAGACCACAATGAAAGTGGGTCACTGGTTGTCTGAACTCTCCAACTCAGCCTGCAACATTCTGCTACAAGCATCAAACCCGACTATGTCGTGCTTAGCCTAGTCAGCGTTTTGGCTAAACAAGCTTTGACGTATTTGGAAAACTAAATTTCATCCATGTAATAATGATACCCTCGTCAACAAACCCTTAGGGATCACTGGGCCGCGCAAACCCTCCGACTGTGACAAGCTACCAACCCTTTTGAGACACCCCCCTCCCCCCCCCCCCCCCCAAAAGATCTTTCATATCTGACAGAAAAAGCTCCTATATGCGGAGGGGGGGGGGGGAGGGGTAAAGTGGTGAGAGGATACTTTAGTCGTATCCCGCTCGCATAAAGAAACGATTCCTGGTCAAGTTTCAAGATCAGTGTGCGAATTTGGTTTTGATAGCTCAGCTTCACTATTTTGACAGAAAGACGCACAAAACAAATCTACAAACTCTTACCAGGACAACATGCCTTCCCAGCTATGTCCAACGGCCAATCAGAAATGGGTGTATGGGTCTGTTCAGCAGCATGTCGCTCACCATGGGTCTCTGTTCAGCAGCATGTCGCTCACCATGGGTCTCTGTTCAGCAGCATGTCGCTCACCATGGGTCTCTGTTCAGCAGCATGTCGCTCACCATGAGTCTGTTCAGCAGCATGTCGCTCACCATGGGTCTCTGTTCAGCAGCATGTCGCTCACCATGGGCCTCTGTTCAGCAGCATGTCGCTCACCATGGTCTGTTCAGCAGCATGTCGCTCACCATGGGCTCTGTTCAGCAGCATGTCGCTCACCATGGGTCTGTTCAGCAGCATGTCGCTCACCATGGGCCTCTGTTCAGCAGCATGTCGCTCACCATGGGTCCTGTTCAGCAGCATGTCGCTCACCATGGGCCTCTGTTCAGCAGCATGTCGCTCACCATGGGTCTGTTCAGCAGCATGTCGCTCACCATGGGCTCTGTTCAGCAGCATGTCGCTCACCATGGGTCTCTGTTCAGCAGCATGTCGCTCACCATGGGTCTGTTCAGCAGCATGTCGTTCACCATGGTCTCTGTTCAGCAGCATGTCGCTCACCATGGGTCCTGTTCAGCAGCATGTCGCTCACCATGGGTCTCTGTTCAGCAGCATGTCGCTCACCATGGGCCTCTGTTCAGCAGCATGTCGCTCACCATGAGTCTGTTCAGCAGCATGTCGCTCACCATGGGTCTGTTCAGCAGCATGTCGCTCACCATGGGCCTCTGTTCAGCAGCATGTCGCTCACCATGAGTCTGTTCAGCACATGTCCCTCACCATGGGTCTGTGTTCAGCAGCATGTCGTCACCATGAGGTCCTACTGTTCAGCAGCATGTCGCTCACCATGGGCTCTGTTCAGCAGCATGTCGCTCACCATGGTCTTGTTCAGCACATGTCGCTCACCATGGGTCTCTGTTCAGCAGCATGTCGCTCACCATGGGTCTGATTCAGCAGCATGTCGCTCACCATGGGTCCTGTTCACAGCTTGTCGCTCCACCATGGGTCTCTGTTCAGCAGCATGTCGTTACACCTATGGGTCTGTTCAGCAGCACGTCGCTCACCATGGGTCTTTCAGCAGCATGTCGCTCACCATGGGTCTCTGTTCAGCAGCATGTCGCTCACCATGGGTCTCTGTTCAGCAGCATGTCGCTCACCATGGGCCTCTGTTCAGCAGCACGTCGCTCACCATGGGTCTCTGTTCAGCAGCACGTCGTCACCATGGGTCTCTGTTCAGCAGCATGTCGCCCACCATGGGCCTCTGTTCAGCAGCACGTCGCCTCACCATGGGGTCTCATGTTCATGCTGAGCACGTCGCTCACCATGGGCCTTGTTCAGCAGCATGTCGCTCACCATGGGTCTCTGTTCAGCAGCATGTCGCTCACCATGGGTCTGTTCAGCAGCATGTCGCTCAACATGGGTCTCTGTTCAGCAGATGTCGCTCACCATGAGTCTGTTCAGCAGCATGTCGCTCACCATGGGTCTGTTCAGCAGCATGTCGCTCACCATGGGTCTCTGTTGAGCAGCATGTCGCTCACCATGGGTCTGTGTTCAGCAGCATGTCGCTCACCATGGGTCTCTGTTCAGCAGCATGTCGCTCACCATGGGTCTGTTCAGCAGCATGTCGCTCACCATGGGTCTCTAGTTCAGTCAGCATGTCGCTCACCATGGGTCTGTTCAGCAGCATTGTCTGGCTCACCATGGCTCTGTTCAGCAGCATGTCGCTCACCATGGGTCTCTGTTCAGCATGCCACTGGTCGCGCTCACCATGGGTCTCTGTTCAGCAGCATGTCGCTCACCATGGGTCTCTGTTCAGCAGCATGTCGCTCACCATGGGTCTCTGTTCAGCAGCACGTCGCTCACCATGGGTCTCTGTTCAGCAGCATGTCGCCCACCATGGGTCTCTGTTCAGCAGCACGTCGCTCACCATGGGTCTCTGTTCAGCAGCATGTCGCTCACCATGGGTCTCTGTTCAGCAGCATGTCGCTCACCATGGGTCTCTGTTCAGCAGCATGTCGCTCACCATGGGTCTCTGTTCAGCAGCATGTCGCTCACCGTGGGTCTCTGTTCATGCAGCATGTCGCTCAACGTGGGTCTCTGTTCAGCAGCATGTCGCTCACCGGCATTCCAACGTCTTCTGTCAAAGAGCAAAAGGAACAGACTGACACAGTATCTCCAACAGTGTATTTATAAATGTGAATACACAAGCTGACATGCATTTGAAATCATTCGGCCCACGAATTTGACATGAAGAAATCAATTTTTTCAAAGGGAACTCCATGAGATACTGACGCCCGTTAAATCTGGGCGCTGCTAGCACATTTCCTGTGAAATATTGCCACACATCCAGATCTCTCATTAGATATGTTCACAGCAGGCATATGTTATATAAAGTATGTTTCTCCAACAGAGTCGTTCACAGCAGACATATGTTATATAAAGTATGTTTCTCCAGCAGAGTCGTTCACAGCAGACATATGTTATATAAAGTATGTTTCTCCAGCAGAGTCGTTCACAGCAGACATATGTTATATAAAGTATGTTTCTCCAGCAGAGTCGTTCACAGCAGACATATGTTATATAAAGTATGTTTCTCCAACAGAGTCGTTCACAGCAGACATATGTTATATAAAGTATGTTTCTCCAACAGAGTCGTTCACAGCAGACACATGTTATATAAAGTATGTTTCTCCAACAGAGTCGTTCACAGCAGACACATGTTATATAAAGGATGTTTCTCCAACAGAGTCGTTCACAGCAGACATATGTTATATAAAGTATGTTTCTCCAACAGAGTCGTTCACAGCAGACACATGTTGGAGAGTCGTTCACAGCAGACACATGTTATATAAAGGATGTTTCTCCAACAGACATGTTCACAGCAGACACATGTTATATAAAGGATGTTTCTCCAACAGAGTCGTTCACAGCAGACACATGTTATATAAAGGATGTTTCTCCAACAGAGTCGTTCACAGCAGACACATGTTATATAAAGGATGTTTCTCCAACAGAGTCGTTCACAGCAGACACATGTTATATAAAGGATGTTTCTCCAACAGAGTCGTTCACAGCAGACACATGTTATATAAAGGATGTTTCTCCAACAGAGTCGTTCACAGCAGACACATGTTATATAAAGGATGTTTCTCCAACAGAGTCGTTCACAGCAGACACATGTTATATAAAGGATGTTTCTCCAACAGACATGTTCACAGCAGACACATGTTATATAAAGGATGTTTCTCCAACAGAGTCGTTCACAGCAGACACATGTTATATAAAGGATGTTTCTCCAACAGACATGTTCACAGCAGACACATGTTATATAAAGGATGTTTCTCCAACAGACATGTTCACAGCAGACACATGTTATATAAAGTATGTTTCTCCAACAGACATGTTCACAGCAGACACATGTTATATAAAGGATGTTTCTCCAACAGAGTCGTTCACAGCAGACATATTTTATATAAAGTATGTTTCTCCAACAGACATGTTCACAGCAGACATATGTTAATATAAGGATGTTTCTCCAACAGAGTCGTTCACAGCAGACATATGTTATATAAAGGATGTTTCTCGAACAGATATGTTCACAGCAGACATATGTTATATAAAGGATGTTTCTCCAACAGAGTCGTTCACAGCAGACATATGTTATATAAAGGATGTTTCTCCAACAGAGTCGTTCACAGCAGACACATGTTATATAAAGGATGTTTCTCCAACAGAGTCGTTCACAGCAGACACGTGTTATATAAAGGATGTTTCTCCAACAGAGTCGTTCACAGCAGACACATGTTATATAAAGGATGTTTCTCCAACAGACATGTTCACAGCAGACACATGTTATATAAAGGATGTTTCTCCAACAGACATGTTCACAGCAGACACATGTTATATAAAGTATGTTTCTCCAACAGACATGTTCACAGCAGACATATGTTATATAAAGGATGTTTCTCCAACAGAGTCGTTCACAGCAGACATATTTTATATAAAGTATGTTTCTCCAACAGACATGTTCACAGCAGACATATGTTATATAAAGGATGTTTCTCCAACAGAGTCGTTCACAGCAGACATATGTTATATAAAGGATGTTTCTCCAACAGATATGTTCACAGCAGACATATGTTATATAAAGGATGTTTCTCCAACAGAGTCGTTCACAGCAGACATATGTTATATAAAGGATGTTTCTCCAACAGAGTCGTTCACAGCAGACACATGTTATATAAAGGATGTTTCTCCAACAGAGTCGTTCACAGCAGACACGTGTTATATAAAGGATGTTTCTCCAACAGAGTCGTTCACAGCAGACACGTGTTATATAAAGGATGTTTCTCCAACAGAGTCGTTCACAGCAGACATATGTTATATAAAGGATGTTTCTCCAACAGAGTCGTTCACAGCAGACACATGTTATATAAAGGATGTTTCTCCAACAGAGTCGTTCACAGCAGACATATGTTATATAAAGGATGTTTCTCCAACAGAGTCGTTCACAGCAGACACATGTTATATAAAGGATGTTTCTCCAACAGAGTCGTTCACAGCAGACATATGTTATATAAAGGATGTTTCTCCAACACAGTCGTTCACAGCAGACACATGTTATATAAAGGATGTTTCTCCAAGAGACATGTTCACAGCAGACACATGTTATATAAAGGATGTTTCTCCAACAGAGTCGTTCACAGCAGACATATGTTATATAAAGGATGTTTCTCCAACAGAGTCGTTCACAGCAGACATATGTTATATAAAGGATGTTTCTCCAACAGAGTCGTTCACAGCAGACATATGTTATATAAAGGATGTTTCTCCAACACAGTCGTTCACAGCAGACATATGTTATATAAAGGATGTTTCTCCAACAGAGTCGTTCACAGCAGACATATGTTATATAAAGGATGTTTCTCCAACACAGTCGACATTTCATGTGACATACAATGGAGAGCCACTCTTTCTTGAACAAAATTTGTCTCTGAATTTTCTTATCCGGATACTGAATGTAGGGTCTTTCAAGTTGTCGTTCATTCTCCACTGAATGAATGTAGGGTCTTTCAAGTTGTCGTTCATTCTCCACTGAATGAATGTAGGGTCTTTCAAGTTGTCGTTCATTCTCCACTGAATGAATGTAGGGTCTTTCAAGTTGTCGTTCATTCTCCACTGAATCCGTTACTGCTGTTAGAGTGTTTCTTTGGTTACCAGTGCCAAATGCTCACAAACAGTGTCGGTGCACACGTGTGACTGTGATCTATCCAGCGCTCCCCATATACACTCCTACAAGAGAGAGAGAGAGAGAGAGAGAGAGA
>CM065742.1:1280962-1298462 GCA_033310375.1 Conus canariensis | reverse complement strand
AGCCTAATTCATATAACTTAATTCTCAACTTTGTTGCCCAGTTTGGTTTTCCCCTAGCATCCAGATTACACAGCATGTTATAAGCTTTCTTTGGTAACCTAGAATCGTTCATTTTTATCAGTTTCAACCAGTAACGAATACATCTAACTGCAGAATTCAGATATATTGGATACCTATTAGTTTCCCCATAAATCAAATCATTAGATGTTTGTAGTGAAACCCCAAGAAATCTCTTTAAAGCAAACAAATGTACTTTCTCGCAATTCACTGCAGCTTTATCCAGACCCCAGATTTCAGCACCATATTGGACAATGGGTTGGATTTGGGAGTCAAATAGTTTAACAAATATTTCAAATGACTGATTTCCCAGACTTGATAATTTCCTCATTATACACAAAGCAGCATGTTTTGCTTTGCTTGCTAGATCTTTACAAGCAAAGTTAAAACTTAATTTGGTTGAAAAATAAATTCCTAAATATTTGTAGACATTCACGACTGGCATAGGTATTCCATTATAATTCCAATGTTCTCTTGCACCTAAATAGCCACCTTTCCTGAATACAATTATATTGCTTTTCTGCATATTCACTGTCAGTTGTAGAGAAGAAGCAGCATGCCATAAATTATTCAATTGTGTTTGTAAACCAATAACTGTTTCAGACAACAAAACAATATCATCTGCCAGAAGAAGTATAAACAATTCTAAAAAGTCGTCCATGAACTGGGCTCCATGCCTTCCATTATCTATAACTTTAACTGTTAATTCGTTAATGAATAAAGAAAATAGAATAGGACTACACACGTCACCTTGTTTAACACCGCTAGTGCACATAATATAATCTGACAATTTTCCGCCACTTCTCACTCTAGATTTTACACAATTATACATACTTATAACACATTTATATGATTTTCCATGGATACCATTTTTCAACAAAACAGGCCACAAAATACTTCTGCTAATAGAATCGAAAGCTTTTTCAAAATCAATAAAGGCAACGTAGAGTTTACGATTGAAAGAAAATTGTTTCTGAATAAAAGCCATCAGAGTAAACATATGGTCTATAGTAGAGTAATTACGTTTGAATCCAGCTTGATATTCTCCCGTGAGATTATTTTCTTCTACCCATTCTTGTAACCTACAGTTAATGATCGTGCTGTATAGCTTACTGGTAGCATCACAAAGTGAAATGCCTCGGTAATTATTGGGATTGTTTACATTTCCTTTCTTATAGAGGGGTATAATAATAGATTCTGCCCAATTCTCAGGATATATTCCCTTGTCAAATAGAGAGTTGAAAAGGGTTACCAAGAAATTCAAAATGAGATCAGATTTACAACCATATTTTATAAATTCTCCAATTATACCATCTGGTCCTGCAGCCTTGCGTTGTTTAATTTTCCTAATGGCAAACAAAACTTCTTCTTTAGAGATTGGGCGATTTAAATTATCATTCACCAGTTCTTCATTATATTCACACTGTAACATGTTATCAGTATTAGTATCTTTTGTCAACAGTGTTTTGAAATGTTCAAACCAAGTGCCTATACTTATGTTATTTGAAGGCTGATTTTGTTTCAAAGATATCCTTTTCACTGTGTCCCAAAACTGTTTCTGACTATTCACAGAAGACAGTAATTGTGCAATTAGTGTATCATTGAATTGTTTCCTCTTTCTCTTCTGTAAATGCTTATATTCACGTCTTGCCTTGCAATACTCGTGACGGTCTCCATCATCATGTGAACGCACAAATTTATTCAACAATCTACGAACATGCTTTTTACAATAACCACACTCTAAATCAAACCAATCTTGAGATTCATTACTTCCTTTATGCCTTACTTGAATTTTCATACAGACAGCAGCTTCCTTTATACACATGTTAAAGCAACGCAGTGCTTCGTTAACATCAAGATCAATCAAACTGAGTGCATGTGCCATTTTTTCCTGAAAGTCTATTCGTGATAAGTTATTACAGAATACACTGCTATAATCATCATTCCATACAAGAGAGAGAGAGAGAGAGAGAGAGAGAGAGAGAGAGAGAGAGAGAGAGAGAGATTGAGCACATACATGCTAATACGGTGATGGTTTTTTTTTTTTTTTTTCAAACAATCTGTGATCAGCTTGATCGAGAGTTGACAAGCGCGCAAAAAGAGGACAGTGCGTACAGACATTGGCATATAATAGCACTTCTCTGAGTCACTCTTATAAACTTCTCCATTCTCAAGACAAGAGCACATTTAACTAGCACACGGCTGTATTTGATAAAGAATGAAGACATAAAGTAAACCAAGAGAAAATAAGACCGTAGTATTATTTTTCAACCTTTTGTCCCCATTTCTTCAATATATATCTTACAAGAAATATACACTTTTTTTCGAATCACAAACCACAATATCAATTCAATATAAAAAGGAAGTAACAGCATACACACACACACACACACACACACACACACACACACACACACGCACGCACGCACGCACGCACGCACGCACGCACGCACGCACGCACGCACGCACACACACACACACACACTGAAAGCAAAAAGTGGTAAAAGAATTGAGCTGAAACTGGGAAAGAAGGTCGTGCCGCCCTAGATTGCATAGCCTATCAGTGAAAAGTTTCCAAAAACATGTGTAATGAAACAGAATAAACAGTCTTGATGAATGTAAACATGTAGATATTGGCAGCATTAAGCAGTACGTGATGCTGAAGTTTTCCTTTTATCTGTAATAGTAAAAGGTATATACGATTCCCATATTTTTTCAAATCGTGTCAGGCAATTAATTTTGGCTACATATCTCTCAATTTTAAACTTTTCTAATAGTCGTTTTCTGAATACACTGCACACTGGAACACATTTGTTTTGTTTACATTGAAAATTAAACCATTTCGCAAACAGAACTATTCTTTCAAGTGCTTGTCATTTTTAATCTGTTTATCAGTACCTAGGATTACTAAGTTTTCGGTCAAATTTAATGTCATTTTGCATTTTTCATTAATTTCTATGATGAGTTTAGTCCAGAATGATTTAATAATATTACTTACCCAAAATATGTGTCTTATAGATTCCGTTTTCTGTATGGCAAAACGTGCAAGAGTTATCGCCACCCACACCCATTTCTTTCAACACAATTTATGTACCAAGAATTTGATGTACAATCCTCATTTGAAACCATTTTAATTTCACTTCAGAAATTTTATGTATCTTTTCGAAAACATTTAGCCAAACTATTTCGCCTTCCAATGTATTACTCCATTTTTTTTTTACAACAGTTGGGAGCTGGGCTATCGTCTATCAATATGCGATAATAAAGGTTCATACCTTTACAAATCGACAAAATCGTTTTTAGGGCGCATGGAAAGTCAGACTTCCTATCATTTTGAAAAGCGATATTATGTTTTGTCATATATAGTGGAATACATGATAGATAACCACCATACGTCAGAAAGTTAATGCTGACCTGGAAACGACGACTGAATTCAGCTAAAGACAAAAATCTTCCGTCTACATTCACAAAATCTGCAATGCAATGAACGCCATAATCTGTCCAGTTCGTTGATTGAATAGCTTCGTTTCCAAGTTTAAAGAGTTCATTGTACAGAAATGGTTCGGCTAATAAATCTGTACTTGTTTTAGGTTGTACTTTCTTCCAGAACAGTTGATATGCACCGAAAACCAAAATAGGCTATCCGTTTTTTTATGATTAACACACCATGGTCCGAACCTATCCACTTTAGTTAAAACAGGATATAACTGGGTACAAATGCTTTTCCAGTTATGCTTGGAATAATACAGTTTTCGTATCCATGTAATTTTAGCAGACATTGAATATGTTTTAACTTTAGGCACATGCAAACCACCATCTTTTACACTTCCAACCCTTGTCTTCCTATTAATTTTGTCTTGTTTTCCCATTCCACACAAATCTGAAACACGCTTTCTGGAGATCTGCCATGAAATCATCGGCCGGTGGGTTAGGCAACAGATTCCACAGGTGTATCAAATACGGTGATGTTTATTAACCGACGCGCGAGCGCTCACACACACACACACACACACACACACACACACACACACACACACACACACACACACACACACACGCACACACACACACACACACACAGATGGAGGTGCAGAGATGTGTTGTAACCACCCCCCTCCTCCTCTCTTGTCCCAGCCTCACCCTGTCCTGTTCTTTGCCTTTTCTTCTGTCTGTTGTTCGGTCTGTTGTCTCTGTCTGTTGTTTCTGTCTGTTGTTTCTGTCTGTTGTCTCTGTCTGTTGTCTCTGTCTGTTGTCTCTGTCTGTTGCTTCTGTCTGTTGCTTCTGTCTGTTGTTTCTGTCTGTTGTTTCTGTCTGTTGCTTCTGTCTGTTGTTTCTGTCTGTTGTTTCTGTCTGTTGCGTCTGTCTGTTGCTTCTGTCTGTTGTTTCTGTCTGTTGTTTCTGTATGTTGCTTCTGTCTGTTGTTTCTGTCTGTTGTTTCTGTCTGTTGTTTCTTCTGTCTGTTGTTTCTGTATGTTGCTTCTGTCTGTTGTTTCTGTCTGTTGTTTTCTGTCTGTTGTTTCTGTCTGTTGTTCTGTCTGTTGTTTCTGTCTGTTATTTCTGTCTGTTGCTTCTGTCTGTTGTTTCTGTCTGTTTTTGTCTGTGTTCTGTTGTTTTCTGTCTGTTGCTTCTGTCTGTTGTTTCTGTCTGTTGCTTCTGTCTGTTGCTTCTGTCTGTTGCTTCTGTCTGTTGTTCTGTCTGTTGTTCTGTCTGTTGTCTTCTGTTGTCTGTTAATGTCCTTTCTTCTCTTCGTGTCTCTCACTCACATTTTGTGACTTGAGTTGTTGACGAAAAGCCAACGTACTGCTATGCAGAAAAGCAACAACAACAGAACAAACAAAAAAAAAAAAAGAAACACACACACACACACCACACGCACGCACGCACGCAGCAACGCACAACGCACGCACGCACCACCACACACAACACACACACACACACACACACACACACACACACACACACACACACACACACACGAAAGAACCAAAAACACCACCACCATCACCACCACCACCACCACCACCACCACAACAACAACGAACTAAAGATTAGAAAGAAAGAAAGAAAGAAAGAGGAAAAAATAGCAATTAGCGACTAAACGAATAAATGAATGAAAACAGACCTCCTTCCCCTCCCTCACATCACTCCCCCGTAAACCGGCATCTACGATCAAAAGTAACGACAACAACAAAACAACAACAAGACCAACAAAACACGGAAATAGATGTAAATGCAAAATAAAAAGTAAATAAGAAAACGAATAAATAAATGAATAGTTAAGTCAACCAGAAGTGCTAGACAATTCTTTGAACAGATATAAGAACAACTAGACCAATAAACTGATGAATAAATGAATGAACCTGATGTGGAGTATATATCATTTTATTTCACATCTGAAACAACAGCAACAACAGCAACAACAACAAAGATACAACTGAAATACAAACGGGGACTGACCATATACAGCACATTCGCGCGCCCGCCCGTAAAGACCGAGAGGTAAGCAGTGCAGATAAACAGACGTACAGACAGACAAACTGGCAGACAAAAAGAATTAGGAAGAAAAGAAGAAAAGCAGATAGATTGTCTGAGAGAGAGAGAGAGAGAGAGAGAGAGAGAGAGAGAGAGAGAGAGAGAGAGAGAGAGAGAGGATTACAAGGTAAAATTAACATGCACATATATCTCTGTTGGGTTTTTTTTTTATCTGATATCAATTTCACTCTCCGAGTTTTTATCACTACCTCAGCTTCTCTGTCTCTCTCTCTCTCTCTCCCCCCCACCTCCTCCCATTCCCTCACCCGCCTCCTCCTCCTCTCTCCTCTCTCTCTCTCTCTCTCTCTCTCTCTCTCTCTCTCTCTCCCTGTCTGTCTGTCTGTCTGTCTGTCTGTCTTCTCTCTCTCTCTCTCTCTCTCTCTCTCTCAACAGATAAGGAAGCTGTCTGTCTGTCTGTCTGTCTGGGTGGCTGGCTGACTCTCTCCTCTCTGTCTGTCTGTCTGTCTGTCTGTCTGTCTGTCTGTCTGTCTGTCTCTCTCTCTCTCTCTCTCTCTCTCTCTCTCAACAAGCTGTCTGTCTGTCTGGCTGACTCCATCCCCCCCCCCCCTCTCTGTCTGTCTGTCTGTCTCTTTCTCTTCTTTCTCTCTCTCTCTCTCTCTCTCTCTCTCTTCTCTCCTCTCCTCTCTCCTCTCTCTCTCTCTCTCTCCTCAACAGGATAAGGAAGCTGTCTGTCTGGCTGGCTGACTCTCTCCTCTCTGTCAGTGTCTGTGTGTCTGTCTGTATGTGTGTCTGTGTGTCTGTCTGTCTGTCTGTCTGTCTGTCTCTCTCTCTCTCTCTCTCTCTCTCTCTCTCTCTCAACAGTGTCTGTGTGTCTGTCTGTATGTGTGTCTGTGTGTCTGTGTGTCTGTGTGTCTGTCTGTCTGTCTGTCTGTCTGTCTTCTCTCTCTCTCTCTCTCCTCTCTCTCTCTCTCTCTCTCTCTCTCAACAGGATAGGAGGGAAGTTGATAGGCACACTGCACTCTCCGTCAATCTCATTAGCCATGGACGTTCATGACGTTCCTGTCTGGACTTTCCGTAACAGGACTCCGGCGTCAGTCACGGTGGCAGCACCGACAGTCAATTGTCGTCTTTGTTTTAGTACTTTTTCCCTTTGTTTTTTCTTTCCTTTTTCTTTCTTTCTTTCGTTTTGAGGGGCGCGCACGCGCGCGCGTGTGCATGTGTTTTAACCGAACCCACTCTCGACACTCCCCTCCTCCCCGCTCCCTCTCCTTTCCCACGCACTGTACCTCCCATGTGGCATCCACGCCGCTCTCCCCAGCAGCATCCCCACCCCCATCCCACTCTTCCCAGCAGCATCCCCACCCCCATCCCACTCTTCCCAGCAGCATCCCCACCCCCATCCCACTCTTCCCAGCAGCATCCCCACCCCCATCCCACTCTTCCCAGCAGCATCCCCACCCCCATCCCACTCTTCCCAGCAGCATCCCCACCCCATCCCACTCTTCCCAGCAGCATCCCCACCCCCATCCCACTCCCTTCCCAGCAGCATCCCCACCCCCATCCCACTCTTCCCAGCAGCATCCCCACCCCCATCCCACTCTTCCCAGCAGCATCCCCACCCCCATCCCACTCTTCCCAGCAGCATCCCCACCCCCATCCCACTCTTCCCAGCAGCATCCCCACCCCCATCCCACTCTTCCCAGCAGCATTCCCCACCCCCATCCCACTCTTCCCAGCAGCATCCCCACCCCCATCCCACTCTTCCCAGCAGCATCCCCAGCCCACCCCACTTTCCCAGCAGCATCCACCCCATCCCACTCTCGCTCTACACAAAGCCACACTCAGCTTCCATCTGTCATAGCTCCAGCACCTGCAGTTTAACGGGAGCTAGCTGCCGTCTGCGTCAGGTCGATGATAGAAGGACACCCGCCGAAGACGATTCTGCCCTGCTGCTGAGCCAATCCAGTCCAGTTCAGAATTCCCTATACTGATTTCATTTTCAGCAGGAACCGGGGATTCTGTGATTATGACGAGTTTGTCGACCGAAAGAAGACGGTTTATTATGATGAATTTGTTGACCCTATGCAGAGAGACCAGTGTGATAACTTTATTGGCCCAGATCAGGGAGACCAGTGTAGTGAAGTCATTGGGCACAGAGATCTGATCTGCAATATTCATGGAGCAAATATTTCGTTTCAGCACTAAAGCGTGCGGCAACAACCTGCTTCAGCCATAGGGCGTGCAACAAGACCACGTTTCAACAATTGGACATGGAAAAGACGTATACGACAGGACACACAGAAGATAAACACGTTTCAGCAATAGGATGTGGAGAAGATAACATTGTTTCAGCAATAGGATGTGAAGAAGATAACATTGTTTCAGCATAGGATGTGAAGATAACATTATTTCAGCAGTAGGATGTGGAGAAGATAACATTGTTTCAGCAATAGGATATGGAGAAGATAACATTGTTTCAGCAATAGGATGTGGAGAAGCTAACATTGTTTCAGCAGTAGGATGTGGAGAAGCTAACATTGTTTCAGCAATAGGACGTGGAGAAGATAAACACGTTTCAGCAATAGGATGTGGAGAAGATAACATTGTTTCAGCAATAGGATGTGGAGAAGATAACATTGTTTCAGCAATAGGATGTGGAGAAGATAACATTGTTTCAGCAATAGGATGTGGAGAAGATAACATTGTTTCAGCAATTGGATGTGGAGAAGATAACATTTTCAGCAATAGGATGTGGAGAAGATAAACACGTTTCAGCAATAGGATGTGGAGAAGATAACATTGTTTCAGCAATAGGATGTGGAGAAGATAAACACGTTTCAGCAATAGGATGTGGAGAAGATAACATTGTTTCAGCAATAGGATGTAGAGAAGATAAACACGTTTCAGCAATAGGATGTGGAGAAGATAACATTGTTTCAGCAATAGGATGTGGAGAAGATAACATTGTTTCAGCAGTAGGATGTGGAGAAGCTAACATTGTTTCAGCAATAGGATGTGGAGAAGATAAAATTGTTTCAGCAATAGGATGTGGAGAAGATAACATTGTTTCAGTAACAGGATGTGGAAAAGATAAACACGTTTCAGCAATAAGATGTGGAGAAGATAGCATTGTTTCAGCAATAGGATGTGGAGAAGATAGCATTGTTTCAGCAATAGGATGTGAAGATAACATTGTTTCAGCAATAGGATGTAGAGAAGATAGCATTGTTTCAGCAATAGGATGTGGAGAAGATAACATTGTTTCAGCAATAGGATGTGGAGAAGATAGCATTGTTTCAGCAATAGGATGTGGAGAAGATAACATTGTTTCAGCAGTAGGATGTGGAGAAGATAAACACGTTTCAGCAATAGGATGTGGAGAAGATAAACACGTTTCAGCAATAGAAAGTGGAGACGTTTCAGCAATAGGACGTGTAGAAGATTAGTACGTTTCAGCTATGGGACATGAAGAAGATAAACACTTTTCAGCAATAGGATGTGGAGAAGATAAACACGTTTCAGCAACAGGGCATAGAGAACATGTTTCAGCAACAGGGCATAGAGAACATGTTTCAGCAACAGGGCATAGAGAACATGCTTCAGTAACAGGGCATAGAGAACATGTTTCAGTAACTGGCATAGAGAACATGTTTCAGTAACAGGCATAGAGAACATGTTTCAGCAACAGGGCATAGGAACTGTTTCAGCAACAGGCATAGAGAACATGTTCAGCAACAGGGCATAGAGAACATGCTTCAGTAACAGGGCATAGAGAAATGTTTCAGTAATGGGCATAGAGAAATCTCATAACAGGCATAGAGAATATGTCTCAGTAACAGGGCATAGAGAACATGTTTCAGTAACAGGGCATGGAAAAGGCGTTTCAGCAGTAGAGAGTGCAGAACACGTTTCATCAATAATGTGTGAAGAACATGTTTAAGTTATAAGCTGCTGAGACGATTGACAAGTTTCAGCACTAGGGTATGCAGAAGTTTAAGACGTTTTAGCAATAGATCGTGGAGAAGATTAACCCTTTTAACAGCAATGTGTGGAGAAGCTTAACACGTTTTAGTAAAGGGGCGCGGAGAAGATTAGCATATTCCAGTAATGAGGCGTGAATATCAACACAATTCAGTGATGGAGCGTGGAGAAGATTAAGACGTTTTAGCCATAGGGTATAGAACGACTTATTGACGCCAAATGTCACGGAGAATGCACACGGCTCAACACTGGGACCTGAGAAAAACTATGATTTCATCTCTTCTTCTTTTCTGTTCTATTCTTTTGAGGGCATGGGGTGGAGAAGTGGAAAGGAATGGTGGTGGGTATAGGGGTGCGGCCTGTGGGGACAGTGTGTGTGTGTGTGTGTGTGTGTGTGTGTGTGTGTGTGTGTGTGTGTGTGTGTGTGTGTGTGTGGTCTTTAGCGGAGGGGGAGAGGGGGAGAGGTGTGTGTAAACGTGTACCTGGAAAGGGACTTAATCGTCAGAAAAAAATTAGAGCTTCGCAGAAAATTGAAAAAGCTCCTGGGTCAGAGAGTTTTGAAAGTGTTTGTTTTCAACAATATTTCAGATGAAAGTGTTTGTTTTCAACAATATTTCAGATGAAAGTGTTTTCAACAATATTTCAGATGAAAGTTTGTTTTCAACAATATTTCAGATGTAGACGTGTTTCTTTGTGTTTGTTTTCAACAATATTTCAGATGTAGACGTGTTTCTTTGTGTTTGTTTTCAACAATATTTCAGATGTAGACGTATTTCTTTGTGTTTGTTTTCAACAATATTTCAGATGAAAGTGTTTGTTTTCAACAATATTTCAGATGTAGACGTGTTTCTTTGCATTGGGGGGAGTTTTGGAGAGGCTAATAAACTTTTTAAGGTTAGTTTTGTGTTCAGTTTTATTGCTTGTCTTCTTAGTTTCGAAGAATTTCCAGAAGTACAGAACAAGCTTTGGTAGTTTAAGCTATATGATTTTTCTTTGCATTTTACAGGTTTAAGGAAGACTGGTAACTTTAAGAAACAGCTTGCAGAGTTTGAGAGAGGTCTGGAAAATTTGTAAAAATGTTAGAGTAGTGGCTATGAAACAGGCGTTCCTGCGTATGAAATGCTCGTCGAGTCGAATTCTTTTTTTCGGCTTGGAAGTCCTCTTCGTCCTGTCAGCAATGAATGAGAACTTGACTCAGTTCATAGAAGTTTAATGCGGCAGAGAGAGAGAGAGAGAGAGAGAGAGAGAGAGAGAGAGAGAGATGGACTCCGTCTTCCATAGACGGTGAATCTTTAATGGTTCACTGCCCCCTACGTCCATTAGATTATGAGACTTTAACCCTATAGCTTTCTGACAGATCTGTGTTGAGGACATTTTATGACGATTTGAAGGGAAAGCCTTTAAATTTTGCTTTGGAGGTCTTCTGTAGAACTTCTAAAAGTTTGGAAGACTGTCTCCATAGTTGCGTAGAATTTCTGTGATTTTCCTCTCATAATTTATTAAAGAGAGAGAGAGAGAGAGAGAGAGAGAGAGAGAGAGAGAGAGAGAGAGAGAGAGATAGGGGTGGGTAGCTGCCGGAGTTGAGGTCTCTCTGAAGGACCTGGCAGGGTTATATGATGACCCCCTCTCTACACATTCCTACTTCTGTTTACTATCAACATTCCCCAGAGACTTCCCATGGCTCCTCAGAAACAACACCTGGACTAGAAGTTTCTAGACCCTCCCCCACCCCTCTCTCCCTTCCGTGCCCCACCCACCCCCTCCCCTTCTATTTCCCCTCGCCTCTAAGGAATATGAGGGTTGAGGTCAGGTCAATATCAGAACTGGGGTTAAGGTAGTTGTGACGGGTGCTAGCCTGCGTACACTGTAAAACACATCTTCTGCTTCTTCTTCTGCTTCTTCTTCTTTGGCTAGAATTCTTGCTTTTCTGTGGACTAAGAGTTAAGGCCATTAAGAGAACTTCATCACACAAAAGACAGAATTACTGAGCCACCTAACGAGGAAACTGAATAATAATGGCACAGCCAGTGTTAGGTAGGCTACACAAGGTCTGACCAATGTGTTGGGTTAATGTGTAGTCAGACTACATCTGCTAAGTCGTAGCCTCGAGACCGTCTTCTTACGTTCTCTCATCTGATTCATTAATTCATTTATCTATCAGCGCATCATGCGCAGTGTGGTCTATCATGCGCAGTGTGGTCTATCATGCGCAGGGTGGTCTCCAAACTTAGCGGAAGTGGTGTAACGTGTATGGACAAGTCAACACGCTGTGACACCTCTTTGATGAAACTGAAACTGAAAGTGAAGAGAGTGATAAATGTGTGTGTTGCCTCGTTTGGTGGCTCTGCAGTCCTGTTCTTGTTTTCCGGTTTCCGTTTCCGCCGGCAGTCATCCCACTTTGAAACCGGCAGAATTTGTTTGATCAAGCTTTTTTTTAGTTGCAAAGCGAGGGAACTGCAGGCGGAAATGTAAACAAATTTTAAAAAGTAATTATAACAACTCCGCTGAACTGTAATTATAACAACTCCGCTGAACAAAGTGGATAAACGAATCACAAGACAAAACACGACGCGTTTTGACCTGTTAGCTCTTCTTCAGGCGAGACAAACAACACTCAGGACAACGAAAAAGAAGAACGAGCAATTACTTACCTTTGTCAATATCGGCGGGAGATGGGCGGTTTTTGTTTGTTTGTTTGTTTTAGTTGGAGATATTCGGGGAATGTTTTTTTTTTTTTTTTTTTTTTTAAAGAGTATTTTTCTGTCGTTTGGATGGTTCCAGAAAGATTAGAGGAGACTCAGGAATTTTTTAATTCTTGTTTTTAGAATTAGGTTTTGATACTGGTAGGAAGCTTTAGAGAGTTCTGGGGTTTGGGATATGCTTTATATTATTATCATTACTATTCTTGCAGGTGTGCGTGTGTGTGTGTCATCTATAATCGATCAATCGCTGCTTAAACACGCGTAAAAATTCACGCACATTCCCCACACCCTGATTAATTCATACACCTGCAAAACCATTTTGCTGTAAACATAATCGTACATTCGTAACCCAAGTATTCTTACCTGTATTATCCAAATCCCTTAGCAAGATATAAGCTCTTCGAGGTAACTTGTAATCATCCATTTGAAGTAATCTCAGCCAATAACGGACCGGACGCGATTTACAATCGAGTTAAGCGTGATAGGGTAATATATATAGATAATATTATTATATACTCAATTCATTGTGGATTAGATCATTAGGTGTACGTAGATCAACAGCTAGAAATTTCTTCAGCGCATACAAATGCACGTTTTCACTGTGCTGAGAGAGAGAGAGAGAGAGAGAGAGAGAGAGAGAGAGAGAGAGAGAGAGGAGAGAGAGAGAGAGAGAGAGAGAGAGAGAGAGAGTCAAACCAGGATCTGCCATCTCACTTTCCCAAAACTGAGATCCCCGACATGTCATTTACAATTCTATCGGGTACCAATCGTAACGAGTTTGACAAAAAATCGGCGAATCGCGTGGTCCGACTCAGATTAACATGAAGAAGAGACGAAGGTTGAACGAGCTAGTCTGTGATTCACCTTCCTTCCGTTCATAGTTCACCCCACCCTGGAAACAAACGACACAAATGTCTCTGAAGGCTGGAGGTCATAGACAACTTAGCGCTGTTGATTTTGAAGTGTGTACCGCATTACTTTTTCCCCACGCACCACAAATAATCACCCCCCCCCCCTCACCTCTATTTGTACCTGAGCGGAATTTGCACGCTCCCCGCCCACTGTGTCCCGCTATACCCTAACAAAAGCTGTATATACTTTCTTTATTTTTTTTCATTTATTTTTTTTCTTTTCTTCTTTTCTTTTCTTTCTTTTTTTTTTTTCAGCTGGTGCCAGACCGGCTTTACCGAAGTGTTTGTTTACCGAAATCTTTGGGGGGAAAAGTCATTGTCAGATACAGCTGAGCGCGGTACGACCTGAATTGATCCAGGCTGAATGGACGCTTGACAGTATGCCCGAAGCATTCATATACACATCATCGCATTCACGCCACACTGATTTTCAATCACCTGGTATTTTCCTGTTCTTTTCCATCTGTACCTGAGGAACATTTGGGAACTGGGCACAGGATAGGTGAGAGAGGGAACGAGTGGGGAGGGGTGTGTGTGTGTGTGTGTGTGTGTGTGTGTGTGTGTGTGTGTGTGTGTGTGTGTGTTAGGTCAGTTGAAGGTAGTTGAAGAAAGAGGAGTTATTTAATATGATTGTACTATTTTGGTGTGCTTGCGTGCCTTCGTGCGTGCGCACAGTCTCGTGCGAAAGTTATAATATAGCTATTCGTTTGAACAGAGTTGAGCCAGGGAAAAGTACACATGCATAGCCGCGCGCGCGCGCGCGCGCACCACACAACACACACACACATACACGCACACACGCACACACATACTCGCACGCACGCACATACACACACTCTCTCTAATAAACAGAGAGAGAGAGAGAAGACAGAAGAGAGAGAGAGAGAGAGACAGAGAGAGAAGAGACAGAGAGAGAGAAGGAGAGAGACGAGAGAGAGAGAGAGAGAGAGAGAGAGAGGAGAGAGAGAGAGAGAGAGAGAGAAAAGACAGACAGAGCGAGAGAGAAGACAGATACAGAGTGTGTACACGGTTATGCATTCAAGCTTGGCCGTTTGGGTGTATAGCATGCATGCTATTATATAGTACCGCATTGTATTGTATTACATCACATTACATTTTATATTATGTTACATTACATTACATATATCAAGTATGTTATATTATATTATACCATATTACATTATGTTATATCATATGATATTACATTACATTGTATTATATTATATCATTTCATATTATATTGTATCATTTCATTCTATATTAATTGATATCAGTGTGTGTGTGTGTGTGTGTGTGTGTGTGTGTGTGTGTGTGTGTGTGTGTGTGTGTGTACTCATTTTTTAAAATGCTGATGAAGTCTAAACTGAAAAGGTTTCCCCTTGGACTGGTTCAGCGTGAAGGTCTTTGATGCGAACTGGCAATCGGCCCAGTACAGACAGAAACGGTCATTTATTCCGGTTCAGTGTGAAATTGCACCGGTGCAGTAACCAATTCTTATCAACTCCGGAGCAAATCGCAATGACCATTTACCTTGTGGCGACAAATCGCAATGACCATTTACCTTGTGGCGATTGCTAATTGCATTGGAATCTCATCTGCATCGTACAACATGCATTCATGTATGCATGATGTATATGTTCATGTGTGCATCTAAGTATGTTCATTTATTACTACACCCATGGATGTTAAGTCAGTGCACATTTTGCACTTATCTTCATGAACCTGGTGAGCGCTTTGAACCAATTCATCATGAATCTGGTCAGCGCTTTGAGCCAATTCATCATGAACCTGGTCAGCGCTTTGAGCCAATTCATCATGAACCTGGTCAGCGCTTTGAGCCAATTCATCATGAACCTGGTCAGCGCTTTGAGCCAATTCATCATGAACCTGGTAAGCACTTTGAGCCAATTCATCGTGGAATAAATGCCTAACATATGCTATTCAGTGTTATCATTATACAGCACGACGCGAAAGTACACAGTAGGCCTACATTGCCAAATGAAATAATATACATGATGTTTGAGCTGAAGTGACATAATAAAACATCTGTGCCGATATGATATGGAACGGCGTGATATGAGGCGATAGCACATAACATGAAAAGATATGATATGAAATGTGATACTAGATTATTTCTATATAACATGAAAGCCCATAATATGATATGATATATAATATGACATGAATACAATATGTTACTTTGTTGAAGACCAGTTGTTGAGACACAGCACTTGACTTCATTCGGATTTTTCATTCTTGGCAGTTCACTTGTACATTGTTCAGTACTTAAATTGCTAGCAGTCTTGACTTGACCACAGTGGTCGGCTTGCTATAAACATCACGGCTTGACATATGACATTATATTGCTGACGTTATTTGTATCATATGTATGATGTATGTGCAAATATCCTGATAGAAAAGGTATCGACTTACATGGGTCGTGCTTCTCAACTGGTTCATGACTTCACCGGACTGTAAGTTCTGATCCTTTCCCACACCATCCTAAGAACTCATCGACATTCGTGAGCACGCACGCACATTGTATTTTGCAAATACCACCCTCTAAGCAACTCTTTATTCCGTTTCATTCTCCAAGTCTCAGCCTTATTTTTTTCTTTTTCTTTTTTGTCTTTTTCTTTCTTTCTCTCTTTTTTTATTTATTTTTTTTATTTTTACCTTTTCTGTTCAAGCTTCAGATCATTTGCTTGGAAAGAGGAACGCGCTTGAACGCAGCAGACGACACAAAAGGGGAGGTGATCCTAATGTAAAATGCCCGGACAGCAGACGCATTATAAATATAGATCAGTGACTGCATGCGGGTCGTCCCAGGAAAAAACAGGTGCTGAGCTTTATAGGGTAGGGTACCCAATGCGTGAAGAGCAACAGAATGCATTAAAGGGTAGGCAAGATCCTGTCTGTCTGTCTCTCTCTCTCTCTCTTGTTCAGCGTCACGAATGTCTGCGGATAAACACATACTTTGAACAGCACGTAGCCAAGCATTCGAGCTGAATTCCAGTAAATATGTCGTCTGGCTTATCTCCGTGAATAGCAATTGACTGAAATGACAAGAGGCGAGGAGAAACGATCGCTGTAGCTTTCCTTCAGTCATTTTTTTCTCTCCATAGAATCATTACACTAATTAACAGTTCAGCTTATATGCCTGACTTCATGTAGCTTTCTCTGTCATTCCTATGTCTACCGATAGAAACCCATTCCTTTCACAGGGTTCAGGAGTAGATCAATGAGGGAGATGGGGGAGCGGGAGTGGGGAAGAGAGAGTAGAGCTAAAGTGAGTGAAGGGGGGGGGGGGGGGGGGGGGGAGAGAGAGAGAGAGAGAGAGAGAGAGAGAGAGAGAGAGGTATACCTTAAAACCTTAGTGTGCTACGATTGTGAGTGAGTGAGGAGTGAGTGTGTGTGTGTGTGTGTGTGTGTGTGTGTGTGTGTGTGTGTGTGTGTGTTCTTTCTTTTTCTCTTTTGGTCGTCTCGTGTTTCTTTTCACTGCCATTGAGCGGACCAGAAGGGAGGTAAATGTGCATACATCAGGCCCCATTCAACAGCACCGTATTCTCACCTCCAAACCCGTACACTTCCCAGCCCCAATATCCCCTCACCCACACCCTCCCACACCCCCTCTTTCTCCATGGTTTGGGTGTGTGTGTGTGTGTGTGGGGTGTGTGTGTGTGTGTGTGTGTGTGTGTGGTGAGAGAGAGAGAGAGAGAGAGAGAGAGAGAGAGAGAGACTTTTGAAAGTTTCTGACTGTGCGGGTAGCTACCGAGTTACCAGTTGAATGAGGTTATTTATTCATTTATATGTGTGTCTAAGGTGTTGACAATTAGATTAATTGGCCGTACACCGAAAGGCCTCGCCCGTTCTCTTTTTTTACCTCTTTGAGAGCGCATGGTCATTACACCAATGTTAACAGGACACGTGCACAGACACGGACACACAGACACTTACACACATACATACAGACAGACAGACAGAGAGAGAGAGAGAGAGAGAGAGAGAGAGAGAGAGTCACATACATATACAAATACGCAAACACAGGTACATACACACGCTTCCATATTTGATTCTGAATTTGCAGTGATTGTATTTCAGTGGTCAGCCCGCCTACTTTTACCTATATTTTCATAATATATTGATTATGAACTATGCTTTATGGCACAGGTTTGAGGTTTAAAATATGCCCCTCCCCTCTCCCCCCACGACTGCGTGAGAGACCCTATGATGTAATAGCAAGGTTCAGTTTGCAACAGTTCTAGTATGAAAACACAGGAATATTCAGCATGCACTGGAATGCTAGGAGAGGAGATAGGCACGCCGACTATTCCCCAAATCCCACTGACCTGCCGT
>CM065742.1:1258462-1275962 GCA_033310375.1 Conus canariensis | reverse complement strand
TGTGTGTCGGTGCAAATGACAATCTGGTTCGATTAGTTTATGCCCCTGGGTAAATGGCAATTGCGATTTTCGCCCCGGGGTAGAAGAAAAAGAAACACCCGAAGGTGCTGGGGAGGACCCAGAGAAGCACTGTCTTCACCTGCCTTTAGAGCAGTCCTGTACCACCCTTGGAGGCCTGTGCTGTGTTGACGATGGGTACAGGCACGCGCAGGACACTCCATTAAGATATCAAGGGACATAACTGCTCCTGAACAGAGGTAAATCAGACTACAGGATGCAGCTCATAACAGCCTTAAAGTAGCATCCCCATGGGTGTACCAGCCCGTATTTCATGACTGCAGAGCCCACCGGCGAAAAACACCACCCTCCAGCTGCCGAGCACACCCCACAGACCCAACCACCCCTGCCCACGGACAGATGAAGACAGTGCCACTCCAGACACAGCCAAGCTTTCGCCATACGGTCTTATGTGCCCTCAAGAGAGAATCCAAAGTTGTAGTCTTTCCCACTGTCAACAGGACTTTCCCTGTGGTCAGTGGGTCTTTCCTCACCGTCACTGGACCTTTCTCCAGGGTCAGCCTAGTTAAGGCAAAGAAGAAAAAGAAACACCCGAAGGTGCTGGGGAGGACCCAGAGAAGCACTGTCTTCACCTGCCTTTAGAGCAGTCCTGTACCACCCTTGGAGGCCTGTGCTGTGTTGACGATGGGTACAGGCACGCGCAGGACACTCCATTAAATAAGAATTGGAAATTACACCGGTGCTATTCAAAATTGCTTTGGTGTAAATTACAGTTGTGATTTGCACCTGGACACCTGCCACTAGCCCCACAGACTCACAAATAAAGTTGTCACTGATGTGTGTGTGTGTGTGTGTGTGTGTGTGTGTGTGTGTGTACGTGCGTGCGAGCGTGCGTGCGTGCGCGCGCGCGCGTCTCTGTGTGTGTGCGCTCGCGCGCGAACTAGCGAGCACATGTAAAGAACGTAGTCACGATTTTGTTATTAACGTGGGACAACTGCCAGCTGCCCCAACATTGTAAACAGTGCTAGTTTCTGATTCTGTGTATGCGTGCGTACGTGCGTGTGTCTGTGTGCTTGAAAGAATTCTAACTCACCAGTTTGCTATCGCCCTTGATGATTTAACTAAGGGAAAAAAAACATAATTATAATCCTTTGTCCCGGTTATCATGTTCGTACTCTACCTGAATTAAGTGACGAGTATATTCATTTCAAGAGCAGTTTGCTGTGGATGTTCTGCAGTAGTTGCAAGCTGCGAAGAAGAAGAAGAAGAAGAAGAAGAAGAAGAAGAAGAAGGAGATGATGATGATGATGATGATGATGATAATGAAGAAGAAGAAGAAAAGAAGGAGATGAAGATGATGATGATGATGATGATGATGATGATGATGATGAAGAAGAAGAAGAAGAAGAAGAAGAAGAAGAAGAAGAAGAAGAAGGAGATGATGATGATGATGATGATGATGATGATGATGATGAAGAAGAAGAAGAAGAAGAAGAAGAAGAAGAAGAAGAAGAAGAAGAAGAAAAGAGAGAAACAAAGAAAGACAAGGGGGAGAAGGTAATGGAGTAAGTTGGAGCTCTGATCTGAGGTTTGTTAATAGCAGAGTGCTCCGAGGTCTTACGTCGTCAAGACTACTGGTGGAGATCTGCGACGGAACAGAAAACATCTCCGGCCAGACAGAGCCAATGAGGGCCTGCCAGTACTTCCTGAGCAGCCACTAGTGCAGACGGAACACCAGGTGATGGAGCCTGAACACCAGATGATGGAGCCCGAACACCAGATGATGGAGCCCGAAGACCAGGCGATGATACCAGAACGGCCGGTATCTTCTCAGGGGTCAACAAAGACAGAGACCCCTGCATCGCCTGCACCAGAGCTTCCAGCAAGACAACCCTACACCACTCGCTCTGGGCGCCGAGTGGTGAAGCCAGCAAGGTTCCAGTGAATCTGTGCTTCATTGTGGTGTAACCCATGTGGCGTGAAGTCACATGGTGTTGCCTTTTTGGCAACTTAGGTTGTGTTTAGTTGGTTCAAGTTAAATGTGTTAGTTATATGTTGTTGGTGCTATATTCTGCGACCCAAGCAGCAAGTCAGTTCTGCGACTCAAGCAGCAAGTCATATTGTTTCAGTTTCATACGTGTATTGACTGTTGCAGAACTGATTTATAATTCTGTTGGAATTTATAACCGGAACGCTCTGGTGAAGTTTGTTTTAAAAGTGCGTTGACAACTGTGCCGTGATGCCTGCTTGGTTCATGTGAGTGTTCATTATGCTCAATTGATGCCTGCTTGGTTCATGAGAGTGCTCGGTATGCTGAATTTGATGCCTGCTTGGTTCATGAGAGTGTTCGTTATGCTGAATTGATGCCTGCTTGGTTCATGAGAGTGTTCGTTATGCTGAATTGATGCCTGCTTGGTTCATGAGCGTGCTCGTTATGCTGAATTGATGACTGCTTGGTTCATGAGAGTGCTCGTTATGCTGAATTGATGCCTGCTTGGTTCATGAGCGTGCTCGTTATGCTGAATTGATGCCTGCTTGGTTCATGAGAGTGTTCGTTATGCTGAATTGAGGCCTGCTTGGTTCATGAGAGTGTTCGTGATGCTGAATTGATGCCTGCTTGCCATGCATGCTAGCACTTTTGCGTCAGAAATTTGCGTGCGGTGGAGTCATAGCAGCAGGATAAAGAGAATTCTGAAGGATCTGTTTATGATCACACGGAGTCCACTGTCTGTCGGTCATTGTCTTTATGATCACACGGAGTGCACTCTGTCAGTCATTGTCTTTATGATCACACGGAGTGCACTCTGTCAGTCATTGTCTTTATGATCACACGGAGTGCACTCTGTCAGTCATTGTCTTTATGATCACACGGAGTGCACTCTGTTCTCAGTCATTGTCTATTGTCTTCCAACCCTTCTTTCACGCTATTCGTCCCGAAGTTGAGGACCGACGACTGGACCCTGCGTGTGGAAGGACGAGTGGACACTGGGTGTGGAAGGATGAGTGGACACTGTGTATGGAAGGATGTGTGGACACTGGGTGTGGAGGATGAGTGGACACTGGGTGGACACTGGGTGTGGAAGGATGAGTGGACACTGTGTGGAAGGATGAGGGACACTGGGTGGACACTGGGTGTGGAAGGATGAGTGGACACTGGGTGTGGAAGGATGAGTGGAACTGGGTGGACACTGGGTGTGGAAGGATGAGTGGACACTGTGTGGAAGGATGAGTGGACACTGGGTGGACACTGGGTGTGGAAGGATGAGTGGACACTGGGTGTGGAAGGATGTGTGGACACTGGGTGTGGAAGGTGATGAAGTGGACACTGGGTGTGGAAGGATGAGTGGACACTGGGTGGACACTGGGTGGACACTGAGTGTGGAAGGATGAGTGTACACTGGGTGTGGAAGGATGAGTGGACACTGGGTGGACACTGGGTGTGGAAGGATGAGTGGACACTGGGTGGACACTGGGTGTGGAAAGATGAGTGGACACTGGGTGTGGAAGGATGAGTGGACACTGGGTGTGGAAGGATGAGTGGACACTGGTGTGGAAGGATGAGTGGACACTGTGTGGAAGGATGGGATGAGTGGACACTGGGTGTGGAAGGATGGTGGACACTGGGTGTGGAAGGATGAGTGGACACTGGTGTGAAGGATGAGTGGACACTGGGTGTGGAAGGATGAGTGGACACTGGTGTGGAAGGATGTGTGGACACTGGGTGGAAGGATGATGGACACTGGGTGTGGAAGGATGAGTGGACACTGGTGTGGAAGGATGGTGGACACTGGGTGTGAAGGATGTGGACACTGGGTGTGGAAGGATGAGTGGACACTGTGTGGATGTGAGAATGGATGGTGGAAGTAGTGACAGGATGGTGGTGGAAGGATGAGTGGACACTGGGTGTGGAAGGATGGTGGACACTGGGTGTGGAAGGATGTGTGGACACTGGGTGGGAAGGATGAGTGGACACTGGGTGACGGGGTGTGGAAGGATGAGTGGACACTGGTGTGGAAGGATGTGTGACACTGGGTGTGGAAGGATGATGTGGACATGGGTGTGGAAGGATGTGTGGACACTGGTGTGGAAGAGGGAACTGGTGTGAAGGTCTGGTGTGGAAGGATGAGTGGACCTGGTGTGGAAGGATGAGTGTGGACACTGGGTGTGGAAGGATAGTGGACACTGGTGTGGAAGGATGGTGGACACTGGGTGTGGAAGGATGGTGGACACTGGTGTGGAAGGATGAGTGGACACTGGGTGGCATGGGTGTGGAAGGATGAGTGGACACTGGGTGTGGAAGGATGGTGGACACTGGGTGTGGAAGGAGAGTGGACATGGGTGTGGAAGGATGAGTGGACACTGGGTGTGGAAGGATGTGTGGACACTGGGTGTGGAAGGATGAGTGGACGCTGTGTGGAAGGATGAGTGGACACTGGGTGGAAGGATGAGTGGAACACTGGGTGTGGAAGGATGGTGGACACTGGTGTGAAGATGGTGGACACTGGTGTGGAAGGATGAGTGGACACTGGGACCTGGTGTGAAGATGAGTGCAACTGGGTGGGAAGGTGGGACACTGGGTGTGGAAGGATGAGTGGACACTGTGTGGAAGGATGAGTGGACACTGTGTGGAAGGATGAGTGGACACTGGGTGGAAATGGTGGACACTGGGTGAAGGATGAGTGACACTGGGGTGGAAGGATGAGTGGACACTGGTGGGAAGGATGAGTGGACACGGGTGTGGAAGGATGAGTGGACACTGGGTGTGAAGGATGATGGAACGTGTGGGAAGGATGAGGGGGGACACTGGGTGTGGAAGGATGAGTGGACTGGGTGGAAGATGGTGGACACTGGGTGAAGGAGAGTGGACACTGGGTGTGGAAGGATGAGTGGACACTGTGTGAAGGATGAGTGGACACTGGTGAAGGATGAGTGGACACTGGTGTGGAAGGATGAGTGACCTGTGTGGAAGGATGAGTGGACACTGGGTGAAGGATGAGTGGACACTGGGTGTGGGAAGGATGAGTGGACACTGGTGTGGAAGGATGAGTGGACACTGGGTGTGGAAGGATGAGGACACGGGTGGAAGGTGAGTGACACGGGTAAGGGAGTGGAACTGGTGAAGGATGAGTGACACTGGGGTGGAGTGGTACCGGGTGAAGGAGATGGACACTGGGTGTGGAAGGGGATGAGTGGACACTGGGTGTGGAAGGATGAGTGGACACTGGGTGTGGAAGGGATGAGTGGACACTGGGTGTGGAAGGATGAGTGGACACTGGGTGTGGAGGATGAGTGGACCTGTGTGGAAGGATGAGTGGACACTGGGTGTGGAAGGAGTGGAGTGTGGACACTGGGTGTGGAAGGATGAGTGGACACTGTGGTGGAAGGATGAGTGGACCTGGGTGAAGGATGAGTGGACACTGGGTGTGGAAGGATGAGTGACACTGTGGTGGAAGGATGAGTGGACCTGGTGGATTGGTGGACCTGGGTGTGGAAGGATGAGTGGACACTGATGGGTGTGGAAGGATGAGTGGACGGTGAGTCTGGGTGTGGAAGGATGATGGACACTGGGTGGACATGGTGTGGAAGGATGAGTGGATGTTGACTCTGGGTGTGGAAGGATGAGTGGACACTGGGTGTGGAAGGATGAGTGGACACTGGTGTGGAAGGATGAGTGGACCTGGTGGAAGGATGGTGGACACTGGGTGTGGAAGGATGAGTGGAGACTGGGTGGACCTGGGTGTGGAAGGATGAGTGGACACTGGTGTGGAGTGGTGTAGGATGGGTGACACGTGGTGGACACTGGGTGTGGAAGGATGAGTGGACACTGGTGTGGATGAGTGGACTGGTGGAAGGATGAGTGGACACTGGTGTGGAAGGATGAGTGGACACTGGTTGGAAGGATGAGTGGACCTGGGTGGATGGATGTGTGGACACTGGTGTGGAAGAGATGGTGGACACTGGGTGTGGAAGGATGAGTGGACCTTGGTGGAAGGATGAGTGGACACTGGGTGTGGAAGGATGAGTGGTGGACACTGGGTGTGGAAGGATGGTGGACACTGTGTGTGGAAGGATGGTGGACACTGGTGTGGAAGGATGAGTGGACACTGGGTGTGGAAGGATGAGTGACACTGTGGTGTGGAAGGATGAGTGGACCTGGTGGAAGGATGGTGGACGCTGGGTGTGGAAGGATGATGATGGGACTCTGGGTGTGGAAGGATGAGTGGACACTGGTGGATGGGTGTGGAAGGATGAGTGGACACTGGTGACATGGTGTGGAAGGATGAGTGGACGCTCTGGGTTGGACATCTGGGTGTGGAAGGATGTGTGGACACTGGGTGTGGAAGGATGAGTGAACACTGGTGTGGAAGGATGAGTGGACGCTGGTGGAAGGATGAGTGGACTCTGGGTGTGGAAGGATGAGTGGACACTGTGTGTGGAAGGATGTGTGGACACTGGGTGTGGAAGGATGAGCGGACACTGGTGTGGAAGGATGAGTGGACACTGGGTGTGGAAGGATGAGTGGACACTGGGTGGACACTGGGTGTGGAAGGATGAGTGGACGCTGTGTGGAAGGATGAGTGGACACTGGGTGTGGAAGGATGAGTGGACACTGTGTGTGGAAGGATGGGTGGACACTGAGTGTGGATGGATGTGTAGACACTGGGTGCGGAAGGATGAGTGGACACTGGGTGTGGAAGGATGAGTGGACACTGGGTGTGGAAGGATGAGTGGACACTGGTGGACACCGGGTGGACACTGGGTGTAGAAGGATGAGTGGACACTGTGTGTGGAACGACAGCTGGACACTTGCATCGTGTGGCAGGGGCGTGCCTGATTCAGGAGTTAATGAAGAAAACTAGGAGGTGTGTGTGTGTGTGTGTGTGTGTGTGTGTGTGCGTGTGTGTGTGTGTGTGTGTGTGTGTGTGTGTGTGTGAGAGAGAGAGAGAGAGAGAGAGAGAGAGAGAGAGAGAGAGGAGAGAGAGAGTGTGTGTTTGCATGCTCACAAATGCGCGCTCTGTGTATGTGTTGTGGCGAGTCGGTTCTCCATGTGTGACTGGGATGTAGGACAGAGTTCTGTGTTGGTTGCTAACCAACCACTACAACACTGGAGGAGGGGGATGTAGGACAGAGTTCTGTGTTGGTTGCTAACCAACCACTACAACACTGAATGAGGGGATGTTGGAAAGTGTTCTGTGCTGGTTGCTAACCAACCACTACAACACTGGAGGAGGGGGATGTAGGACAGAGTTCTGTGTTGGTTGCTAACCAACCACTACAACACTGAATAGGGGGATGTTGGAAAGTGTTCTGTGCTGGTTGCTAACCAACCACTACAACACTGGAGGAGGGGGATGTAGGACAGAGTTCTGTGTTGGTTGGTAACCAGCCACTACAACACTGAATGAGTGGATGTAGGACAGAGTTCTGTGTTGGTTGCTAACCAACCACTACAACACTGAATGAGTGGATGTAGGACAGAGTTCTGTGCTGGTTGCTAACCAACCACTACAACACTGAATGAGTGGATGTAGGACAGAGTTCTGTGCTGGTTGCTAACCAACCACTACAACACTGAATGAGTGGATGTAGGACAGAGTTCTGTGTTGGTTGCTAACCAACCACTACAACACTGAATGAGGGGGATGTTGGAAAGTGTTCTGTGCTGGTTGCTAACCAACCACTACAACACTGAAGGAGGGGGATGTAGGACAGAGTTCTGTGTTGGTTGCTAACCAACCACTACAACACTGAAGGAGTGGGTGTAGGACAGAGTTCTGTGCTGGTTGCTAACCAACCACTACAACACTGAATGAGTGGATGTAGGACAGAGTTCTGTGTTGGTTGGTAACCAGCCACTACAACACTGAAGGAGTGGATGTAGGACAGAGTTCTGTGCTGGTTGGTAACCAGCCACTACAACACTGAATGAGTGGATGTAGGACAGAGGTCTGTGCTGGTTGGTAACCAGCCACTACAACACTGAAGGAGTGGATGTAGGACAGAGTTCTGTGCTGGTTGGTAACCAGCCACTACAACACTGAATGAGTGGATGTAGGACAGAGTTCTGTGCTGGTTGGTAACCAGCCACTACAACACTGAAGGAGTGGATGTAGGACAGAGATCTGTGCTGGTTGGTAACCAGCCACTACAACACTGAATGAGTGGATGTAGGACAGAGTTCTGTGCTGGTTGGTAACCAGCCACTACAACACTGAATGAGTGGATGTAGGACAGAGTTCTGTGCTGGTTGGTAACCAGCCACTACAACACTGAAGAAAAAAAACAGAGGGCGTTAGGGAGCCGAGGAAAGGATAGGCAGGGAAGCGGGAGGAGTGGAGGGGGGGGGGGGGGGTTGGCTGGATCATTTTTAGCCCCCCCCCCTCCCCTTTCTCCGAATTCGTCTCCTCAGTGTGTGTGAATGCAGCGAGTGTCTCTCCCTTTCTTTGCTGCGAACCTCTGCGGTCCCTACCCTTGGCCTTAACCACCCGTTTCTCCAGACCTTTTCATTGCATGAGTGGAGTCAGACGGTTTTTAGAAAGACGTGATAGGACGTGGGCGTGGAACGTGTGTATGCACAACGACCACAACACACACACACACACACACACACACACACACACACACACACACACACCACACACAAGAGGACCTGCCACGTCTGTACTGCGACAGGACCGACCCCAAGAGATCTTAGTCCAGCAGGAGAGCAGCGTTGAGTGAGGGAGGGGTGAAAGTGTCTTTTATCTGTGATCTCGGTGTGAGTGTAACTATGTACTAATGGTGGATCAAGAGCTGCGGGGAGAGAGAGAGAGAGAGAGAGAGAGAGAGAGAGAGGAGCAGATTCTCAGGTATTCAATTGTGCTTCAACCGTGATTTTTCCCCCTTTGCTTGGCTTAACTGGAGTTTAAGTTCGGTGGAGTGACAGTGTCGTGCGTGGAATGTAGTCCTACGTCTACAGCGGATTATCTGAATATTGACTTCTCACAGGTAAGACCGTGCGTCATCTGAAGTTGACTTTTGGAGTAGAGGGGGTTGAAATCTGAATGATTTGGAGCTGGAGAGTCTTCGATCTTTTACTTTTGATCAAAAGAAAAAAAATGCTCTGTTACTTCTATAAAATTTTGGGTTCGTTCTATTCGTTTATTACTCTAGCAACTCAACTTTTCCACCCGCAAATGTACTCTGAAGTTGACCTTTTTTCTACTTCTTTGTTCGACAGCTTTTGGGTAGAGGTGTTCATTTGCTTGGTTTAAACAAAAGTCTATAGATCACATTCCTAAAGTCTGTAGATCACATTCCTAAAGTCTATAGATCACATTCCTAAAGTCTATAGATCACATTCCTAAAGTCTGTAGATCACATTCCTAAAGTCTATAGATCACATTCCTAAAGTCTATAGATCACATTCCTAAAGTCTTATCTGATGGGTTACAAATCAGCCAGAGTTGCATTTTTCTATCTCAAAAGCACAGAAACCATTGGTTTGTTTTTGTTTTGTTCTTTTCCTTTCCTTCCTTCTCTCCCTCTATTTTTTCTCTCGTTTATTTATTTATTTATTTTTTTTATTAAGCATAGTACTGATCATTATGATAAAAATATAGTCACAACACTGAAAGAAGATGGGTATTTTGGTGTGTACACAGATGCTAGTTTAGGGTTACTGTGTCTTCTTTGTGCATTGCTTCCTGTCTTTCTTTGTGAACTGTCTTGTGTCTTTCGATCTTCCTGTGTGTCTGTCTGTCTGCCTTAAATTTTGTTTTTCTTTTTTCTTCTTTCTTTGTGTTTTTCCTTCTTTGTGTATGAATGTCTTTGTGTATATCTTTTCCTCCTGTCTTTCTGTTGCTTGTGTAATTTTCTATGCCTTACCCATTTTGTAAATTTCTTTAATACGGTTCTTTCTTAAGGAGCTTTGCGTCTTCCTTTGTTAATATCTTTATGATTTCTGTCTTTGTTTCTCAGTGTCTCGTGTTTATGGTCTTTCCGTCTTTCATTGTATCTTTCTCTTTTTCATTCTTCGTGTCTCTCGTTTTCCGTGCTTCCTTTTTTCTTTCTCTTGTCTTTCTTTCTTTCTGACTTTTTCCATCGATGTGTTTATTCACATTGTTTCATTAGTTTGCGTCTTTTGTGTGTGTGTGTGTGTGTGTCCATCCTTCTGTCTTTGTGTGTTCGTTTAGTTCATTCATTCTTTTTTTTTCTTTTTTTTAAGTTTTCGTCTTATATCTTTGATTTTTTTTTTAATTTTAAAAGCTTTAGAGGTGAGGCGTGCATACGCAATTATGCAGAGCAACCAACAGGACAGCGACTGAACAAAGAAAGCCAGCCCTAAAACAACAGCCATCGAAAGCACAAGACAAAGTCTATCCACCCCCGTGGGAACCCAGCATTCGGTGTGAGTGTCGGGGAAAGATTGGATATCACTGAGAGAACGAAAGAAAATGTCACTGCACCGTGCACCACAGATCTGGAGAGGGAGAGAGAGAGAGAGAGAGAGAGAGAGAGAGAGAGAGAGAGGGGGGGGGCCCTCTCCTATCACTCCCGACTCCTCTCTCATCCCCCTCCCCCACCACACACAAACACACGCACTCAACTCACAAGCTCTTTCTCTCTCTCTCTCTCTCACTCACTCACACACACACACACACACACACAACCACACACACCACGCACGCACGCACGCACGCACGCACGCACGCACGCACGCACCACACACACACACACACACACACACACACACACACACACACACACACACACCAGGAGCCAAATGACGAATAAAGGAAAACAATCGCAAAGAGAGTGAAAACCCGGTCCTTTGAGCTCAAGGAAATGACGTGCGCTCCCCCCCCCCCCCCTCCTCAGCCCCCTCTTCTCTCCCAGGACTTGGTGGGCACGCTATCCTCCGTTCTTTGTTTGGTGGGCACGCTATTCTCCGTTATTTGTTTGGTTCTTTGTTTGGTGGGCACGCCATCCTCCATTCTTTGTTTGGTGGGCATACCATCCTCCGTTCTTTGTTTGGTGGGCACGCTATCCTCCGTTCTTTGTTTGGTGGCACCATCCTCGTCTTTTTGTAGCATACCCTCCGTTCTTTGTTTGGTGGGCACGCCATCCTCCGTTCTTTGTTTGGTGGGCACGCTATCCTCCGTTCTTTGTTTGGTGAGCATACCATCCTCCGTTCTTTGTTTGGTGGGCACGCCATCCTCCGTTCTTTGTTTGGTGGGCACGCTATCCTCCGTTCTTTGTTTGGTGGGCACGCCATCCTCCGTTCTTTGTTACGTGGGCATACCATCCTCCGTTCTTTGTTATGTGGGCACGCTATCCTCTGTTCTTTGTTTGGTGGGCACACCATCCTTTGTCTTTGTTTGGTGGGCACGCTATCCTCCGTTCTTTGTTTGGTGGGCATGCTATCCTTCGTTCTTTGTTTGGTGGGCACGCTATCCTCCGTTCTTTGTTTGGCGGGCACGCTATCCTCTGTTCTTTGTTTGTTAAAGATCCGGACACTATGCAGTGTAACGGAGGTGTGTGCGGGAGATGGTGGGGAGGGGTGGGTGGTGTGAGGGGGAAGATTCGCAGGGGAGAAGGATAGAGGAAAGGGGGGGGGGTTAGCGGGGGGGGGGGGGGGGGGGTAGGTGTGGAGTTGCATTCTGACAGGAACTGTTGCGCCCTGGCTCTGCATTGTGTGAAAACCATTGATCACCTGGTCCCGTGTCTGTCTCCCTGTCTGTCTGTCTGTCTGTCTGAGTCGCCCCTCTCTCATTCACGTGTGTGTGTGTGTGTGTGTGTGTGTGTGTGTGTGTGTGTGTGTGTGTGTGTGTGTGTGTGTGTGCTCTCTCAGACGACAGAGTGAGAGGGAAAGGAAGTCAGACAAATGACTCCAGTAGCTAGGAATTCGGCCCTGCCTGTGTTCCAAATCACCCCACGGCTCAACAATCTGGCATTTCAAAAGATGCTAAAACATTACGGTTCTTGACTTATAACGTGGAAGGTTTGTCAACGTTTATGAGGTTCGCTCTTTTGTATGTGTTTATGATTTCATTCTTTTTGTTGAAACTTTTTCAGATTCCTTCCCAAATCACTTGTTTCCTTATCATGATGTATATATTTCACCTGGTGTTCAAGTTTCTGATTCCGTTACTGCTAGACTGTCCGGTGGAATTGCACTTTTTGTAAAGAAAAGGCTGACCAGACTTACTACACATACCACAATTGAATATGACAACTGCTTGGTTCTCAAGATACCGAAACTACTGACGGGTTTTTCTTCTGACTGCGTTGTGATTCGTCTGTATATCCCACCTTGAAATAGTGTTTATTATGCTGAAACTGAAATTGATTATGGTTTATGTTTTTTGGACAACAGTACCGCTGATTTATTTGAAGAATATGACGAACTACCTATCATTGTTTTGGAGATTTGAATGCCAGAACAGGCAATGGTGATGTTTCTGACTTCTCCATAGACGGCTTTATTGGTGAAGATGCAGAGGATTCGAAGCAGTGTAGTAGATATCATAGGGAGTCAAAGGATGGTGTTACAAATGAATTTGGTAAATATTTACTTCAAATATGTGATCAATATAACCTAATCATAATGAACGGACTTCTTTTGGGCGATGAGGGGGGTAATTTCACCTTGATTGCCTATAATGGATGCAGTGTTATTGATTACTTTATTGTATCTGAATATATACTTACTGCGGGTTCATATTTAAAAGTTATTCCCAGAACTGAATCAAAAGATATGCCTGTAGAGATGTTTCTTCAAGTACCAAAGGCTATTGAATTGAAACCCACCTCGACCCATTCTACAATAAATAAAGTTACTAAGTTCGTGTGGAATAATGAAAAGAAAATGATTATTGTGCAAAGTTTAACGATAGTAATGTTAAGAAACTAATTCAAGATGCTAGTAATTTAACAGATCTTGATATTGATGCATCATTAGCTTCATTCATTGGTGGTCTCCCCCCCCCCCCCCTCTCCATTCCACCGCCACGCCTCAATGGTCCTGGGCATCCAACTTCTCCCCACCCCCACCCCCTTCCCCCGACATGTAGGCCTTGGATCCCCCACCCCCTTCCCCCGATATGTAGGCCTTGGATCCCCCAACCCCTTCCCCCCGATATGTAGGCCTTGGATCCCCCACCCCCTTCCCCCCGATATGTAGGCCTTGGATCCCCCACCCCCTTCCCCCGATATGTAGGCCTTGGATTCCCTACCCCCTTCCCCCGATATGTAGGCCTTGGATCCCCCACCCCTTCCCCCCGATATGTAGGCCTTGGATCCCCCACCCCCTTTCCCCCCGATATGTAGGCCTTGGATCCCCCACCCCTTCCCCCCGATATGTAGGCCTTGGATCCCCCACCCCCTTTCCCCCGATATGTAGGCCTTGGACCCCACCCCCCGATTGCTACCCCCCTTCCCCCCGATATTAGGCCTTGGATCCCCACCCCTTCCCCCCGATATGTAGGCCTTGGATCCCCCACCCCTTCCCCCATATGTAGGCCTTGGATCCCCCACCCCTTCCCCCGATATGTAGGCCTTGGATCCCCCACCCCTTCCCCCGATATGTAGGCCTTGGATCCCCCACCCCTTCCCCCCGATATGTAGGCCTTGGATCCCCACCCCTTCCCCCGATATGTAGGCCTTGATCCCCCACCCCTTCCCCCGATATGTAGGCCTTGGATCCCCCACCCCTTCCCCCATATGTAGCCTTGATCCCCACCTTCCCCCGATATGTAGGCCTTGGATCCCCACACCCCTTCCCCCCGATATGTAGGCCTTGGATTCCCCACCCCCTTCCCCCGATATGTTAGGCCTTGGATCCCCACCCCCTTTCCCCCGATATGTAGGCCTTGGATCCCCCACCCCCTTCCCCCCGATATGTAGGCCTTGGATCCCCCACCCCTTCCCCCATATGTAGCCTGATCCCCACCCCTTCCCCGATATGTAGGCCTTGGATCCCCCCCACCCCCTCCCCGATATGTAGGCCTTGGATCCCCCACCCCCTTCCCCCGATATGTAGGCCTTGGATCCCCCACCCCCTTCCCCCGATATGTAGGCCTTGGATCCCCCACCCCTTTCCCCCCGATATGTAGGCCTTGGATCCCCCACCCCCTTCCCCCGATATATAGGCCTTGGATCCCCACCCCCTTCCCCCGATATGTAGGCCTTGGATCCCCCACCCCCTTCCCCCCGATATGTAGGCCTTGGATCCCCCACCCCCTTCCCCCCGATATGTAGGCCTTGGATCCCCCACCCTCCCCATATAGCTGACCCACCCTCCCCCCGATATGTAGGCCTTGGATCCCCACCCCCTTCCCCCCGATATGTAGGCCTTGGATCCCCCACCCCCTTCCCCCCGATATGTAGGCCTTGGATCCCCCCACCCTTCCCCCCGATATGTAGCCTTGGATCCCCCACCCCCTTCCCCCTGATATGTAGGCCTTGGATCCCCCACCCCCTTCCCCCGATATGTAGGCCTTGGATCCCCCACTCCTTCCCCCCGATATGTAGGCCTTGGATCCCCCACCCCTTCCCCCATATGTAGGCCTTGATCCCCCACCCCTTCCCCCGATATGTAGGCCTTGGATCCCCACCCCTTCCCCCGATATGTAGGCCTGGATCCCCCACCCTTCCCCCGATTGTAGGCCTTGGATCCCCCACCCTTCCCCCGATTGTAGGCCTTGGATCCCCCACCCCTCTCCCCCGATATGTAGGCCTTGGATTCCCCACCCCCTTCCCCCGATATGTAGGCCTTGGATCCCCCCCCTCCCCCTTCCCCCCCCGTTGTATGGCCTTGGATCCCCCACCCCCTTCCCCCGATATGTAGGCCTTGGATCCCCCACCCCTCTTTCCTCCCCGATATGTAGGTCTTGGATCCCCCACCCCCTTCCCCCCGATATGTAGGCCTTGGATCCCCCACCCCACCCTTCCCCCGATATGTAGGCCTTGGATCCCCCACCCCCTTCCCCCCGATATGTAGGCCTTGATCCCCCACCCCCTTCCCCCGATATGTAGGCCTTGGATTCCCACCCCCTTCCCCCCGATATGTAGGCCTTAGGATCCCCCACCTCCTCTCTTCCCCCGATATGTAGGCCTTAGATCCCCCATCCCCTTCCCCCGATATGTAGGCCTTGGATCCCCCACCCCCTTCCCCCGATATGTAGGCCTTGGATCCCCCAACCCTTCCCCCCAATATGTAGGCCTTTGATCCCCCACCCCCTTCCCCTGATATGTAGGCCTTGGATCCCCCACCCCTTCCCCCGATATGTAGGCCTTGGATCCCCCACCCCTTCCCCTGATATGTAGGCCTTCGGATCCCCCACCCCTTCCCCCGATATGTAGGCCTTGGATCCCCACCCTTCCACTCCCTTCCCCCGATATGTAGGCCTTGGATACCTCCCCTACCCCACCCTCTCCCCGATATGTAGGCCTTGGATCCCCCACCCCCTTCCCCCGATATGTAGGCCTTGGATTCCCCACCCCCTTCCCCCCGATATGTAGGCCTTGGATCCCCCACCCCCTTCCCCCGATATGTAGGCCTGGGATCCCCTACCCCCTCTCCCCGATATGTAGGCCTTGGATCCCCCACCCCCTTCCCCTGATATGTAGGCCTCGGATCCCCCACCCCCTTCCCCCCGATATGTAGGCCTTGATCCCCCACCCGCTTCCCCCGATATGTAGGCCTTGGATCCCCACACCCCTCTCCCCGATATGTAGGCATTGGATCCCCCACATGCCCTCCAACCAGTGGGCCGAGCTATCAGGGAGAAGGCAGAGCGTTCACCTCCCGTTGGAGCGTCCACAGTCACGTCCATGGCCCAGCCATCAACAGCCTCGCCATGCAGGGACTGAGAGGAACGTGAGGGGAAGGGGGGGGGGGGGGGGGAGAGGAGGAGGTGCAGACGACAGAGTGAGAGGGAAGGGACGTAAGACACATGACTCATGCAGGATCGGGGAGGAGAGGGGAGGGGAGAGTTGGAGACGTGACGAGAAGGGTGGGCGGGTAATTTTCCGCCATGGTGAGTCTCTCTGTCTCCCTCTTTCTCAGAAACATTTCTGTCTACCGCGTTCAATTGTTGGACAGACACACGACCATTTTTTCCGGTGTCAAGAATGATTCAAAAGTTGGCCCTAAGTGCGTTGGTGATCAATTGAGGGGGCGCTTAGTGGAGAGCGAAGCTCGGGGGTTAATTTGTTTATCAGTTGTTTCGTGGGGGTGGAGAGGCTGGAGGAGAGATGCTGGGGATGGGGGTTAGGAAGGGAGATGGGGTAGACGATCATGTCATTTCTCTTGTTTAGGGCCCAGCCAACCGCGAAGGCCATTTGATGGTTTTGTGTGTGTGTGTGTGTGTGTGTGTGTGTGTGTGTGTGTGTGTGTGTGTGTGTGTGTGCTTTAAATGCTGACAAAGTAATTGTATCAGCTCATATCAGAAGAAACTTGATGTCTCGCAAATGTTTTGTGAGCAAATGGAAACTTGAAGTTAATACATATAACACTAAGGTCTTCATCTTTAACGGGATAAACCCTATGTGATATATTTTCTTTTGCCAGTCAGAGAGTAGAAGATTGTTAATTCGTTTGAATGTATAGGTATTGATTGTAGTCGTTCAGACGTATTTTTTCGGAGACAAATTGCGCATGACCAAGCATTAAAGTCAAAGCATCTGCTATTGCAGACAGCTTGAAAACAAAATTTGCCTTTTGGTGTCTGTGTGATGTTCCACGCTATGGCGATTCCACAATTAGGTCTGCCGTATGGCTATGATGGAGGCCCTACAGGGTTAGACAAGTTAATGTTTCGGAAATGTCACAGGTGTGCTTTTTTTAAATGCATGTTCAAGTACAATAAATTTTAAGAAAATATGTAAGCAAAAATAGAATGACTGAACCTCCAAATGAATTAAGAAACAAATTACAAAACAGTTACAACGCGTTTCGACCTATTGAGTCTTCTTCAGGCAGGACAAACAACATTCAAAACAATGGATTGTGTGTGTGTGTGTGTGTGTGTGTGTGTGTGTGTGTGTGTGTGTGTGTGTGTGCACAGTGTGTGTGTGTGTGTGTGTGTGTGTGTGTGTGTGTGTGTGTGTGTGTGTGTGTGTGTGTGACAGACAGACAGACTGACAGACAGATATGTTGTATCTTATATCGCTGCAATTCGACAAAGGCTTAAGTTGGCCAGTTTACTATTCTTTTAAAACAAAAATCGGAAATGAAATGAGGCAGGGAACAGTAAACGATAAACAGTAAACAAGTTGGGTATTTTTTGCTCCCATAAGAAAACCTCACACAGAGTAACTTTTATTCAAGACTGGCACAGCCTTTTAAACTTGAATAAAGTCAGACAAATACATAGACGAACAATCTAATAGTGGGGGAAAAAACAAGCGCAGGCCAACAACTGAACTATCTTCATAGTAATGACTTGGCAAAGATTTGGACTTAAGGAGGGGGGGGGGGGGGGTAATTTGAAGATGG
>CM065742.1:1230962-1248462 GCA_033310375.1 Conus canariensis | reverse complement strand
CAGCATATCATCATATATGTATCTAAAGCATGGTTACTTGATGACATAAATAGCATAGTACAATGCATTGTACTTAAGGCAAAGTGTTTATGTGTGGTGTAAACATGCTTTAAAACAAACAAACAAACAAAAAAAATGAAAGAAAAGGTAGAGGCGGAAAGAGAGATCAGTAAGGATAAAGGAATAGCACGAGGAAGGACAGGTAGGAGGACAAACAGGCGGACACACTGACAATTAAACAGACAAACATGAAGACAGAATGGGTTGGTTCACAGCAGATGAAGATATGCTATTTTCACATAGCACATTGTCTCTCTGATAGGAACCTTGAAAGGAAAAAAAAGAAGAACACACACTTTGAGTAACATACGTGAGCCTCACAGACTGTCATCAGCAAGGGAGCAGAAATATTATGTTTGTTAGTCTAGCGCTTAGTTGTCATATATTGCATTATATACATTCATATATCAATACAGATAAGAGATGCTCCAAAAACATTGACAAAGACAATTAAGCATCAAAGACTAGGGGCTCATATGCAAGCCACTTTGTCTGGAAATCCACGTGGTTCATTGTTAAAGATGAGTTATATTTTTCAATTCTATATCTATATTTCAATATTCTCAAAAGACTGTTACTTGTGGAAGACTACCTTCTAACTTACATTTATATACATACTGTTTTGCCATAAGAATGATAAAGTAGAAAACGCAATCAACTGCAATTGTTACATCAAAACCTAGAAGTATGAGAGATTCCGTTAAACGTATATTCTGTGCATGAGTACGTATCTCTTTTACTAAATTAGTGAACATACTCCAAAAGCATTTAATGTAAATACATTTCCAAAACATACGCTCGACACTGTATTTAAATAAGCCGCAAAAACTACATTTATCATTACCAATTAAAGTACTCCAATTTCTTTCAAAATTACATTTGTTCCTAAGCATCTATGAATTATTCTCAGCTGAAACCACTTAAGCTTCACATCCGTTATCTTATGTACATTAAAGAAACACGATTCCCAGTCATGAGTGTGTGAAAGTTTCATGTCCCATTTGTCACAGCATGGAGCTTTCAATTTATTATCAATCAATACATCGTAATACGTCTTTGAGCCTCTGTAGGTGGCAAACAATATCTTATAACAGAGTAAAGAATTATTACCTTTATTGTTTTCAATGGTAATGTCAACTTTCTTTATGAATTCAGTTATTGCCATCTTATATCCTGCAAAAGTAAGAAAATCAATATTAACATCATATTTTCCCTTGAAGTTCCTGTGGGAAAGAAACTGACCCTTATCATAAAAAAAAAAAAAAAAATGTGCGATGTAATAGACACCTTTGTTTCCAAGCATTTTAGAGACGATGTATCTTTTCCAGTGTCAGGAGATAAGGGCCGAAACACTTGCTTGAAGGGGGCTTCTCTTCTGAGGACTCTCTGCTGCCACGCTCTCCACGAGTTTCTTTCTACTGATGCATGGGTAAACCATTGACTTCCGGGAATAGGCCGGAGGACGTCCGGGAAAGACCGGAGGACACTGGGAAAGACCAGAACCAAGGGCTCTGTGGGCTGGCTCCCCACTTTGCCTTAAACATGTGGCTACAAAGAATAAAAGGAAAAGATGCTCCCAGGATTCACCGAAAGGGGGAGAGAATGATGAATCCATCGGTGCTCAACCAATCATGACTGCAAATCCCAAACGGACTATGAACATGGACCAAATGGAATATCCATGTGTCTGTGGAAAGCGTTTCGCTACCACCCGTGGCATGAAGATCCACAGAACAAAGATGGGATGTGTGAAGACTCATCTGAATGAGCAGCAGCGCACTGCATCAGCAGATAAGAGGTCGGAAGACCAAGGCCAGGATTTAAACCACAGTGCCAAGGACATCCACGCTGTTGGTTCGGATGAGGAATTTGCACAGGCCCTCGATGCCAGGCGCCTGAAACTCAACCTGCCACGAGCAAACGAAACTGAAGATTGGGAGAAACTGGATGCAAAAATCGTCCAAAGACTCGATGCACTGATAGGGAAAAGCACCCTGGAACACAAACTAGCCACATATGGGGACATTGTGTATGCCACATGTAGAGACGCCTATGGAGCAAAACTACCCAAAGAGAAAACACCTCCAAAGAAATCCAGACGCCAAGAAAAGATGGACAAGATCAGGGTCCAAAAGAAAAACCTCAAGATGCAAATGAAGACCGCACTGCCAGCTGAAAAACAAGGCTTGGAAAAACTGTGGAAAGACTTGAAAGAAAAACACAGTGCCCTCAGCAAAGCGGAATCTGCGAGGAGGAGGAAGAGCAAAAAGAAGAAGACACAAGAGCGCTTCTTCAGAGATCCCTTCCAGTTTGCCAGAACACTGTTTGAGCAGCCAAAATCTGGGACCCTAAGTGTGGACAAAGGAGTTCTTGAGCAGCATCTGAGGAAAACATACTCTGACCCACAGAGCAAAGCACCACTCGACATTCAAGGTCTGGTGTGGCCAACCAACCCTGAGGAACAGTTCAATGGCAAGCCTCCAACGTTGGCGGAAATCAAGAAGGTGGTCGACAAAGCCAGAGCCAAATCATCACCAGGGCCAAACGGAATACCTTACCAGCTTTATAAGAAATGTCCCAAGGTGCTGGAGTGGCTCCACAGGCTGCTGCGATCGGCTTGGAGAAACCAGAAGATCAGCGGCCAGTGGATGACGGCAGATGGTGTGTACATCCCCAAAGAGCAAAACTCAAGTGACATTAGCCAGTTCAGGCCAATATCACTACTGAACGTCGAAGGGAAAATCTTCTTCTCTGTCATGGCAGCAAGGCTGACCAAGTACCTGATGGAAAACAAGTACTTGGATGTGTCAGTCCAGAAAGGTGGCATCCCAGGCGTGGCTGGCTGTGTAGAACACGCCACAATGATCTGGGACGCAATCCAAAAAGCAAAAACAGAAAAGAGAGACCTGGACGTAGTGTGGCTTGATCTGGCAAACGCCTATGGATCTGTGCCCCATGAGATGATACAGTTGGCTCTTGAGATGTACCATGTGCCAAAGAACATCCGCGACATGCTCAAGAAGTACTTCAATGGCTTCTCAATGCGGTTCTCTACCAAGGAGTACACAACAGACTGGATCAACTTGGAAGTGGGTATTGCAATGGGCTGTGCAATTTCCCCAATACTGTTCGTGCTGGCAATGGAACTCATCTTGAAAGCAGCAACAAACAACGCGAGACAAACAGACCTTGGCGATGGATACAAGATGCCTCCTCTCAAGGCCTTCATGGATGACACTACAGTGATTTCATCCAGAGAAGACGAGACACGTCATGTGCTGGAGAGGCTGGACGACATAGTTGCCTCATCCAGAATGAAGTTCAAGCCAAAGAAATCACGGAGTCTCTCACTGAGGAAAGGAAAAGTGGCCGGATCTGTGGTCTTCAGTGTTGCCAACCAGGCCATTCCAACAGTCACAGAAGAACCAGTCAAGAGCCTTGGAAGATGGTATGATGATACGCTGAAAGACACACAAAGAGCAAAAGAAACCAAGCAGATGGCGGAGGAAGGCTTGGAGACCATTGACCAGTGTGGGCTCCCTGGCAAATACAAGGTCTGGTGTCTGCAGTTCATGCTGATACCAAAGCTGCTATGGCCTCTGATGATATACGACATCTGCACCAGCATAGTGGAGGCAATGGAAGCCAAAATCAACAAGTTCACAAGGAAATGGCTTGGTGTCCCACCCTGTCTGACTGACATAGCGCTGTACTGTCGCCAAGCAAAGCTGAAACTACCCCTGAAATCCATCCTGGAGGAATACAAAGCAGGGAAGATCAGACTTCAAAGCATGCTGGAGGACTCAGGAGACAAGGTGGTAGAAGCAATCAAGCCCCAGCTGAAGACAGGCAGAAAATGGAAAGTTCAAGAGGCGATGGATTCTGCAAAAGAAAGTCTCAAGATCAGAGAAATAACAGGACACACACAGACCAACAGACAAGGACTGGGGGTGACCAAAACTGAATGGTGGTCAAAGGCCAAAGGAAAAGCCAAAAGAGACATGATGATTCAGGAGATGAGAAAAGAAGAAGACCAAAAAAGACTCCAAAAAGCAGTCCAGCAGAGCCAGCAAGGGCAATGGACAACGTGGGAGAATGCACTCCAAAGAAGTCTCACTTGGAATGACATTTGGCACATGGCCCCTCTCAGGATCAGCTTCATTCTCAGATCTGCATATGACCTTCTGCCCTCAAATGCAAACCTGGTGAAGTGGGGGAAAACAGACGATCCTGCATGCCCCCTCTGCCATGAAAAACAAACAGTGGAGCATGTCCTAAGCTCATGTAAAGTAGCCCTGGCTCAAGGAAGGTACACATGGAGGCACAACCAAGTGCTCAAAGAAATTGTACAAGTAGTCTGGGCTAGTACCAACACCACAAAAGGGAAAATCAGGACTCCAAAAGCACCCGCAACATTCTTCACGGCAGGAGGCAGCAAATCATGGCCAAGAACAACAGTGCCACTCGAAACATGCAGGCAGAGTCTGCTGGACGGGGCAGATGACTGGGAGTGCACTGCAGACCTCCCAGAATGGAAGAGTCACCCAGAGATCATCAGCAAGAGTGGCATGAGACCAGACATAGTAGTCCACTCTAAGTCAACCAAGCAGCTGATCATGATCGAGCTCACGGTGCCATATGAGAACAGAATGGAGGCAGCTCAAATCTACAAGACTGAAAAGTATGCTGATCTGGCAAACAGCCTGAGGAGAGAAGGCTATCAGGTCAAAGTCCTCACTGCAGAAATTGGAGCTAGGGGGTTTGTAGGAACGTCTGCATACAGCCTCATGAAACAGCTCTCAGTTGCAGGGAAGGAAAAAACCAGAGCCCTGAAAGCAATGGCAGAAGCGGCAGAGAGGTGTTCAAGCTGGATCTGGTCAAGGAGGAACAAAAGTGAACTTCATAAGGCTTAATTTCCCTACAAATATCAGGTGTCCCTGTGGCTCAGTGGTTAAAGCGCGAGTCATTAAGTGGAAAATGAGCATGTCCAGAGGGGCATGGGTTCGAATCCCAGCCATGGCTCGTCCCAAGATGGGAAAAAAAGGGGCAGCAGAGGGACATCCGGAGTCATGAACCGGGTGTGGCCCAACCCCCCTAGAGTGTCAGGAGATAAGGGCCGAAACACTTGCTTGAAGGGGGCTTCTCTTCTGAGGACTCTCTGCTGCCACGCTCTCCACGAGTTTCTTTCTACTTTCCCGACTTGAATACGTTTATTGTAGGATATTGCTTCTGCGAGTAGCTCAGCCGAATTTTTGGGTAGACATTTGTAATATAAAAAAGTATATAAGCTTCAAGAACGTCTGCCCAGAACGGGTTATATTTTGTGAACTTTGCGACAATTTCTGGACCATATTTACTCATAAGAGGCCATTGAGGAAAATTACTGACTAAAAATTTGTTTCCATATATGGTTTGATCGTTCATTTCTACGGATCCAGGATAATTTTAGAGATGCGACGTATGTTTTCAACTCAGGAAGACCAATACCCCCATTCCGTACACTTTTATGAGCTGTTGTTCGACTAATTTTTTTTTTTATTCTGTACAAATCTATAACATATTTTCTGGCACGTTTGAAAAAAAAACATCTGGCGGGTTTGGTAAAAGCAGCCATAAATGAATCAGTTTTGAAGGAATGATGGATTTCAATATAGCTATTCTACTTAAAGGCGTAATCTGAGCGTTTTACCCATATCTAAACAAATGATTTGAGTCTGTCAGCTTTTCTGAGTAGTTTATTTCTACGCAATCTTTCAAGTCATGTGTGAACCATATACCAAGTATTCGAAATCTTCTATTCGTTTTGTTCTGATTTCCTTTAGTTGCTCCTTCTTCTCATTAAGGACTTCGATATCATTTTCACTTTTCCTCTCTTTTTTTTTCTGTTGTACTGATACCTTGCTCTATTTTTTTTTTCTTCTTCATTAGTCTGTCTTTTTTTCAGTAGCGTATGAAATTGTTTTCAATTTTATTTTCATGAGCAGGAAATCAAGAAATAGATCATCTGCGATTAAGAATTGCACTTTTTCGCTGTTTTATTTATTGAGTGTTCTTCTTTTACGTTTTCTATCACAGTGTTTATTTCATCTAAATATGTCTTCTCTTTCAAAAGAGACGAGTTGAGCTTCCAAAAAGTATTGCGTTTTAAGTCTTCATTGAATTTTAGTTTCAACAACACAGCAGAATGATGCGTTCTGTAACCAGACTCAATATCTACATCATCAATATAAGAAACAAGTGTGTCTGATATCAAAATGAAATTTCACCTGGCCTGTTGAAATGGATTAGTTCTCCTCCATGTAAAACGGCGACACTCTGGGTCTAGTTCCCTCCAAACATCATTTAGGTCTCAATTTTCGATCATGTTTTCAACAGCTAGTTTTGCATGAAGATTATTTGTGTGTTTATAATTGTGATAACCTCTAGCCGGATCTTTTTGTATGTACCGTTTGTTTTGCCACCAGTCTGAGGGGGAACACGCTATTCTCAACAGTCTTCAATAGCGCTGTGACTTCCTTCTCCGTGACATGGTCTAGTGAGTCACCTGCTAGCTACACTGAGAGCCAGCGACCCCACTCTCCGTGACATCGTCTTGTGAGTCAGCTGTTAATTACACTGAGGGCCAGCGACCCCACTCTCCGTGACATGGTCTAGTGAGTCAGCTGTCAGTTACACCCAGGGCCAGCGACCCCACCCACAGCGGGTGATAGGGCACACAGCAAGAGCCATCCCAGGAAAGTGCATGGGTGGAGGGAACGAAGGCAGGGGGTAGGGGCGCCAGTGAGGGGAGGGATGGGGGTGGGGTGGGGAGAGGAGGGAAGCAGACCTTTTGTGGTTCCACACCGTTACTACCTGGACGAAAGGCATGAAGATCAGCAGCAAATTTATATATATATAATATATATATATATATATATATATATAGACACAATTGAAGTAAAAAGGCAAACAAGCAATGTAAACAAATATAATCCAATATTTCGAGCGGCTGCTCTTTTTCAAGGACGACAGACTGTGCAGTCACGTCAAAAGTGGAGTGACATCATCAGGCCGATGCTAAAAGAAAACTTGCGTCATGACAGTAATGTCATCACCAAGTGATGCAAAGTCTAACACACCATCCTGTTGTTATTATTTTGTCACTCCCCACCCCCACCAATATACTAACAGCTCCCCCCCCCCCTTTTTTTTTTTTTTTTTTTTTCTCTCTGTCTCTGTCTCTCTGTCTCTGTCTCTCTCCCTCTCTCTCTCTCTCTCTCTCTCTCTTCTCTCTCTCTCTCCCCTCTCCTCTCTCTCTCTCTCTCTCTCTCTCTCTCTCTCTCTCTCTCAGGTTTTCATTTTGTTAGTTGTACCAGAGGGAACAACTGAGTCACTATTAAATGCAAGGGAACTCAGTGCGTGTAACTAATAGCTAGTCATGTGTGTTCAGGCCTTGTGGGTGCTTTGTTTGTAGTTTACGAATCCAGAATTTTTCCCTGAGGTCTCTATGAATGTCACTGTCTATGTACTGTTTTTCAATTGGCATACAACGCATGTCTTGAAGTGAGTGGTTGTGCATGTTGAAATGATGTGTGACGTGGGTGCCTGTATTGTTCTGGATGTGTGACCTATGTAAGTAAAAGCGTTGTTTGAGCGAGTTGCGTGTTTCTCCTACGTATTGAGCTCCCTTGCATTTGGTGCAGTAGAGCAGGTACAAGATGTTTCTTGTGCTGCAGGACATCTCATGGCGAATGGTGAATGTCTCGCCACTAACATCACTGGTGAACTGACGTGTCTCTACTACATGCTCCTTACAGATGACACAGCGTTTTCTAGTACATCTGTGGCTTCCAGGGTTGTCAGTGGACGGTTCTTGTGGAGGAAGCATGGAAGGCATCAGGATGTTTCGTAGACTATTTGAATTTCTTTCTCCTACTATGGGGAGCTCTGGCATGGCTTGTTTCATCTTGTTGCTTTCATGTAACGCTGGTTGCTGTTGTTGCAGCCACTGACGTAGAGGAGGGTTGGCAGGGTTGTGAGTGATGATGAACGGGACCCTCTTCTTGGGAGTTTGGGGCCTGTATTCGAGGGTCTCATTACGTGGGATGCTGCTGACTCTTTCCATGGCTTTCTGGATGGTGTAGGTACTGTATCCTCTACGTTGAAAGTGCTTGGCGATCTCTTGGCAGCGAAGGGTGAAGGCTTCGTCTGTCGAGCATAACCTGCGAGCGCGTAGCATCTGGCTGAATGGTATGTTGTTTTTGCATACCTTGGGATGACAAGAGGAAGCATGTAGGTATGCATGGGCGTCTGTTGGTTTTGAGAAAAGATCTGTATGGAGGAAGCCTTCCTTGAGGATGATGTTGATGTCCAGGAAGGGGATGGAGACAGGTGATGACTGATAGGTGAACTTGACAGTGGGATGGAAAGTGTTGATGAATTCAATGAACTGATCAAGTTCCTCCTGAGTTTTGGTCCACAATAGAAAAATGTCATCGATGAACCGTTTCCAGAAGCAGCTGTCGACGATGATGGGGCTCTGAGTGAGCAGGCTGTCCTCTAACCATCCCATGAAGATGTTTGCCATGGTGGGGGCCATAGGGGTTCCCATTGCTGTCCCGAATTCTTGTTTATAGATGATGTCCTCAAAGTGGAACACGTTGTTTTGTAAAATGTGTCTCACCACTTCAAGGACTCTCTCAACTGGGGGTGTCTTTGTCTGCAGATGGGACTGTAAAAAGTACCTGATGGCGGTTTCCATGTCTCCATGTGAGATGTTCGTATAGAGGCCAACAGCATCAATGGTAACGAGCAAGGTGCCACTGTTGAAAGGCCCATGAGCCGTATTCCAGTCACGTAGCGTTTTTAACATATGAGTTGTGTCTTTGACGTGACTTGGGAGGGTGGTTACAATATCCTCAAGCCAGAAGTCAACCAGTTTTGAGAGATTTTCAGTTGGGCCATTTACTCCCGACACGATTGGGCGACCTGGAGGATTCTGCAGAGTCTTGTGTATTTTTGGCAAGTGGTAGAACTGATGAGTCCTGCATGCCTTTAGCTCCACTAGCGCCCATTGCTTGGTGTTGTCATCAATGTGGCCGTCGCTGTGGAGATGTTCTACCAACTCGTTTGAAATCTCTGCTATTTGGATGGTAGGATCATTTGGGAGCTGCTTGTAATGCAACTGGTTGTTTAGTAGTCTTTTGGCTTCAGTGATGTAGTTTTCAGTGTCCTGGACAACAACAGCACCACCTTTGTCAGCTCTGCTGATTCTGATGTTCCTGCTGAGGACTAGCTGCCGTAGCTGTTGTAGGGCTGCTCGTAGATTTTGCCTCAGGTTGTCCCTCTGGTGTCCAGAACTGCGGTATGTGTCAGTCAGGTTTTCTAGGGTGGCACAGTATGTATCCAGAGCTCTGTCTCTTCCGGTGGGTGGCTGGTATCCTGTCTTCTTATAAAATTTGGGTACAGGACTGTCTTCTTCATCTGCAAAGAGCTCTCTGAGTCTAACTTTCCGGCACCCTTCCCTGACGTCTATTTTAAGTTGGTTGTGGTCCAGCGTTCGAGGGGTTGGACAGAATTTGGGTCCTAAGGCTAATACTTCCTTCTGTGCTGGTGTCAGATCATGATTTGACAAATTTATTACCCCGTTTGGAGGCGATTCTGGGTTCAAGCAGTTATCCTGTGTGTTGGTTAAAGTCTGTCTGCGTTTGAATCTTCTACATTTGCGTTTGGTCACTGTTATGTCCTGCACTTGTACATTCCGTGAGATCTTCTCGAGTTTCTTTTTCTTCTTTTTGAGATATTCCTTTTGAAGAGTAGACCGACGAGTTTGTTGTTTTTTGTAGATGTGCTCAAATTCACTGTAGTTTGTAGTTTGGAAAATTTCGTACATTGACCGCTGGAAGTCAGACTCTACTTGTGATAGGAGTTCTTGGTAGGTATTTCTAATATCGTGCAGAATGTTCACATTAGCTGTGCGGATGGTGTTGTTGATGGTGTGTACAAGGTATTCTGACTTGGGCAAGGCGTCTTTTGCAAACCTTAACATCATTCCTGTAGGTATTATTTTGCGATTGATGCACTCATTCAGAAATTTGACATGGCTGTCGTAACGAACAGCTTTCTCCAATAGCCTTGATGCTGTTATGAATGGTGGGGCCATAACGCTGGATCCAGGTAAGGATGCAGAGGAGATCAACGGTTGATGAGAAGAAAACAGTGTTATGGTCCACAGGAGAAAGCTGATTGAAAAGTACTTACATGCTTGGATCGAAAACGATGCAGTGCCTTTTCTCATAACTATACAGAGACACAATTGAAGTAAAAAGGCAAACAAGCAATGTAAACAAATATAATCCAATATTTCGAGCGGCTGCTCTTTTTCAAGGACGACAGACTGTGCAGTCACGTCAAAAGTGGAGTGACATCATCAGGCCGATGCTAAAAGAAAACTTGCGTCATGACAGTAATGTCATCACCAAGTGATGCAAAGTCTAACACACCATCCTGTTGTTATTATTTTGTCACTCCCCACCCCCACCAATATACTAACAGCTCCCCCCCCCCCCTTTTTTTTTTTTTTTTTTTTTTTTTCTCTGTCTCTGTCTCTCTGTCTCTCTGTCTCTCCGTCTCTGTCTCTCTCTCTCTCCCTCTCTCTCTCTCTCTCTCTCTCTCTCTCTCTCTCCCTCTCTCTCTCTCAGGTTTTCATTTTGTTAGTTGTACCAGAGGGAACAACTGAGTCACTATTAAATGCAAGGGAACTCAGTGCGTGTAACTAATAGCTAGTCATGTGTGTTCAGGCCTTGTGGGTGCTTTGTTTGTAGTTTACGAATCCAGAATTTTTCCCTGAGGTCTCTATGAATGTCACTGTCTATGTACTGTTTTTCAATTGGCATACAACGCATGTCTTGAAGTGAGTGGTTGTGCATGTTGAAATGATGTGTGACGTGGGTGCCTGTATTGTTCTGGATGTGTGACCTATGTAAGTAAAAGCGTTGTTTGAGCGAGTTGCGTGTTTCTCCTACGTATTGAGCTCCCTTGCATTTGGTGCAGTAGAGCAGGTACAAGATGTTTCTTGTGCTGCAGGACATCTCATGGCGAATGGTGAATGTCTCGCCACTAACATCACTGGTGAACTGACGTGTCTCTACTACATGCTCCTTACAGATGACACAGCGTTTTCTAGTACATCTGTGGCTTCCAGGGTTGTCAGTGGACGGTTCTTGTGGAGGAAGCATGGAAGGCATCAGGATGTTTCGTAGACTATTTGAATTTCTTTCTCCTACTATGGGGAGCTCTGGCATGGCTTGTTTCATCTTGTTGCTTTCATGTAACGCTGGTTGCTGTTGTTGCAGCCACTGACGTAGAGGAGGGTTGGCAGGGTTGTGAGTGATGATGAACGGGACCCTCTTCTTGGGAGTTTGGGGCCTGTATTCGAGGGTCTCATTACGTGGGATGCTGCTGACTCTTTCCATGGCTTTCTGGATGGTGTAGGTACTGTATCCTCTACGTTGAAAGTGCTTGGCGATCTCTTGGCAGCGAAGGGTGAAGGCTTCGTCTGTCGAGCATAACCTGCGAGCGCGTAGCATCTGGCTGAATGGTATGTTGTTTTTGCATACCTTGGGATGACAAGAGGAAGCATGTAGGTATGCATGGGCGTCTGTTGGTTTTGAGAAAAGATCTGTATGGAGGAAGCCTTCCTTGAGGATGATGTTGATGTCCAGGAAGGGGATGGAGACAGGTGATGACTGATAGGTGAACTTGACAGTGGGATGGAAAGTGTTGATGAATTCAATGAACTGATCAAGTTCCTCCTGAGTTTTGGTCCACAATAGAAAAATGTCATCGATGAACCGTTTCCAGAAGCAGCTGTCGACGATGATGGGGCTCTGAGTGAGCAGGCTGTCCTCTAACCATCCCATGAAGATGTTTGCCACGGTGGGGGCCATAGGGGTTCCCATTGCTGTCCCGAATTCTTGTTTATAGATGATGTCCTCAAAGTGGAACACGTTGTTTTGTAAAATGTGTCTCACCACTTCAAGGACTCTCTCAACTGGGGGTGTCTTTGTCTGCAGATGGGACTGTAAAAAGTACCTGATGGCGGTTTCCATGTCTCCATGTGAGATGTTCGTATAGAGGCCAACAGCATCAATGGTAACGAGCAAGGTGCCACTGTTGAAAGGCCCATGAGCCGTATTCCAGTCACGTAGCGTTTTTAACATATGAGTTGTGTCTTTGACGTGACTTGGGAGGGTGGTTACAATATCCTCAAGCCAGAAGTCAACCAGTTTTGAGAGATTTTCAGTTGGGCCATTTACTCCCGACACGATTGGGCGACCTGGAGGATTCTGCAGAGTCTTGTGTATTTTTGGCAAGTGGTAGAACTGATGAGTCCTGCATGCCTTTAGCTCCACTAGCGCCCATTGCTTGGTGTTGTCATCAATGTGGCCGTCACTGTGGAGATGTTCTACCAACTCGTTTGAAATCTCTGCTATTTGGATGGTAGGATCATTTGGGAGCTGCTTGTAATGCAACTGGTTGTTTAGTAGTCTTTTGGCTTCAGTGATGTAGTTTTCAGTGTCCTGGACAACAACAGCACCACCTTTGTCAGCTCTGCTGATTCTGATGTTCCTGCTGAGGACTAGCTGCCGTAGCTGTTGTAGGGCTGCTCGTAGATTTTGCCTCAGGTTGTCCCTCTGGTGTCCAGAACTGCGGTATGTGTCAGTCAGGTTTTCTAGGGTGGCACAGTATGTAACCAGAGCTCTGTCTCTTCCGGTGGGTGGCTGGTATCCTGTCTTCTTATAAAATTTGGGTACAGGACTGTCTTCTTCATCTGCAAAGAGCTCTCTGAGTCTAACTTTCCGGCACCCTTCCCTGACGTCTATTTTAAGTTGGTTGTGGTCCAGCGTTCGAGGGGTTGGACAGAATTTGGGTCCTAAGGCTAATACTTCCTTCTGTGCTGGTGTCAGATCATGATTTGACAAATTTATTACCCCGTTTGGAGGCGATTCTGGGTTCAAGCAGTTATCCTGTGTGTTGGTTAAAGTCTGTCTGCGTTTGAATCTTCTACATTTGCGTTTGGTCACTGTTATGTCCTGCACTTGTACATTCCGTGAGATCTTCTCGAGTTTCTTTTTCTTCTTTTTGAGATATTCCTTTTGAAGAGTAGACCGACGAGTTTGTTGTTTTTTGTAGATGTGCTCAAATTCACTGTAGTTTGTAGTTTGGAAAATTTCGTACATTGACCGCTGGAAGTCAGACTCTACTTGTGATAGGAGTTCTTGGTAGGTATTTCTAATATCGTGCAGAATGTTCACATTAGCTGTGCGGATGGTGTTGTTGATGGTGTGTACAAGGTATTCTGACTTGGGCAAGGCGTCTTTTGCAAACCTTAACATCATTCCTGTAGGTATTATTTTGCGATTGATGCACTCATTCAGAAATTTGACATGGCTGTCGTAACGAACAGCTTTCTCCAATAGCCTTGATGCTGTTATGAATGGTGGGGCCATAACGCTGGATCCAGGTAAGGATGCAGAGGAGATCAACGGTTGATGAGAAGAAAACAGTGTTATGGTCCACAGGAGAAAGCTGATTGAAAAGTACTTACATGCTTGGATCGAAAACGATGCAGTGCCTTTTCTCATAACTATACAGAGACACAATTGAAGTAAAAAGGCAAACAAGCAATGTAAACAAATATAATCCAATATTTCGAGCGGCTGCTCTTTTTCAAGGACGACAGACTGTGCAGTCACGTCAAAAGTGGAGTGACATCATCAGGCCGATGCTAAAAGAAAACTTGCGTCATGACAGTAATGTCATCACCAAGTGATGCAAAGTCTAACACACCATCCTGTTGTTATTATTTTGTCACTCCCCACCCCCACCAATATACTAACAGCTCCCCCCCCCCCTTTTTTTTTTTTTTTTTTTTTCTCTCTGTCTCTGTCTCTCTGTCTCTCCGTCTCTGTCTCTCTCTCTCTCTCCCTCTCTCTCTCTCTCTCTCTCTCTCTCTCTCTCTCTCTCCCTCTCTCTCTCTCTCTCTCTCTCAGGTTTTCATTTTGTTAGTTGTACCAGAGGGAACAACTGAGTCACTATTAAATGCAAGGGAACTCAGTGCGTGTAACTAATAGCTAGTCATGTGTGTTCAGGCCTTGTGGGTGCTTTGTTTGTAGTTTACGAATCCAGAATTTTTCCCTGAGGTCTCTATGAATGTCACTGTCTATGTACTGTTTTTCAATTGGCATACAACGCATGTCTTGAAGTGAGTGGTTGTGCATGTTGAAATGATGTGTGACGTGGGTGCCTGTATTGTTCTGGATGTGTGACCTATGTAAGTAAAAGCGTTGTTTGAGCGAGTTGCGTGTTTCTCCTACGTATTGAGCTCCCTTGCATTTGGTGCAGTAGAGCAGGTACAAGATGTTTCTTGTGCTGCAGGACATCTCATGGCGAATGGTGAATGTCTCGCCACTAACATCACTGGTGAACTGACGTGTCTCTACTACATGCTCCTTACAGATGACACAGCGTTTTCTAGTACATCTGTGGCTTCCAGGGTTGTCAGTGGACGGTTCTTGTGGAGGAAGCATGGAAGGCATCAGGATGTTTCGTAGACTATTTGAATTTCTTTCTCCTACTATGGGGAGCTCTGGCATGGCTTGTTTCATCTTGTTGCTTTCATGTAACGCTGGTTGCTGTTGTTGCAGCCACTGACGTAGAGGAGGGTTGGCAGGGTTGTGAGTGATGATGAACGGGACCCTCTTCTTGGGAGTTTGGGGCCTGTATTTTTTTTTTTTATGTGGCAACAACTGGGTTCAAACCGGTAACCTGTGGCGGCGCGTTCAGTGCTGAACCACCGAGCCACCCAGACTGAAGCTGGATGAATGACGTACTGAGCTGAGGTTAACGTTTTTTATGAAGCTGAAGCTGTGACTCTGCCGGCCAGGCAATGTCCTACTTTAGAGCTGAGTTTAACGTTGTCATGAACCTGAAGCTGTGACTCTGCCGGCCAGGCAATGTCCTATTTTAGAGGCCCCTTCTCTCCCCCTTTGTGTCCGTCTCATTAATTCGTACTTTTACAATAAGAAGACGTTATATCCGTGAGAGAGTCAACCAGTTAAACCGACTCAAAAGGGGCCTCTAAACTACGACTTTTCCAGGGAGAGTGGTGATGACTGCCTGGGAGATACCCGGTACCCAGTGACAGGGGTAGCAGGGGTCTAGCTGTACCCTGTGACAGGGGTAGCAGGGGATTTAGCTGTACCCATTGACAGGGGTAGCAGGGGGTCTAGCTGTACCCAGTGACAGGGGTAGCAGGGGGTCTAGCTGTACCCAGTGACAGGGGTAGCAGGGGGTCTAGCTGTACCCTGTGACAGGGGTAGCAGGGGGTCTAGCTGTACCCAGTGACAGGGGTAGCAGGGGGTCTAGCTGTACCCAGTGACAGGGGTAGCAGGGGGTCTAGCTGTACCCAGTGACAGGGGTAGCAGGGGGTCTAGCTGTACCCAGTGACAGGGGTAGCAGAGGGTCTAGCTGTACCCAGTGACAGGGGTAGCAGGGGGTTAGCTGTCCAGTGACAGGGGTAGCAGGGGGTCTAGCTGTACCCAGTGACAGGGGTAGCAGGGGTTTAACTGTACCCAGTGACAGGGGTAGCAGGGGATTTAACTGTACCCAGTGACAGGGGTAGCAGGGGATTTAACTGTACCCAGTGACAGGGGTAGCAGGGGTTTAACTGTACCCAGTGACAGGGGTAGAGGGGTTTAACTGTACCCAGTGACAGGGGTAGCAGGGGTCTAGCTGTACCCAGTGACAGGGGTAGCAGGGGTTCTAACTGTACCCAGTGACAGGGGTAGCAGGGGTTTTAAGCTGTACCCAGTGACAGGGGTAGCAGGGGATTAACTGTACCCAGTGACAGGGGTAGCAGGGGATTTAACTGTACCCTGTGACAGGGGTAGCAGGGGTCTAGCTGTACCCAGTGACAGGGGTAGCAGGGGATTTAGCTGTACCCATTTACAGGGGTAGCAGGGGATCTACTGTACCCAGTGACAGGGGTAGCAGGGGATTTACTGTACCCATTGACAGGGGTAGCAGGGGTCTAGCTGTACCCAGTGACAGGGGTAGCAGGGGATTTACTGTACCCATTGACAGGGGTAGCAGGGGTCTAGCTGTACCCAGTGACAGGGGTAGCAGGGGATTTAAGCTGTACCCAGTTGACAGGGGTAGCAGGGGTCTTAACTGTACCCAGTGGCAGGGGTAGCAGGGGATTTAACTGTACCCAGTGACAGGGGTAGCAGGGGGTCTAGCTGTACCCAGTGACAGGGGTAGCAGGGGATTTAACTGTACCCAGTGACAGGGGTAGCAGGGGGACTAGCTGTGACAGGGTAGCAGCGGTCTAGCTGTACCCAGTGACAGGGGTAGCAGGGGATTTAACTGTACCCATTGACAGGGGTAGCAGGGGGTTAGCTGTACCCAGTGACAGGGGTAGCAGGGTGTCTAGCTGTACCCAGTGACAGGGGTAGTAGGGGGTCTAGCTGTACCCAGTGACAGGGGTAGCAGGGGGTGTAGCTGTGACAGGGGTAGCAGGGGCCTAGTTGTACCCAGTGACAGGGGTAGCAGGGGGTCTAGCTGTACCCAGTGACAGGGGTAGCAGGGGATTTAACTGTACCCTGTGACAGGGGTAGCAGGGTGTCTAGCTGTACCCAGTGACAGGGGTAGCAGGGGGTCTAGCTGTACCCAGTGACAGGGGTAGCAGGGGGTCTAGCTGTACCCAGTGACAGGGGTAGCAGGGGGTCTAGCTGTACCCAGTGACAGGGGTAGCAGGGGGTCTAGCTGTACCCAGTGACAGGGGTAGCAGGGGGTCTAGCTGTACCCTGTGACAGGGGTAGCAGGGGGTCTAGCTGTACCCAGTGACAGGGGTAGCAGGGGGTCTAGCTGTACCCAGTGACAGGGGTAGCAGGGGGTCTAGCTGTACCCAGTGACAGGGGTAGCAGGGGGTCTAGCTGTACCCAGTGACAGGGGTAGCAGGGGATTTAACTGTACCCTGTGACAGGGGTAGCAGGGGGTCTAGCTGTACCCAGTGACAGGGGTAGCAGGGGGGCTAGCTGTGACAGGGGTAGCAGGGGTCTAGTTGTGACAGGGGTAGCAGGGGGACTAGCTGTGACAGGTGTAGCAGGGGGACTAGCTGTGACAGGAGTAGCAGGGGATTTAACTGTACCCAGTGACAGGGGTAGCAGGGGGATTAGCTGTGACAGGGGTAGCAGGGGGTCTAGTTGTACCAGTGACAGGGGTAGCAGGGGGTCTAGTTGTACCCATTGACAGGGGTAGCAGGGGATTTAACTGTACCCAGTGACAGGGGTAGCAGGGGTCAAGCTGTACCCAGTGACAGGGGTAGCAGGGGGTCTAGCTGTACCCAGTGACAGGGGTAGTAGGGGGTCTAGCTGTACCCAGTGACAGGGGTAGCAGG
>CM065742.1:1208462-1225962 GCA_033310375.1 Conus canariensis | reverse complement strand
CGGCTTAAGGGCTCCATTCTTAGTTTAAATTCTGTGTGTCCCTTGGCGGCATAAGGGCTCCGTTCTTAGTTTAAATTCTGTGTCCCTTGGCGGCTTAAGGGCTCCGTTCTTAGTTTAAATTCTGTGTCCCTTGGCGGCTTAAGGGCTCCGTTCTTAGTTTAAATTCTGTGTGTCCCTTGGCGGCATAAGGGCTCCGTTCTTAGTTTAAATTCTGTGTCCCTTGGCGGCTTAAGGGCTCCGTTCTTAGTTTAAGTTCTGTGTGTCCCTTGGCGGCATAAGGGCTCCGTTCTTTGTTTAAATTCTGTGTGTCCCTTGACGGCTTAAGGGCTCCGTTCTTAGTTTAAATTATGTGTGTCCCTTGGCGGCTTAAGGGCTCCGTTCTTAGTTTAAATTTTGTGTCCCTTGACGGCTTAAGGGCTCCGTTCTTAGTTTAAATTCTGTGTCCCTTGGCGGCTTAAGGGCTCCGTTCTTAGTTTAAATTCTGTGTGTCCCTTGGCGACTTAAGGGCTCCGTTCTTAGTTTAAATTCTGTGTGTCCCTTGGCGGCATAAGGGCTCCGTTCTTAGTTTATATTCTGTGTGTCCCTTGGCGGCTTAAGAACACAAACGAGCGAAGAAAACCCTGAACTCTGACCACCCAAAGAACAGACTCGGACACAAGATTTCTCTGTCGTTTTCCGCATCGCAACCATGGCCACGACAGCCGTGGCGCCCCCAGCGCCCTTTTTGGCGGGGCGTCCCGCCCCTGACACGCCCTTGTCTTCTTTTGGATCTGGTCTGAGAATTCCGGGACTGGGACAGCGGGCCAAGACCACGCTGGGGGTGACGACGACGACGACAACGGCGGACAGTGGTGTGTCCTCGTCCTCCTCGGCAGGTACATCATGGCTCTCCTCCTGTCTGACTTGTTTGTCCGTTTCTTCCCCTCTCCTCTCCTTGCTTCTCTTTCTTTCCACACTACGATACAAAAGGTCACGGCGATAGAGTTTATCACGATCATACAATATGGTTCAGTAGATTGCTGCAGTGTCATGTTACACTGTAAAACATGATGGAGTTCCGAGGCACAGCAGCACAGCTTAATTCCCACATGATAAATGCAGGAGGATTCGTTGCAATGAAGTGTAGTATAGTGTAACACTTTACAATGAATGCAGAACGAAACAGTACAAGGCAGTGCCATTTTAAAATGAATATAGTACTCCTCGGTACAATAGAATATAACACAATAGAACGCAGTGCAATGAAAACAGCCCAGGTCAGTACATGGCAGTGTAACGTGTACAGTGCAGTGAATAAATTCAGTATGATGTATTACAATACAGTGAAGACATTCAGTATGATATATTACAATACAGTGAAATTCAGTATGATATATTACAATACAGTGAAATTCAGTATGATATATTACAATACAGTGAAATTCAGTATGATATAATACAATACAGTGAAGACATTCAGTATGATGTATTACAATACAGTGAAATTCAGTATGATATGTTACAATACAGTGAAATTCAGTATAATATATTACAATACAGTGAAATTCAGTATGATATATTACAATACAGTGAAAATAACTCTATACAATACAATACGAAGTAGTCCGGGGAAAAAACGCGAAGTAAAATGCCTCAGCACAGCTCTATGCCTCAGCACAGCTCTATGCCTCAGCACAGCTCTATGTCTCAGCACAGCTCTATGTCTCAGCACAGCTCTATGCCACAGCACAGCTCTATGTCCCATCACAGCTCTATTTCTCAGCACAGCTCTATGCCACAGCACAGCTCTATGTCACAGCACAGCTCTATGTCTCAGCACAGCTCTATGCCACAGCACAGCTCTATGTCACAGCACAGCTCTATGTCTCAGCACAGCTCTATGCCACAGCTCAGCTCTATGTCTCAGCACAGCTCTATGCCACAGCTCAGCTCTATGTCTCAGCACAGCTCTATGCCACAGCTCAGCTCTATGTCTCAGCACAGCTCTATGCCTCAGCACAGCTGTATGTCTCAGCACAGCTCTATGCCTCAGCACAGCTCTATGCCTCAGCACAGCTCTATGTCTCAGCACAGCTCTATGCCACAGCACAGCTCTAGGTCCCATCACAGCTCTATGTCTCAGCGCAGCTCTATGCCACAGCACAGCTCTATGTCACAGCACAGCTCTATGTCTCAGCACAGCTCTATGCCACAGCACAGCTCTATGTCTCAGCACAGCTCTATGCCACAACTCAGCTCTATGTCTCAGCACAGCTCTATGCCACAGCTCAGCCCTATGTCTCAGCACAGCTCTATGCCACAGCTCAGCTCTATGTCTCAGCACAGCTCTATGCCTCAGCACAGCTGTATGTCTCAGCACAGCTCTATGCCACAGCACAGCTCTATGTCTCAGCACAGCTGTATGTCTCAGCACAGCTGTATGTCTCAGCACAGCTCTATGCCTCAGCACAGCTCTATGCCTCAGCATCGCTCTATGTCTCAGCACAGCTCTATACCTCAGTATCGCTCTACGCCTCAGCACAGCTCTATGCCTCAGCACAGCTCTATACCTCAGCACAGCTCTATGTCTCAGCACAGCTCTATGTCCCAGCACCGCTCTATGCAACACGGCGCACAACACAGCTGAGCACAAAGCATGACGGAGCGCAACACAGCACAGCACAGCACGGCACAGCACACACAGCACAGCACAGCACAGCACACACAGCACGACACGACACAACACAGCACAGCACAGCACAACACAGCACAGCACAGCACACAGCACAGCACACAGCACAGCACAGCACGACACGACGCGACACGACACGACATGACACAGCACGGCACGACACGGCATGGCACGGCACGGCACGGCACAGCACAGCACAGCATGACACGACACGACACAACACAGCACAGCATAGCATGACACGACACGACACGACACAGCACAGCACAGCACAGCACGACACGACACGACACGACACAGCACAGCACAGCACAGCACAGCATGACACGACACGACACGACACAGCACAGCACAGCACAGCACAGCATGACACGACACGACACGACACAGCACAGCACAGCACAGCACAGCACAGCACGACACAGCACAGCACAGCACAGCACAGCACGACACAGCACAGCACAGCATGACACGACACGACACAGCACAGCACAGCACAGCACGACACGACACAGCACAGCACACAGCACAGCACAGCACAGCACAGCACAGCACAGCACACACGACACGACACGACACGACACGACACGCACGACACAGAACGATACAATACGACACAGCACAGCACGACACAGCTCAGCACAGCACAGCGCAGCACAGCACAGCACAACACAACACAACACAGCACAGCACAGCACAGCACAGCACAGCACAACACAACACAACACAGCACAGCACAGCACAGAGCAGCACAACACAGCACAACACAGCACGACACAATACGACACAGCACAGCACAGCACAACAGTACACAACACAGCACAGCACAGCATAGCAGAGCACAGCACAACACAAGGTAGCACAATTCAAAATAGCACAACGCAGCACAGCACAACAAAGCAGAAAGCTGTGCAGCAAAGCACAGCACAAAATAACATGAAACAGCGCACAACACAGCACAGCACAGCACAGCACAAAATAACATGAAACAGCGCACAACACATCACAGCACAGCACAGCACAAAATAACATGAAACAACGCACAACACATCACAGCACAGCACAGCACAGCACAAAATAACATGAAACAGCGCACAACACATCACAGCACAGCACAGCACAAAATAACATGAAACAGCGCACAACACATCACAGCACAGCACAGCACAAAATAACATGAAACAGCGCACAACACATCACAGCACAGCACAGCACAAAATAACATGAAACAGCGCACAACACATCACAGCACAGCACAGCACAAAATAACATGAAACAGCGCACAACACATCACAGCACAGCACAGCACAAAATAACATGAAACAGCGCACAACACATCACAGCATTGCACAACATAGATCGTAATAGAATGGGTTTTTTTTTTTGTTTTTTGTTGTTGTTTTTTTTTTTTTTTTTTTTTTTTTTTGTTTATCCTCGCTGCTGTTCTGATTTTTGCCATGGTTGACTTAGTTTCGATTTCTAACTTTTGTACTTTGAAGTGAGCGTTGCAAGTTCTGATTGTCAGAAAATGTCAGGCCTGATATGAGCCTCAAGGTCTTGCAGGGCAATAAACAACATAACTTGACAACACTTCACTACAACACAGCACAGCACAGCACAGCACAGCACAACACAGCATAGGAAGCAAGACACGACACGACACAACACGACACACGTTGTACACAATCAACACTGCGCCATGGTGTAACCAATGATTTGAAATGACTGGTATCAGGTAGCAAAGCGCTCTTTGTTTCCAGCCTGTTCTGCTGGCGGTCCGCTGAATGCAGTGAACTCTTGCCGAACCTGGCTGTAGCGCCTGTTCACATAATGCGGCTTTTCTCATCTATTGTGGGCGATCATATTTCTGTTGACTTTTCCGAATGTTGTCTTCAGATCGATAAGGAGAGAGTAGTATGCTTATTTAGCTGGGGCCAATACACAAAATATGATTATCATGCTTGTGGGAACAGGCCACACACACACACACACACACACACACACACACTCACACCACACACACACACACACACACACACACACACACACACACGCACGCATGCACGCACGCACGCGCGCACGCACGCACTCACGCACGCACGCACGCACACACACACACACACGCACACACACACACACAGAGACTCACAAGCCTTTTTGTTACAATTGTCAGCTATTTTTTTTCCTCATTTTGATATCAATTTACAAAAATCATAAACCTTTTTGTGAGTTACAGGCTCTAACATTTAGTTTTGATAAGATGGACGGAAAAAGATATCACCCAACTCTCTCATTTGCTAAGGAAGTAGTTCTGTAATTGAAATAAGGGGATGAACATACAGATGATATCATTATGAATTATATGCATTTGTTTCATGAGGCAAGTTTATGTTCCTTGTCCGATTTGTGTTCCGTCATGACATGATTTGACCTCTGAGCAGCCTTTGTTTGTTTTTTGTTTTGTTTGTCCTTCTCGTTAATTCAGCCGTTGATTTACTTTCCCTCCATACTGCCATGCGTCGTTCTTTCCTTGCTTCCTAACTTTCCCCCTCTCCCTTCTTTCCTTTCTTTCTTTTTTCCTTCTTTCTTTCGTTCTTTATTTTTTTTTCCTTTCTCCCTTTGTTCTTCAGTGTTTTCCTTTCCCAATTCCTTCTTTCCTCCTTCCTCACCTTTTCCTTCCTTTCCTTTCTTTGTTTTTCCTCCTTTTATTCACTTCTTCCTTTGTTTCTCCCTCCCTTCCTTTCTTTGTTTTCCCCCTTTTATTCACTTCTTCCTTTGTTTCTCCCTCCCTTCCTTTCTTTGTTTTCCCCCTTTTATTCACTTCTTCCTTTGTTTCTCCCTCCCTTCCTTTCTTTGTTTTCCCCCTTTTATTCACTTCTTCCTTTGTTTCTCCCTCCCTTCCTTCCATCCGACCTTCCTCCTCATTTGTTCTTTCCTTCATTCCTTCCTGCTTTCTCTCCTTTTATTTATCCTTTCTTTTCTCTTTCTTTCATTTCTTTATTGCATTTTTTTTCTTCATTTCTTTCTCTCAGTTTAATCAACGATAGGCAACGGACATCAAATCCACCAATGGTTACTATGGCAGTCTTTTTGGCTTTTTTCTGGGTTAGAGCTGCTCGAGGCCTAGTATAAGAGCACAAAACAGAACAGTCTGGGCCTTTCTTCAACGAACTTTTCAACATCTGCAAGAGGTGAAGTGAGATCTTGAATAGTATTCGGCAAATCGCATAGGCCGATACGTACCTTACAATACGCATAGCAAGGTGAATCCACACACCCATGAAAGCGAGTGAAGTTGTTCAAAACAACTTAGCGATTCAGCTTCATTCCGCGGGAAACCTGCTCCAGCATTGATGGTGAGAAGTTCAGAGATGTTTTGTTTGAGATGGATGCGGGAAAGTAAATCTTTTCTCACGCTGTGGGAGGACAGGGGGAGAGGGGGGGGGGGAACGGGCTGCTGCCGCTGTATTACCTCCCCTACAAGGCCCCTGACCCTGAACCATAAAAAGTGACGTGTTCTGATTGATGCCCGACATGCCTGCAACCCTCCCTTTCTTGATCACCTGTGTCACGTCTGCTTCCGTCACCGAGAGAGAGGCTGTACTGTCTGCTTTGATGCGGGTATTAACGAGAAGTGGCGTGATCCAGCCATTAGGGTGGGAGTTGACTGGACAGACTGGCTGGCTGGACGATGAAAAAGATGATTGTTTATTTACTTGTATTCAGCATGTTTACCTATATCTTTGGTTGTTGTTTTTTTAATGCTTTTCCATTTGCACATAATTTGATTGTTTATTACTTTCAGTTTGTTTTCATGGTCTCACTTCCACGCTTCCTTCCTTCTTTTCTTTCTCCTAGCATGCTTTCTACGAGTCGTTGCTGTCTGTGTATGTATGTATCCATCTGTCTCTCTGTCAGTCTGTATGTATGTCTCTGTCTGTCTGTCTGTCTGTCTGTCTGTCTATTTATCTGTCAAAATGTATCTGTCTGTCCATCTGTTTATCTATCTATCTATCTGTCCATCTATCTACCTATTTGTCGGCCGATCTGTCTGTCTATTTATCTATTTGTCACTGTCTGTCTGTCTGTCTGTCTGTCTGTCTGTCTGTCTCTCTCTTTGGGGGGAGGGGGTGTGTGTGAATTGCTGTGATCAAGAGACGGTGCACTGTGCCAGTTGTGTTAGTGAAGCCTGTATTTCCGTACACTGCCCTGCTATTCCATGTTTGACAGAGACATTGTCACCCGCCATGCCATGTGGGGCAACTCACTTCCCTGCAGTATGTGGCCGCATCTTGCCAACTTACATCGGCTTCATGCTCAAAAGAATAAAACCACGTAGTCGGCCTCTCAGCCATCGGTACTGCTCTCTGTGACACTTCGTGGCAGCGTACAGGGTATTTGTTTGGACTGCTCCTCTGTGGACACTTCGTGGCAGCGTACAAGGTATTATGTCTTTGGACACTGTCTTTCCTCTTGTTAACACTTCGTGGCAGCGTACAAGGTATTATGTCTGGACTGCTCCTCTGTTGACACTTCGTGGCAGCGTACAAGGTATTATGTTTGGACTGCTCTTCTGTTGACACTTCGTGGCAGCGTACAGGGTATTATGTTTGGACTGCTCCTCTGTTGACACTTCGTGGCAGCGTACAAGGTATTATGTTTGGACTGGTCCTAGATCCTCTGTTGACACTTCGTGGCAGTGTGCAGGGTATTTAGTTTGGACTGCTCCTCTGTGGACACTTCGTGGCAGCGTACAGGGTATTATGTTTGGACTGCTCCTCTGTGGACACTTCGTGGCAGCGTACAAGGTATTATGTTTGGACTGCTCCTCTGTTGACACATCGTGGCAGCGTACAAGGTATTATGTTTGGACTGGTCCTAGATCCTCTGTTGACACTTCGTTGCAGCGTACAAAGTATTATTTTTGGACTGCTCCTCACTGCCTGTTGCGTGTTAGCTTTTTACTCCGGGTGGAGACATCGAGAGCAATCCTCATCCAAGCAGGGATACAACCAGACAGACACGTTTCAGCAGTGTAGGGGGTCCAACAGGGTGATTTGGGGAAGAACCAGGCGACCCTCGCTCTTCAACGTCGTCAAGTTCAGAGCCGACACTGAGCGAAATCACGGCTACATCACATCTCCGGTGACCAGAACTCCAAACCGGAGGTCAGGACGGAGGTCCATGATTTACGTGAGGATACGTGGCTCTTCAGACTGAAGTGCGGGCCTTAAGCATGAGCTCGGTGATCTACGAAACCAAAAAGTAATCTCAAGAAATTCACAGTGATGAATCTGCAATGCTAGACAATTGTGATGCAAATTTTGATGACTTGCAGGGTCGCTTCCAACGCAGTGATCTCCTGTTTCATGGGTTACCCAAGAAAGAAAACGAAACAAACGCAGATTATGATGGATTACTGCATGAACTGTCCACCGATAAACTGGAACTGACCGACAACAGATAGTTGGACAGGGCGCATAGGCTGAACACCCAGTGTGACTCGCTCATCACTAAGTTAGGTATTCTGAAGGGTATCAATAAATGGCGATTGCAATGGTTGCTACACGTATGTGTCAGACAGCGGGTGCAGTGGAAATGATTCTTTTTATGTCTCGTGAACATTTTTCCTCTTTGTGTGATGTTTGCGAGCTTAGAGTATGTGAGCGAACTGAGTCAGATCACATGCCTGTCAAACTTCACTTTAACCATTTAGATGATCGACAAAATAATATGACAAATATTGCCAGCCATATAATCCAAACGTTTGTTTGGAGAAAGATCTTGCAGAGGTATGCTATTGTAATATTTCGTCAACGGAATTTCAGGAAAAAAATGTCTACTGCAATTCGCATCATCGATGGTGACATTAGATGTTTCAAAGATGCAACGAATGCAAAACAAAAAGTGTAAATTCAAAGAAAAGAAATGCAGGTAAAGATTGATCTGATTTTGAGTGTAGCATTTAAACAATAACTAATAAGCTGCCGAACAAATTTGATCGTACGCATGATATAGAGGACCGTGTCAGCTACTGCATAAGAAGACGTGAATATAGAAATTAACAACTGAAGAAAAAGAAGCAATTCAACGACACTGTTCTGAATGAGGTAACTCTCCTTCATGAAAAATCAGAGACAGTTTTGGGAGACAGAAGGCCTACACAAGATTTCACTGGAAAAGACAATCGGTAACAGTGTTGGTATCGACAACTTGCTAGAACATTTTAAGGAACTTCTAACAAAAGATAGATGTATATATATATATATATATATATATATATATATATATATATATGTATGTATGTGTGTGCGCGCGCGTGTGTTTGTGTGTGTGTGTGTGTGTGTGTGTGTGTGTGTGTGTGTGTGTGTGTTGTGTGTGTGTTGTGTGTGTGTTTTCTCAACACGAACTAAGCTTTACTCGTGCATGTATAGATCTTGCAAGCAGGGCAAAGCATGATAGTGTGTGTGTGTGTATGTGTGTGTGTGTGTGTGTGTGTGTGTGTGTGTGTGTGTGTGTGTGTGTGTGTGTGTGTGTGTGTAAATATATAATGCAACATTTTTTTTGTAAATAGTTTGGCTTGCAGATGTAGCCCTTTGTACAATATGGTGCTGAAGTTTTGGGGCTTGGTAGTGAGCCCTCAAACCGTAAAATGGTCCATTTGTTTGCCCTGAAGAAATTCCTCGTTGTGTCATTACAAATTAGTTTAAATTTGATGATTAGATTTATTCTTTATTGGCTGAAGCTGACTCCCATGCAAGAGTCAAGGTACGGAAGAAAGCTTAGAATAAGTTCTATAATTCAGACGAAAGGGGCACAGTAAACTGGGCAACAAAGGTCAAAGTCAAGCAGCATGACCATGGCTTGGGATCTGTATGGTTCAGTCAGGGTGCAGGTGATACGACTGGTTTTTAGGCATGTCTCGCACAAGACTGATGGACGGCAGGTGGCGAGTATGGAATACTCATATACAGGACAGTTCAGGGGATTTGTATAAAGAGCTTAACTCGCTTCTTTGTGTTTCAACATATGTATAAATGAAAACGGAAAAACACTGAAAATAAATAATGACAAGATTTGGATTTGGAGTCTCAGATATATCTGTTCATCGTTTTCAATACAAAAAGCATTCTGAACGTGACCTTATTTGTCCATTGTGTAAACGTACAGGGGAAGAAGAAGGCCAAACTGTATTTTGATGTCCTGCTTTGAATGATCTTTGAAACCAGTTGATCCATACGAAGTTCCAGGGGCAGCCTTAATTATTTAGACTTTTATTGTTTATGTCGTCTAACCGTGAACGTGTTGTCAAGCAGTTTACAATTTATTTGAATAAAGCATTTAAAATTCGATCTGTACATGGCTCTTGACTCTGTTGTCCACCGTTGTCTGTTCTTTTTGACTGTTGTCCACCGTTGTCTGTTCTTTTTGACTGTTGTCCACCGTTGTCTGTTCTTTTTGACTGTTGTCCACCGTTGTCTGTTCTTTTTGACTGTTGTCCACCGTTGTCTGTTCTTTTGGCCAATCCCATTTTTCATCGTGAGGATTTGCTGTGCCTGTGTGTGTGTGCGTGCGTGCGTGCGTGTGTGTGTGTGTGTGTGTGTGTGTGTGTGTGTGTGTGTGTGGTGTGTGTGTGTGTGTGTGTGTGTGTGTGTGTGTGTGTGTGTGTGTGTGTGCGTGCGTGCGTGTGTGTGTGTGTGTGTGTGTGTGTGTGTGTGTGTGTGTGTGTGTGTGTGTGTGTGTGTGTTTCACGTACCTCTTCGGGGCCATGGCCTAATTCAATAAATCATCCATCCATCCATCTCTCTCTCTCTCTCTCTCTCTCTCTCTCTCTCTCTCTCTCTCTCTCTCTGTGTTTGTTGCAATACCTGTCTATCTGAATATCTACTTGTTTCTTCTGTTCTCATGTATTCTTTCGTTCTTCTGTACGTGCGTTCATTTATTTATGTATCTGTTTGTTTGTTTATTCGCCTGTTATGATTGTTTTTCTACTCGACGTCAAGACAGCCACATATTTTTTTTCTTCTTTCGTTATTCCCTCTTCCTTTCTTTTCATGAGTCAGTGTGATGTCATGGCATTTCTTTTTCATGAGTCAGTGTGATGTCATGGCATTTCTTTTTCATGAGTCAGTGTGATGTCATGGCATTTCTTTTTCATGAGTCAGTGTGATGTCATGGCATTTCTTTTTCATGAGTCAGTGTGATGTCATGGCATTTCTTTTTCTCCACCAACAGCAGCAGCTACACTATTACGTCATCGAACCACTGTGACGTCACAGCCGCGAGGATGGCCGCGGTTGGTGGTACGTGACGTCAGCGGCAGAACTCTGGACACCTTCACCACGCTGCAGGACGCCATCTACCGGGCGAGCTGGACAATCAAGGTCCGTAACTCCTCTGTTGTGCATTCAAACAAAAGAAAAGGAACGGAGTAAAAAAAAGATGTGTTTGATGCCAGGAAACCTCATAAGTCAACATAGATCAAACGCAGATAGTAAATAATTATTTCATTGTTCGCTTGGACAAACAGTCACGCGAATTTTTGTCAGCAATATATTGTGCATCGTCAAATAAGAACAGCTGGGCCAGAGACAAGTTATTCCAAATGACAGTATACCTTGTTGCTTTGGCTTTGACTTATCAGGTTCTTCATCTTGTTTTGCAGAGTTGTTAAGAAAATATATATCACCTTCCAGCTCATGTCATCTTCTAAACTGTGTGCTGTCTTTTGAATTTTTTTTGTATGTGTGTGTGTGTGTTGTGTGTGTGTGTGTGTGTGTGTGTGTGTGTGTGTGTGTGTGTGTGTGTGCGTGTGTGGGTGGGTGTGCGCGCGCGCGCGCGCGTGTGTGTGGGGTTGTGTGTGTGTGTGTGTGTGTGTGTGTGTGTGTGTGTGTGTGTGTGTGTGTGCGCGTGCGAGCGTGCGTGCGTGCATGTGTGCATATGTGTAAATATTTGTGTGTCTCTTTGCGTCCACACACACACACACACACACACACACACACACACACACACACACACACACACACACACACATACACACGCACACACACACTTAATGAATAGAAAAAAACATTATTGACACCTAACATGTCATAGCTGGCTTGTTTGACGACGTGGACACGGTGACGTTTCCTTCCAGACAATGCACGAGTGGCCGGTGACGCCCTTACAATGGCGACTGCCCAAAGCGCCGGTCCCGTCTCGTCCCGACTTTTCTCGCGCCGGCACGCGCGCTCTGCTGTCCTACAGCCTGGACCTTACCAAGTCCTACAGGCCGGAAGTCCAGAGTGCCCCAGTCCACAGACATCCTGTTTTGGTACGTGGTGTGGTGTGGTGTGGTGTGGTGTTGTATGGTGTGATGTGGTGTGATGGGGTGTGGTGTGGTGTGGTGTTGTATGTTGTGGTGTGATGTGGTGTGATGTGGTGTGGTGTGATGTGGTGCGTGTGGTGTGGTGTGGTGTTGTATGGTGTGGTGTGTGTGGTGTGGTTGGTGTGGTGTGGTGTGGTGTGTGTGTGTGGGGTTGTGGTGTTGATGTTGTGGTGTGGTGTGGTGTGGTGTGGTGTGGTGTGTGTTGTATGGTGTGGTGTGGTGGGGTGTGGTGTGGTGGTGTAATGTAGTGTGGTGTGATGTGGTGTGGTGCGGTGTGGTGTGGTGTTGTGTGGTGCAGTGTGGTGTGGTGTGGTCTGGTCTGGTGTGGTGCAGTGTGGTGTGGTGCGGTGTGGTGTGGTGTGGTGTGTGTGCAGTGTGGTGTGGTGTGGTGCAGTGTGGGTGTGGTGTGGTCTGGTGTGGTGCAGTGTGGGTTGTGGTGTGGTGCAGTGTGGTGTGGTGTGGTGTGGTGCAGTGTGGTGTGGTGTGGTGTGGTCTGGTGTGGTGTGGTGCGGGTGTGATGTGGTCTGGTGTGGTGTGGTGTGGTGTGGTGCAGTGTGGTGTGGTGTGGTGTGGTGTGGTGTGGTGCAGTGTGGTATGGTGTGGTGTGGTGTGGTGCAGTGTGGTGTGGGTGGTGTGTGGTGCAGTGTGATGTGGTCTGGTGTTGTGTGGTCTGGTGTGGTGTTGTGTGGTGCAGTGTGGTGTGGTGTGGTGTGGTATGGTGTGGTGCGGTGTGGTTTGGTGTGGTGTGGTGTTGTATGGTGTGGTGTGATATGGTGCAGTGTGGTGTGGTGTGGTGTGGTGTGGTGCAGTGTGGTGTGATGTGGTGTTGTATGGTGTGGTGTGATGTGGTGTGATGTGGTGTTGTGCGGTGTGGTGTGGTGTAATGTGGTGTGGTGTGATGTTGTGTGGTGTGGTGTGGCGTGGTGTAGAATGTGGTGGGGCAGGATGTTGTGTGGTGTGGTGTGGCGTGGTGTAGAATGTGGTGGGGTAGGATGTTGTGTTATGTCTCGAGTGTGTGTGTGTGTGTCTCGCGCGCCGCGCGCGCGCGCGCGCGGTGTGTGTGTGTGTGTGTGTGTAGGTGCTCGCGCGCGCGCGTGTGCGTACGTAAGCCATAGCAGTTGTTACTGTCTATTTGTTGTTGTTGCGAGTTGTGGCAACCTCCTCCCTCTCATTCCTTCCGTTCCATCCGTTTCACCTCCATCTCATCCCCCCCCCATGCCTGTGCCCTTCTGCACACCAGTCTGCACAAACCAGTCTGCACACCAGTCTGCACAAACCAGTCTGCACAAACCAGTCTGCACAAACCAGTCTGCACACCAGTCTGCACAAACCAGTCTGCACACCAGTCTGCACAAACCAGTCTGCACAAACCAGTCTGCACAAACCAGTCTGCACAAACCAGTCTGCACACCAGTCTGCACAAACCAGTCTGCACACCAGTCTGCACAAACCAGTCTGCACAAACTAGTCTGCACAAACCAGTCTTTGCCTCCCCTGAAACAACTGGCAACAAACCAGTCTTTGCATCCCCTGAAACAACTGGCAACAAACCAGTCTTTGCATCCCCTGAAACAACTGGCAACAAAACCAGTCTGCACAAACCAGTCTTTGCATTCCCTGAAACAACTGGCAACAAACCAGTCTTTGCATCCCCTGAAACAACTGGCAACAAACCAGTCTTTGCATCCCCTGAAACAACTGGCAACAAACCAGTCTTTGCATCCCCTGAAACAACTGACAACAAACCAGTCTTTGCATCCCCTGAAACAACTGACAACAAACCAGTCTTTGCATCCCCTTAAACAACTGACACCAAACCAATCTTTGCATCCCCTTAAACAACTGACAACAAACTAGTCTATAGAAACCAGTCTTTGCATCCCCTAAAACAACTGACACCAAACCAGTCTTTGCATCCCCTGAAACAACTGACAACAAACCAGTCTTTGCATCCCCTTAAATAACTGACAACAAACCAGTCTTTGCATCCCCTGAAACAACTGACACCAAACCAGTCTTTGCATCCCCTTAAACAACTGACAACAAACCAGTCTTTGCATCCCCTGAAACAACTGACAACAAAACAGTCTTTGCATCCTCATGAACAACTGACAACAAACCAGTCTTTGCATCCCCTTAAACAACTGACAACAAACCAGTCTTTGCATCCCCTTAAACAACTGACAACAAACCAGTCTTTGCATCCCCTTAAACAACTGACAACAAACCAGTCTTTGCATCCTCATGAACAACTGACAACAAACCAGTCTTTGCATCCCCTTAAACAACTGACAACAAACCAGTCTTTGCCTCCCCTTAAACAACTGACAACAAAACAGTCTTTGCATCCCCATAAACAACTGACAACAAACCAGTCTTTGCATCCTCTTAACAACTGACAACAAACCAGTCTTTGCATCCTCATGAACAACTGACAACAAACCAATCTTTGCATCCCCTTAAACAACTGACAACAAACCAGTCTTTGCATCCCTTAAACAACTGACAACAAACCAGTCTTTGCATCCCCTTAAACAACTGACAACAAACCAGTCTTTGCATCCCATAAACAACTGACAACAAACCAATCTTTGCATCCCCATAAACAACTGACAACAAACCAATCTTTGCATCCCCATAAACAACTGACAACAAACCAGTCTTTGCATCCCCATAAACAACTGACAACAAACCAATCTTTGCATTCCCTTAAACAACTGGCAACAAACTAAGAGAGGCCGACCAGTCCTGTATATTTTCACAGATCTGTTACCTTTTTAAACAAATTGATTTAATGCTGTCGTTTTCAGTTTACAAAACTCACGAAGTATGGTAGATACTGACGTAAATCAAAAGCAGTGATGAACAATCACATTTGAAATAAACAAAACAACAACCACACAGCGATGAACAATCACATTTGAAATAAACAAAATAACAACAACCACACGGCGATGAATACTTACATTTGAAATAAACAAAACAACAACCACACAGCGATGAATAATCACATTTGAAATAAACAAAACAACAACCACACAGCGATGAATAACCACATTTGAAATAAACAAAACAACAACCACACAGCGATGAATAATCACATTTGAAATAAACAAAACAACAACCACACAGCGATGAACAATCACATTTGAAATAAACAAAACAACAACAACAACAACCACACAGCGATGAACAATCACATTTGAAATAAACAAAACAACAACAACCACACAGCGATGAACAATCACATTTGAAATAAACAAAACAACAACGACCATACAGCGATGAACAATCACATTTGAAATAAACAAAACAACAACCTCACAGCGATGAACAATCACATTTGAAATAAACAAAACAACAACGACCACACAGCGATGAACAATCACATTTGAAATAAACAAAACAACAACAACCACACAGCGATGAACAATCACATTTGAAATAAACAAAACAACAACGACCATACAGCGATGAACGATCACATTTGGAATAAACAAAACAACAACCTCACAGCGATGAACAATCACATCTGAAATAAACCAAACAACAACGACCACACAACGATTAACAATCAGATTTGAAATAAACAAAACAACAACCACAACAGAGACCAAAGGAATTAATTGAAAAAGGGAGAAACCAGCGGCATTAAAGAATGACAAAACTTACCTTCTGTTGCTTGGAGATGATAACATCAAAATGTATGTAAATACAACCCAGAATACTTATAACAGGCAAATGGGCCTTTGGTAGATATTAATGAGCCGCATTATTAACTACTTTAATCGAGCTCTTAGTTTTATGACTGCTCGGCAGATTTCAGGCAGAAAAATGCACTTGTCTGTTATGTACGAGTTTAATTTTGTTTAGAAATAGTTCACGTTCTTTGGAATACATCTTTTAATGAAAGGTTTTGTGTTTCAATAATGATAAAATTACTACATCTACATTCATCTGCATTTTCATTTGCATTTTTGGAGCATGTTTCTAGACCTTGTAACCCAGCTCAATGTTTATGCATGCATGTAGCAGATAAAGTCTGGTAATCCATTAGCTTCCTCACAAACTTTTTCCCACCAGTCTCTGTTGATACCGTCTTGTTTATCATTCCACACACATCTTAAACAGAGGGTGCGTGGCGCCTTCATAAGAGCAGCATGTGGGTTTGGTAGAAAGAATAAACATTTTTCGTAGAATTAATGATTTCAGCACTGCTATCCTTTCTAGATTTATTAAAAATATATTGAAGCAAAATTCATACTGCTATTATATTTCTGTAAAGTTTTCAACATAATTTATAACCGTATATCCTGCAAGATCTGCAGTAAACTATAAATCGAATTATCTTGAATTTGCTAGGAAAGATTGTGGCAGGAATTTCTTTCTTTACTTCTTCTCTTTTTCTAAGCCATACAGTCTAATGTTTTTTTTTTCAAAGTTCATATTCAGATCTGAAATTTTGCAAATTATTACCTAGCACATTTTCCCCAGATATTAGTTGATCTCTTTCTTATACTGATTAAGTGTAATGGACAAATGCGTCATTTTGTGTTTGACTTGGCCTCTAAGAATTCCATTTAATATTGTTATTGTCTCTTATCACTCTCGCCATAGTCTCCACACATAGATTATGCAAATGCGGTGAAATCAATTTGCCTTATCTGTGGTCTTCTTTTTAATTTCAAATTACTTTGACGCATGTACATGTCCATTTATTATCACAGTGATCGCTATATAAATATACAATTTCTCAAACCAGTGGCACATAAAGTCACATAATTGTAGTCACCACAGCCAAGGATTCTAACTACTTCTAACATGTACAACCAGTTTATTGTGTCAAAAGCTTTCTCAAGGTCATTGTTAAAGAGCAATCCTGAAAGATTACTCCTGAAAGTTTTTATTTAGGCATCAAATCAAACCGCCTACCTGTCTAATGTTATCTTTTACGTATCTTCCCGGTTTAGTTCTCAGCAACGAGGCCCCATTCATTGTCAAAACACCCACAGAAATATACCTCCTCCCACCCTCCATCCCCGTCCCCTCCCCCACCACTCTTCTCCCTAACGCCTTCCCGAACTTGTCCTCGATTCTCCCAAATCTGGCCTTTAATTAACGCCCACCTTCTGTCTGTCTGTCTGTCTGTCTGTCTGTCTGTCTGTCTGTCTGTTGTCTGTCTGTCTTCTGTCTGTCTCTCTCTCTCTCTCTCTCTCTCTCTCTCTCTCTCTCCGAGTTAGTGTCTGCTTGTGTGTGTGTGTGTGTGTGTGTGTGTGTGTGTGTGTGTGCGCGTGCGTGCGTGGGGTGCGTGCGTGCGTGTGTGTGTGTGTGTGGTGTGTGTGGTGTGGTGTGTTGTGTGAGAGTGTGTGTGTGTGTGTGTGTGTGTTGAGTGCGCGCGCGCGGTGTGCTGTGTGTGTGTGTGTGTGTGTGCGCGCGCGCGCGTGCGCGCTCGCGTGCCT
>CM065742.1:1198462-1203462 GCA_033310375.1 Conus canariensis | reverse complement strand
AGAGGCAACAGTAGACATCTTGATCACCATCTGCAACAAAATATGGCAGACAGGTGAATGGCCTGCAACATGGACACAATCGCTGATCATAGTTCTTCCCAAAAAAGGCAATCTCCAACTATGCCAGAACTATAGAACCATCAGCTTAATCAGCCACGCAAGCAAGATCATGCTCAGAGTTATCCTAAACCGTTTGAGACCTCAGGTAGAAGAACTCATCGCCGAAGAAGGAGCCGGCTTTCGCAAAGGCAGGAGCACTACGGAGCAAATTTTCAACCTACGAGTCCTCTGTGAGAAACACCTCCAGCACCAAAGAGAACTGTACCACGTGTTCATTGACTTTTAAAAAGCCTTTGACAAAGTCTGGCACAGTGCACTGTGGGCCACCATGAGGAAGTTCAACATGGGAGAGAAACTGACCCACATCATCCAGCAGCTATACGTCAATGCCACAAGCGCAGTACTCGCCAACAACATGATGGGAGACTGGTTCCACACAACTGTTGGAGTTCGCCAAGGCTGTCTCCTATCTCCTTTCCTTTTCAACGTGTTCCTAGAAAGGCTAATGATAGATGCCCTTGAAGATCATGAAGGCACGGTCAGCGTTGGAGGCAGAACCATCACGAACCTCAGATTTGCAGACGACATCGATGGGCCTGCTGGAAATGAAGAAGAATTGGCCAGACTAGTCAGCCACCTTGACAACACCTCAACAAGACAACACCTCAACAAGACAACACCTCAACAAGACAACACCTCAACAAGATATGGGATGGAAATCAGTGCAGAGAAAACCAAACTGACGACTAACAAATATGGCACCATAACAACTGAAATCGCTGTCAAAGGCCATAAACTTGAAACTGTCAACCAATTCAAGTACTTAGGGGCAATCATTTCTGACGATGGATCACGACCGGAAGTGCTATCAAGAACTGCACAATCAATGTCTGCACTCGCCAAGTTAAAACCAATATGGAGGGACAGAAACATCACCATGAAGCACAAAATTCGACTCGTGCGCACGCTGGTACTGTCGATCTTCCTGTACGCTTGTGAAACATGGACCCTCACAGCAGAGTTGCAAAAGAAGATAGAAACAATGGAGATGAGATGCTATCGAAACATCCTGGGCATCTCCTACTTGGACCACATAACCAACGAACAAATCCGACAGACCATCCAGAAACACTTAGGCCCCTATGAAGATCTGCTCACTACAGTGAAGAAACGGAAGCTGAGATGGTATGGTCACATAACAAGATCCAGTGGCCTATCGAAAATAATCCTTCAGGGGACCGTGGAGGGGAGCAGAAGGAGAGGCAGACAGAAGAAAAAATGGGCGGACAATATTGCAGAGTGGACAGGCAAACCTTTTGCTGAAACCCAGGCTCTCGCTCATGACCGGGACAGATGGAGGAAAGTGGTGTACAGCGCATCAAGGCGGCGCCCCTACGACTCCATAAGGAGTTAAGGGCGCAAGGCAAGGCAAGGCCAACCACTCATGGGATTCGTCAATGACTGAGGTGCATTGTGCTGTGATGAATCTCACATTTAGTCATTGGTGGGGTGCAAAGTTCAGATGTGACGATTTTAACATGACAAGAGCGTTTAGGGTTATTTTTTTCAGTTTGTTTGTTTTTGTTTTTCTAACGGGGGTGGTGGTCATTAGTCCCAGAATAAACTGTTGTGACAACTTTAATAGTTAGAGTGCAAAACTGGGTGTTACTGTTAAAGAGGAATGGCTTTAATTACACTTGATTCTAATAAAGCCTGATTTTGAGCTCGTTTATCGCTGGCCAAACTGAACTTGGCTTTTATTTCCTTGCGTTTTTAGCAGATTAACTGCATTTTCTTTTTAATGTTCTTGATTCGTCATCATAGCCATGTTGCTTTAGCGGGTCATGGAGATACCTGCCTCCTGGAAACTCTTTAGAAAACCACGCTGATGTACGAACATGTCGTTCTGTAATACGCTTCAGTGCATCGTGCTTATCATGGACTTCTGTAAAGTGTTTGGGTTCCAAATTCGACTGCTAGGTCTACTGTTGAATATTGAGGAGAGTTTAGAGCTGCGTAAGTCAAGTAGAGCGTGCTAGTTGTTAGAGTTCATAAAGCAACAGTCGGTTTTTGTCTTTTGTCAAGGTTTGGGAGATGGGGAGGGATTAGTCCTCTTTTGACAACGTGACACGACCTGGGTAATGATCAAAACAGTTGAGAGAGAGAGAGAGAGAGAGAGAGAGAGGAGAGAGAGAGAGAGAGAGAGAGAGAGAGAGAGAGAGAGAACACGAATGCGTGCGCATGAGATCTCCATTTTACTTCCCCTACCTTTGATCCCAAACAAATCGCTTTCGACCGTTTTCCAAAGAGCTTGTCTCCTCACTCCGATCGACAGAACATCGTGCAGAAAAATGAAGACACCAGACATGAACAGCCACGCGATGCAACCTTCAGTCACCTTAACGTGGCCCTCCCCCTCGCTCCCTCCTTCTCATCCTCCAACCCCAACCTCACCCCTACCTCACCCCCACCTCACCCCTCTTCCCCGCCCGTAACTAACTGACAGGGGTGTGTGCCAGTGCTTTGTGACGTGTCCTCAGTGTCCTCACGTGCCTTTCCCCCCAAACCTCCATATATCACGGCACCCAGGTAGTGGTTTTGACAGCGGCGTGTCAGGGAACGCTCTCTCTCTCTCTCCCACGGGCTGGTCGGGCGGCATGATCGATCGTGAGTTCGCCTGCTGTGCCCGAACGGCAAGGCATGCCATAGAATGTGTCATCACAGCAAGGCATCACAGCAAGGCATGCCATAGAATGCAACAGTGCAGAGGATTAGTATATTCGCCTTTAGCTGGTCGGAGTTCTGTCGCGCATATTGAAGGCATTGTCAAAGGCCCAGTGACAGTGAGGAAAGACCCACTGACCACAGGGAAAGTCCTGTTGACAGCGGGAAAGACTGTGACCTGGGATTCTTTGCAGTGAGCTCGTAAGACCTCATGGCGAAAGCTTGGCCGTGTCTGGAGTTGCACTGTCTTCACCTGTCAGCGGAACAGCAACGAGTGAGGCTGCACACGGCAGTTGCTTGGCAGTGGCGGTTTTTTGTTTTTGTTTTTGTTTTTGCCGATGGGCTCCACAGTCATGAAATAGGGGCTGGTACCCCCATGCGAATGCTCCCGTGGAGGTTCTGTTGCGTCACATCCAGTGGCCACTACACAATGGCATCTGCCAGGGAGCTTTATACCCCTTGACGCCTTAATGGAATGCAGTGTGCATGCCTGTACCCTTTGTGAACACAGCACAGGCTTCCAATGCAGGTGCAGGATTGCTCCCAGCTGCTTTGTTCGGCAGTGGAGGACAGTACTTATCTGGGTCCCACTGGCATATTCGGGTGTATCTTTTTCTTTTCTTCTTTCTTTGTGTTTAGCTTGTCAGAGTTTCGTTGCGCATAGTGAAGGCATTAACCACTTCCTGTTGATCAGACTAGCTTTCTGTCTACCTCTTGTTCATGGGTTGTCTGTTTGTGTGCCACACTATGATCGTGTCAAGCCTCTTGTTCATAGGTTGTCTGTGTGCCACACTATGATCGTGTCAAGCCTCTTGTTCATGGGTTGTCTGTCTGTGTGCCACACTATGATCGTGTCAAGCCTCTTGTTCATGGGTTGTCTGTCTGTGTGCCACACTATGATCGTGTCAAGCCTCTTGTTCATGGGTTGTCTGTCTGTGTGCCACACTATCATCGTGTCAAGCCTCTTGTTCACGGGTTGTCTGTTTGTGTGCCACACTATGATCGTGTCAAGCTATCAAGTTGGAAGCACACACGTGGTGGATCGAGCGAGCGTGAGCGAAAGCTACGTGCAGACAATAGGCCGCCCTTGCTGAACAGCAAACAGGAAGAAGCTGGCATGCGTGGTAACCTATGCGGGCGGTCCAGCCCATTGAACAATCCTCTGGCGGCGAGCCGTGACTGTGGCGTCCGGAAGTGGTTTGTGAACTGCGTCAGCGAACTGGAGTCCCATAAAGGCGAACAGTGGAAAGCGAAGCGGGATACTTATCCTCTTGCATCGTGATCTGTGGATAATCCACCCGCCAAAGTGTGAAGATGTTAGTATGAATCAGCCATCTAAACATAGCAGCGCACTGTCTAATCGTAACAGGTAGCCTTTTGACCGTAACAGTCGCCCTTTAGTAGCCGTCGGCCTTTTGATAGTAACAGCTGACCTTTCACACAAACAGTGGCCTGTTAACAGCAGTCGCCCTTTAGTAGCTGTCGGCCTTCTGACAGTAACAGCTGACCTTTCACACAAACAGTGGCCTGTTAACAGCAACCGCCGGTCGTCTAAGTGAAACAGTCGACCTTCTAAGTGAAACAGTCGACCTTCTAAGTGAAATAGTCGACCTTCTCAGGGCAACAATTGGCCAGCTAACGACAACAGTTCACCTTCTGTCAGCAACAGTTGGACCTTTAACAATGAGAGAGAGAGAGAGAGAGAGAGAGAAAAGAGAGAGAGAGAGAGAGAGAGAGAGAGAACAAATAAAGGAATGAATGAACGATGGTAGGCACACAGATTGATACTGACCATAAATCGCCTAATCTCACTCCTTGTCTGTCGGCCAGTGTTTGACGTAGCATTCAATTTGAGATGATCATTTCACTTGCAGGGATGCCTGCAGCACGTGCTGTGTTGGTGATAGTGAATACACAAAGAGAATTCGCTCCACCACCCCTCTCTTCGCCTTCAACGCACACGCACGCACGCACGCACGCACCACACACACACACCCCACACACACACACACACACCACACACACACACTATTATACAAGCGCGCGCGCGCACACACACACACACAACCACACACAACACACACACGCACGCACGTACGAACGCACGCACGCATGCACGCACACACACACACACACACACACACACACACACACACACACACGCACGCACACATTGAGACACACACACACACACACATACACACACACACACACAC
>CM065742.1:1178462-1190962 GCA_033310375.1 Conus canariensis | reverse complement strand
CACTCACCTACTCATTCATTCATTCACTCACCCGCTCATTCATTCACTCACCCACTCATTCATTCACTCACCCCTCATTCATTCACTCACCCACTCATTCATTCACTCACCCACTCATTCATTCATTCACTCGCCTACTCATTCATTCGTTCACTCATTCACTCACTCACCCACTCATTCATTCGTTCACTCATTCACTCACTCACCCACTCATTCATTCGCTCACTCATTCACTCACTCACCCACTCATTCATTCACTCACCCACTCATTCATTCACTCACCCACTCATTCATTCACTCACCCACTCATTCATTCATTCACTCGCCCACTCATTCATTCGTTCACTCATTCACTCACTCACCCACTCATTCATTCATTCGTTCACTCATTCACTCGCTCACCCACTCATTCATTCGTTCACTCATTCACCCACTCATTCATTCGCTCACTCATTCACTCACTCACCCACTCATTCATTCGTTCACTCATTCACTAACTCACCCACTCATTCGTTCACTCGCCTACTCATTCATTCATCCACTCTCCCATTCATTCATTCATTCATTCATCATTCACTCAGTCACTCAGTCACTCACTCATTCACTCACTCACTCACTCATTCACTCACCCACTCATTCATTCATTCACACACTCTTCCGCAGGCTGTGGAGGGCTGGCTGCCTACGAGAGAGCGGTCAAGGCAGCGCATGGCGTCATGGAGTCAGGTCAGATGACGTCACAGCTCCCCGTCCTCCGCACCTTCAGCCGTGTGCGCCTTCTGACTGGCCCCTGTGAGTGACGTCATGTCTTTCTCTCCCCTCTCTCTCTCTCTCTCTCTCTCTCTCCTCTCCTCTCCTCCCCCCCCCCCCCCCCCCCCCCCGCCACCTGCCGTTTTATCTTCCGTGGCCCCCCTCCCCCACCCCCTCCCCCCACGACAGCATTACTCTTACTGCCGCTCATTCTGGCTTTCACCTCACACAGCCACACCCATGATCGTCTACAGCAGCTCCAGCTGTGGGCAGTCCACAAGGAAGCGTTATGATAAGAATCAGGTCGCCAGGGTGCCACTTACCCGAGCTGACCCGCGCTGTCGCTGAGTCATTTCAGTGGTCCTCAGTGGTGCCTGTGCAGATTTCAGCACGCGGTGGGCGCCACCTGGATCGTCGTCATCCCAGCAAGCCACGAAAGCTCGGGATGATCGATGTTGTCCAATCAGTTCATTCACCAATAAATATCATAGAACCAGTATCGTAAATCTTTTACACATATCCACCGAGAAGACAATGGTCAGGGATATGGCGACGATCAAGGTTGCCAGATCCGTTTGTCCAGCAATAAGTGTGAAAGAAAAGGTGTCGTAAATCTCATACATATCCATTCAGCGAGGAGAGAAGGGTCATGCACGTTCTGGATCCATATGGTCAGCTAAAAAACGTGGGGGGTAAAGGTTGTATGGACTTTTCATTTCTGTCCTTGTCAAGACAGTATGTATCTGCCTGTCTGGGTGTGTCTGTCTTTATCTCTGATTGTCTCTGTCTGTCTGTCTGTATCTCTCTCTGTCTCTGTCTCTGTCTGTCCGTCTCTCTCTCTCTCTCTCTCTCTCTCTCTCTCTCTCTCTCTCTCTCTTTCTCTCTCAGAAACGTTAGAAAATGCAACATGTAAAACACAACAACATAAGAAACATTAAAACATGAAGAAAAACGACAACATTAGCAACAACCACACATCACAGGGGTAGCTGACCTCTGCTCCCAACAGGTTGAATGTCAAAGGTTAATCTGAAAGGTTAGATTCCCATGACCTGATGGCCCTAGGGGGAGTGACCTGTCAGAGGTTCCCTGTGTCTGCAACACATCATGATACAAGGCCGAACCCATCCCTCCCCTTCCGCCGCATTGAAATCTCCCTTAACTGAATCAGGCAGCCGTTTGCTTCTTGCTGTGCAGGGCCCAGACAGAAGAACATCTTCCCCGCCATGGACAGCTCGGACAAGGACGAGGAGGAGAAGGAGGAGGAGGAGGAGGAGGAGGAGGAGGAGGCGGAGGGCGAGGAGGCGGATGAGGACGAGGCAGGAGAGGAAGAAGGTGACGAGGTAGAAGACGAAGGCGACGACGATCGTCGGCCAGTGACGGTGTCTTTCGATCGGCCGGAGAGAAAATCAGCCTTGAAGAAACAGTCGGCCGACACCCAATTTGGTAACAGTGGGAAGGGGGTGGGAGGGGGGGACGGCAGAGGGGTGTTGGGAGGGGGAAGGGGAAATGGGGGGGGGGGGGTGGAGGCCGGTGAGACGTGTGCAGGCGGGGAGGGAGGGACTGGGAGAGAGTAGGAAAGGAGGTGGAGGTGCGGGTAAGGGAGGAGGAAAGGAACTAGGGGCATACTTTGTATGTGTGGTCGTCGTGATGACGATGATCCTTATGATGGCTACGATGATGAGCATAATGCCGTAACTGGTGTTGTTGTTGCTGAATATGATTATATTCTTCTTCTTCTTCTTCTTCTTCTTCTTCTTCTTCTCCTTCTTCTTCTTCTTCTTCTTCTTCTTCTTCTTGTTTTTTATGGTAATGTGGGTTACAATCGTATTTGTCATCGTCGTCATCATTATCTTCATTAGTAAAATTACTTGCATTCTTATAACCATAATTTTCGTTTTGATGATGATGGAGATAACGTTAATGATAACAAGAATGCTAACAACAACAACAACAACAACAACAAATATAATGAGGATGATGATGATGATGATAATAATAACAATAATACCATAAATGATAATAACAACAAGATCAATATCAAATTATAGATGCATTATTATTAGAAATTCGATGATGATGGTAATGGAATATTATATATATATATATATATATATATATATATATATATATATATATATATGTATTCACACATACGCGCGTGCGCGCGCGCGCGCGCACACACACACACACACACACACACACACACACACACACACACACTCACTCACTCACATACGCACACCAGCACGTACACATACACACACATACACACACACGCGCGCACGCGCGCACACACACACACAAGCACACACGCACGTACACATACACACGCGCACGCACACGCTCTCACAAACATTCTCGCCTCCTTTAAAAAAGAAATGCAAAGAGACGAAGAATTATTCACAACGAGAGACTGATTCACTCAACAATCATCAAATTAAAAACAAACAAACGAACAACAAACAAACAAAAACCTGACTCAAAAGACTAACACTGAATCGGCAACACTAACACAGACCCGTCGACTGCTATAAAACCCAAAAGGATACATTGTCCAACAGACGAACGGAAATTCCTTCGTCGCTCCGTCACCATAGACACCAGCGCCACAGGGGTCGAAAGCACGGAAGGCGAGGAACAGGAAACGGAAGAAGAGGAAGCGGAAGCACAGCGACAGAAAGCGGACGACACGGAGGAAGACACAGAAGGAGGGAGAGAGACGGGCTACGACAGCGGGATCGATGGCAGCGATCGGTATCGACCCTCCAGACGGAAAATCGGCATCAGTCACACACCGTCTTCCCGTCCATCCACGCTCTCGCCTCCGCGCAGTCTGACCTTGAACCGATCGCGGTCGAGGTCAGATTCGAGGTCAAGGTCGAGTGCCCCGGTGGCTTTTGGAGGCAGTATCCGCACCAGCCGTGGGACGAGCGCTGTGAGCGAGGACACCACGGGTACGTGTGTGTGTGTGTGTGTGTGTGTGTGTGTGTGTGTGTGTGTGTGTGTGTGTGTGTGTGCAGTCTCATTCAAGCGTGAAACATGTCTTCAGATTGTCGACGTGCGTTCGTCACATGGCCACGCACCTTCATCCGTACCCAAATTGTTTGTTGCTTTTGGTGTGTTCCCTGCAATATTTGGTAGATTGATTTAGTTTCCTCGTTGTATTAAATCACGTATCTTGTTATCTTTGATACGACTGTATTTTGTGTGTGTGTTGGTACGTTTGATTATTTTTGTTTATATATATATATATATTCTTTGTTACTACGTTTGATATGCTTAATGATACTTTAGGGGTGTGGTTATATTCTTTGCTATGTCTGCTTGTATAAAAATATGGGTTACATTTTCGTCATATTTCGTATGTATGTATTCTGTGTTACATTTCTATATATCCCTTGCCATGTTGTCAGATTTTTGTTTGTTTTTCTTTGTTCAGCTTGGTATATCTGTAATGTTTTTTTTTTTTAAATCACGTTTGGTTACATTCCTGGTCGTGCCTTTTGTGTGTGTGTGTGTGTGTGGGGTGGGGGGGGGGGGGGATATGTTTGGTTTTATTCTTTGTTGTGTTTCGTATGTTCAGTTATATTTCTGTTCATAATCGATTATGTTCCTCGATATGTTTGCTGACGTACCTGGCCTTGTGTGGTTATATCCCTTATCGCAGTTGGTATATATGATTATATTTTTTGTTAGTTTTGTTTATGTTTTTTTGAATTTGGGTTATGGGTTATAACCCTTGTCGCAGTTGGTATATATGATTTTACTTTTTGTTAGTTTTGTTTATATTCTTTGGAGCATTGGTTATGTTCCTTGTTTTTATTTCTTTTTTTCCCCCAGCGATGTTTGTTTTTACTTTGGTCACAGTCCTTGTCATGTTTGAAATGTGGCGTTTTGTTGTTTACCTTGCAACGTTTGTCATGTTTGAAATGTGGCGTTTTGTTGTTTACCTTGCAACGTTTATCATGTTTGAAATGTGGCGTTTTGTTGTTTACCATGCAACGTTTGTCATGTTTAAAATGTCACGTTTTGTTGTTTACCTTGCAACGTTTGTCATGTTTGAAATGTCACGTTTTGTTGTTTACCTTGCAACGTTTATCATGTTTGAAATGTCACGTTTTGTTGTTTACCTTGCAACGTTTGTCATGTTTGAATTGTCACGTTTTGTTGTTTACCTTGCAACGTTTGTCATGTTTGAAATGTCACGTTTTGTTGTTTACCTTGCAACGTTTGTCATGTTTGAATTGTCATGTTTTTTTGTTTACCTTGCAACGTTTGTCATGTTTGAAATATAACGTTTTGTTGTTTACCTTGCAACGTTTGCCATGTTTGAATTGTCATGTTTTGTTGTGTACCTTGCAACGTTTGTCACAGAATCAGTCCTTGTCATGTTTGAAATATGGCGTTTTGTTGTTTACCTTGCAACGTTTGTCACAGAATCAGTCCTTGTCATGTTTGAAATGTCACGTCTTGTTTTTTACCTTGCAACGATTGTCACAGAATCGGTCCTTGTCATGTTTGAAATGTCACGTTTTCTTTTTTACCTTGCAACGTTTGTCACAGAATCAGCAGAAAGCAGGAAGGCACGACTGGAAAACATCCCATTCGCCAAGAAACGCCGAGACGTTCAATATAAAGGTGAGCCTGGCTGTCTATAACCCTCGCCATTCTATTGTGCTGACTATGGTGGAGTCGACCTGTCGCCTATCGCTGTCTGTCTATAACCCTCGCCATTCTATTGTGCTGACCATGATGGAGTCGATCTGTCGTCTGTGGCTGTCTGTCCATAACCCTCGCCATTCTATTGTGCTGACCATGATGGAGTCGATCTGTCGTCTGTGGCTGTCTGTCCATAACCCTCGCTATTCCACTGTGCTGACTATGATGGAGTCGAACTGTCGTCTGTGGCTGTCTGTCCATAACCCTCGCCATTCTATTGTGCTGACCATGATGGAGTTGAACTGTCGCCTGTGGCTGTCTGTCCATAACCCTCGCCATTCTATTGTGCTGACTATGATGGAGTTGAACTGTCGCCTGTGGCTGTCTGTCCATAACCCTCGCCATTCTGTTGTGCTGACTATGATGGAGTCGACCTTTCGCCTGAGGCAGGTGTAAGGGCAGTAACTCATCAACACACCTTTGATCGAACGACCGGCAGTGTGCTTAATTAACGGAACTTATGCTGTATGGCTTTTGCTGTTGCAGCCCAAGCGATCCTTTAAGGCCATTTCAGGGCTGTCGAACACATACAGGGGGAAAGGCTGCATCCTAAGGAAAGAACCTGTCTTGAAAAAAATTACGTTGTAAGAAAACAACTATAACAGAAATAAATGAAAAAACAAACAAGAAGAAAAACAAATAAACAAAAAACAAGAAAAAAGACCAAAAAAAAAAAAAAAAAAAAAAGGAAAAAGAAAAGAAAAATACAGACAAACAAGAAAGCTGATAATAATTATGTACATTTAATTCATGACATGGCGATTTAGCTACTGACATGACAAGACGAATAAGACTTGGCATACAGAGGTGCCAGGCGTTCAGCTTCATTCACCACTCCCAGATTACACAGAAGGTTGAACAGCGTGATGGAAAGCGTCTGAACTCCGAAAGTCCAATGGGGAAATAGACACGGCAGAGTGGGCAGCTTGCCACTGCCCTGGACAGTCTGTGCAATGTTCGTTACCTGGTCACTAGGTTACAACAAGACAGCTGCATGATATACATTGTGACCAGAAGAAAAAAGTGTTTTGGAGTTTCCCAAGCAATGATAGGGTAACGGCCCCAAAAGGCAGAAACGCAGCAGACGACAGTAACGAAATACAAACGTTTGAAAAGGGCGGAGTCAGAGGCAGAACAGAGCAAGTTACCAGCTCAAAACTTCCGGAAGATGGGGGAGCTGTTCATACTGAGAGAATCCCCGGCATCCTCATGGGAGACAATACCAATGAAGAGGAGGAAGAGGATGAAGAGAGTGAGAAGTGATCTCCCTGGAAGACTAGAAGCACCGGAGTTGCTGTTTTCCCCAGGAAGTTTTAGTTGTCTCCCATGTTTGGTCGCTGGTTTGACTGTCAGTAAGTCTGGATCGAAGGGCGGATCCAGTATTACAAAAATATTCGTGGACATCAAGAGATAAGGTAGTTTTGAGATTTTCTATGAGAAAGAAAAATCATGGAGTTCATTGGGGTTTGTTACATTTGTTCATAATGTATACATTTGACAGTTTTGGTGTGGACCTGAATCAGAAGTCTGTGCTCTCCCCATTATCCGTATACTTCGTTTCATTCTATATACTGATATATCTTTTAACTGTATTAACAGCCGGTCTGCAATGATTTTTTTCCCTTTTCTTTTTTTTAATTTTTACTGAGTTAACAATCTGCCTATAGTGATAAAACGTAGGAGATAAAAACCTTTGAACTAAACCTTGACTTGCTTGATTTGTTTGTTTTCATCTCGCTCACAGCTCCTTCGTTCTTCAAACCCGTGAAGCGACAGCGACGAATCACAGTGGCCAGGGACCCCTTCAGCAAGGAGCGCCAGTACAACATCCCCAAGGGAGGCAACTTTCAGCTGAAGAAGAGCGAGAGACAGGCCACCAAATTCGTCGAGTTCAGGCGCGGAGACAGCCTCTGGAAGGTAGACAGAAGACTGACACCGATTGCAACGTTGGTTACAACGAGCCAGATACTGATAAACACCCCCCAAAACAGAGTGCAAAGCGACGTACACAGATGATAAAAATAGACGAAACTGAAAAATAACAGATACGAAAATGTGCAAAATAGTACTTCCAAGATGGTTCTTTGAAGGTGAAGCTGATTGTAGAAGATAAGTTTCATTGCTTATGTATTGAGCTAGTAACAGTCACCTAAGGGGTCTAATTTTCTGCTTTTTTTTGCATCGGAAGATGACAGATGTGTGGCAAAAGTCACATGTCTGTTTGGAATTGTGTGTGAAATGAACCTCGCTTTGCACTCGGTTCGGTGCGCGTATTTGTATTTTGGCATACCTAGTCACTCATTCAAGCATTCACTACCTAATACAATCCCTCACACATTCAATCTCACTTATAACGCTATTCACTCGTTCATTCTAATGCCTCGTCATTCACTCAATATTACCTCACCTATCTAATACCTAGCTACTCGAACATTCAGTACTCCCCAGTCCATCACTTAACCCTTCACCTGTTACCGTCCTCACTCTCTGAGGCGCGTTTGTTTCTATACTAACATTTGCGTCTCTCTTGTATTCCTTATCGTTATTATGTCCAGAATGCAAATATTGAGAGAGAGAGAGAGAGAGAGAGAGAGAGAGGGGACGAGGGGAGAGGGAGGATTAAGAGAGAAAGAGTGAGTGTGTCTGAGTGGATGAGAGGCACAAAAAGAGAGATAAATAGAGAAGGATGTATCAAGGGGAGGCGGAGAGTGAGAGGGTGGGGGTGGGGGTGGGGTAGGGGTTAGAGACTGGCAAAGGAAGACAGAAATCGTGAGAGACAGAGGGACAGACTGACGGACAGGTAGAATGACAGACCGTGGGGGAGAGAGAGAGAGAGAGAGAGAGAGAGAGAGAGAGAGAGAGAGAGAGAGAGAGAGAGAGAGAGAGAGAGAGAGAGAGAGAGAGAGAGTCGAAACGACAGGGTAATCAAGGAAGAGCAGGGGGAGGGGGGAGGGGGGGGGGGAAGAGACCATCTTGCTCTGATACCACGCGAACGACAATGCGGGAAGAAGGGACCGCGAGTCGCCGCCTTGTGCCTTTGGCGCCAGCTGGCCTGGTGCGACCGATTGGGTAGACGGAATGGGACAGGCACTCGACCGATTGGTGTGACTGGAAACTGGGACAGGGCACTGACCGATTGGGTGAGACGGGAACTTGGGGAGGGCACTGACCGATTGGGGGAGACTGGGAACTTGGGGAGAGGGCACTGACCGATTGGGTGAGACTGGGAACTTGGGGACAAGGCACTGACCGATTGGGTGAGACTGGGAACTTGGGGAGAGGGCACTGACCGATTGGGGAGACTGGGAACTTGGGGAAGGCACTGACCGATTGGGTGAGACTGGGAACTTGGGGAGAGGGCACTGACCGATTGGGGGAGACTGGCACAGGATGCTGCTTGGGTCTAATTAAACGACATTTCTCACATGGCTTGCGTTTGAATTAACCATCTCTCTCACTCTCTCGTATCATCTCTCTCTCTCTCTTGTGCTGCGTGCGTGCGTGCGTGCGTGCGTGCTGGTGTGGTGGTGCGTGCGTGCGTGCGTGCGTGCGTGCGTGCGTGCGTGCGTGCGTGTGTGTGTGTGTGTGTGTGTGTGTGTGTGTGTGTGTGTGTGTGTGTGTGTGTGTGTGTGCCACTCCTTCCGAGTCTTTATTTTTGTTTTAGAACATTCACCAAATTTGTATATCAGCACACACACACACACACACACACACACACACACACACACACACACACACACACACACCCACACACACCCACGCACGCACGCACGCACGCACGCACGCACGCGCGCACACACACACACACACACACACACACACACACACTCTTCCCCCCCCCTCTCTCTCTCTGTCTCACACTCACACATCTGTACGCACAGCAATTTGCCATCATATTCTACTCCCCCCCCCCCCCCCTCCCCACTCACGCCCCTGTCAACCCCTTCCCCGTCCACCACCCACCCTTCACCACCTACCACCCTCTCCTGTGTCTCTCTGTCATGACGTATACTGCACATGACGTCACATACTAACATCACTATCCTAACACGTCACCCGCACCCTTCAGGCTCCCAAGAAGTTCGAGCTGAAGCAGCAAGAGCGCCAGACCACGCAGTTCTGGTCACGTGGGGCCAAGGGCAAGGGCAAAGGTCGCAGAGGCGGAAGTGACGACGAGGACGACGAGGCAAGAAGGAGACGAAGGTACTTCATTTTGTTGTTTTGCTTTGTTGTTGTTGTTGTTGCTGCTTTGTTTTCTTTTCTTTTTCTTCTGTGCGACTGGAGATGACAGGTGGCCCTGCGGTATTTTGATGGAGAACTAAAAGGGCTCTCGGGAGAGCGCAGACCTCGGTTTCCACTCTATGATCCAGAACCACATCATATACCTCCTTTTCTTTTTTCTTTTCTTTTCTGTTGTTTTCTATTGTTTGCTTTTCTCTTCTTTTCTGTTGTTTTCTATTGTTTGCTTTTCTCTTCTTTTCTGTCTCATCATCTATGTCACTTCAGTGGAATTACCCCCCCCCCCCAACACTCCTCCACACACACAGACACACACCCACGCTCACCCACGCACACACACACATTCACACACACACACATGCATGCACGCACGCACGCACACACACACACACACACACACACACAACACACACACACACACACACACACACACACACACACACTCGTACACGCACACACGCCGCTAATTCCGGCTCCCAGTCCACACTCACACCCTGGCTTGTCCCGCCGCATCCCCGGCACGTGCAATCCACAGGGACCAGTCAAATCGTCATGAGGCAACCCACCAGAGGAGACACTGCACTGCTGCCGGGTCACTTTGGTGGCGTTCAGCTGTGCCTGTTCTTTTCCAACGCGAGCAGAAAGCCGCCTACTAAGCCCACCGCCTCCCCACACCCCTACTGGTGACAGTAATTGCTTAGTCATGAAGTTGTCGATACTGGCGACCTCAAAACAAAACCGCCAAGGATGTGGAAAGGAATTGGAAACCAAGGTCACCGTGAGAGCAAAGTATGGAGGGCCACAGAATTTGAGACATCGTTTTTCTTATTCTTATCGATGAACCCACACCGAAGTAGTCTGGAATCATGATTGGACCATGTTCCATCTTGTCATCACAATTCACGTTGGGTACAGCAGTTTGTGCGTAACCATGCTGACAGGCAGACAGGTCAACAGACATTGTTGAAAACAGGATCTCCTTGGCGAAGAAGTATGTGGGTTAAATCATAACCTATGCGGCGGTGAAAACTCCAGATATGAAATATTTGGCTTCTCATATAGACACCAGAGTGCTCAGCTACACCTATCCTGCCCGACTGAAGAAGAAAATAAAAAGCCTCAAAATTAACGCGGGAAAAATGAAGTGGTGCGGGTGAATAGCACACACGAAGACTCCATACAGCTAAAAGGCGAGAACATCAATGTGAGAAGTCAAAAAATGTGTGTACCTGGGCAGTGCTGTCGGCAAAGATGTTGGAATAGACCAGCACATCCCACGCTGTTTCAGCAGAGCAAGGATACCTGCGACCTACACGGGCTTCCGTATCTCTATTGCTCCAGATAAGACGAGAATTTTCAATACAAATGTTAAGTTCTACATGAAAGGGTGAGAGACACGGAGAACAAGCAGTTCCACCTCTCACATCCTTCAGGTCTTCATGAAGAAGTGTCTCTAGTCCATCCTGAACATTCAGACCGACTTCAGGTCTTCAGGAAGAAGTGTCTCCAGTCCATCCTAACATTCTGACCGACTAGAAGTAATTTCTCACAGCCTTCAGGTCTTCATGAAGAAGTGTCTCCAGTCCATCCTTAACATTCTGACCGACTAGAAGTCATTTCTCACAGTCTTCAGGTCTTCATGAAGAAGTGTCTCCAGTCCATCCTTAACATTCTGACCGACTAGAAGTCATTTCTCACAGCCTTCAGGTCTTCATGAAGAAGTGTCTCCAGTCCATCCTTTACATTCAGACCGACTAGAAGTCATTTCTAACGACACCCAGTGAGAGAGAAGCAAACACAATCCTTTCGACATAGAGGTAAAGCAATGGAAATGGGGCTGGATTGGCGACACACTGCAAAACCCCACCAGCATCACAAGACAGACACCGGAATGGAATGCACTGGGCAAAAGGAAATTAGGACAATCACCACAGACATGGATTAGATGCGTGGATTGTGAAGTGAAGGCAGCCGGAGTGACACGAGCCCAGCTATAGTGGTCAGCCCAGAACCGAATCCGCTGGAGGGGTGTAGCTGCAGCCGTCTGCTCCGCGACAAATTTAAAGACATGTTAAGTAGAACGTCAGGGCTAGTGGCAATGACAGTCAGTTAAAGTATTTAGCTCTAGTAGCAACGCATGAATGACAAACAGCTTCTATCAAATACATGTTAAATCACTGCACATATTATGACTTCTCATGTGAGCGAAAGAATCATTAACATGTTGTTTTTCTCAGAATAGAGTGGAGGACTTTTCTTCAGTTATCATTTATTTTGCAGACGCTTGCATGTGGTCTGTTTGTATGTTCCGAGACGTTCACCGCTTAATTAACATTGACTTTTAAACCGTTTCATCCACCTTTTGTGCCCTTGCAACGGCATTGCCCTCAGGCAGCTTACCCCACACCCTTCCCCACCCTCACACCAAAGCTACACGCAGGTCGTCTTTGAGCAGCCCCAGCACCGGCAGTCCACAGAGAGCAGTCACTATCAGGCCCTCGTGACACTGCTGCCCAGTCACTCTGGTGGTGTTCAGTGGTGCCTGTTCTGATCCCACATACCCAAGACACAATCTGTTCGATCATACGAGGACACAGTCTACCAAGCTGTCCTTCTGACAATAACGATAGCACAGTCACAGAGGCAGCAGCGTCTGGAGGGCGCCACCACATCCATCTATCGACAGACCCCATGAGCTTGCCCACACCCAGGAGTTTGGCATGAACCCAGCACGTGTATGAGTGTGCAGAGGACATGGAAAGTAGGCCTGACGAGAACGGGGCGTGGAG
>CM065742.1:1165962-1173462 GCA_033310375.1 Conus canariensis | reverse complement strand
AAACAGCAGTACTTTTGGTACCCAACCGTGTACCAGCGTGTTCTGTCTGTCTATTCCTGTTTTAAAACCTCCAGTTCTACAGACATGAGTTTGGTACTCGACATTTCACCAACCTCTTCCTTTTTCATTCGCCAATTATACAAAAATACTTTGGTACACAAAAGTTTACGAAGCTGTTTCAGGATTTATCTGCCAGTGATACTCGAATGAACTTTTTGCTTCCAGAGATTCGACCTCCCCTACCACCAATAAAAAAGGAACAAAGCTGTGAGTGTGGGATGATGCTTATGACCGCTGTACTTGTTTATTTATTGGACATTTATTGACTTACGGATTTTTTTTCATTTCTTTAAAGAAACAATTCTTGAAGCCTGCTGCCACACTCTTTCTCTTTGTTTTGTTTTGATTTCAGAGCTTGTTTGTGTACACTGTTGCATGCCAGTGCGAACACACGCGTGTTCACTCACATGCTTGATGAACTGCCCCGTTGAAACGGATCTCTGCCTGATGTTTGCTTCAGTTAGGACAAAACTTCAGCAAACTTTGGACATCTCAAGTAAAAAGCGTTAATCATCGTAGAGAGAAAAAAGTCAGGAATAACTGTGTTGCACGATCTGATGGAGAATAGAATAAAATCTGTGAACAACAACGACAACAGTCACAACAACAACAAAATACCAGCCGCACATAACACAGAAAAGCTGGTTTGTTACGTATTTAAGCCAGGCCAGTTAACAGGGAACAGTGGGTGGTTTGATGTGGAAGAAGTGTTCAACAGTTGGCGGTTAACAGGGAACAGTGGGTGGTTTGATGTGGAAGAAGTGTTCAACAGTTGGCGGTTAACAGGGAACAGTGGGCGGTTTGATGTGGAAGAAGTGTTCAACAGTTGGCGGTTAACAGGGAACAGTGGGTGGTTTGATGTGGAAGAAGTGTTCAACAGTTGGCGGTTAACAGGGAACAGTGGATGGTTTGATGTGGAAGAAGTGTTCAACAGTTGGCGGTTAACAGGGAACAGTGGGTGGTTTGATGTGGAAGAAGTGTTCAACAGTTGGCGGTTAACAGGGAACAGTGGATGGTTTGATGTGGAAGAAGTGTTCAACAGTTGGCGGTTAACAGGGAACAGTGGGCGGTTTGATTTGGAAGAAGTGTTCAACAGTTGGCGGTTAACAGGGAACAGTGGGTGGTTTGATTTGGAAGAAGTGTTCAACAGTTGGCCTGTCTGCTGCTGTACCTGTTCATCACTGCTATCAACACGGCATGACTCTACACACATTTTTTGTGTGCAAGCGTTATGAGACTACAGCATTCCACCTAACTGGAAATGAGAATGAAACATCAGTGAAGGGGAAAAGCCTCTCAGCTTACTGCTGAATTGAAGGCCTGCTTTGTCATCTGTACAATGTCAGTTCTGAAAAAGGAAGGCGTAAATTAACGCGAACTGTCATATCAACTCCGGTTTTCTTACCTAAACTGAGATGTTTAAATTAACACAGATGTTTGGAATTCACCAATGTTTTCTTAATTCAGGCAACGTGAGTTTTCAAATGAAAAAAAAAGAAGTTGAAATGTAGAAGAGAAACCTACTCAGGCAGATGTTTTCTGTTCCGTCTGTGGAGTATTTTGTACGTAGTAACCTGAAGCCTGATATTAATTTCACAAAGCTTTGCTACAAGGTCCAATGGAATTGTTTCCGGAAAATTGATGGACGTGATATTTATCAGCTTCCTAAAATTTGTGTTCAGTTATACAGGGATTAAGTTCCCACAGCTTTGTATCCAATGTTGTCAGTCTTTCAAATGCAGTTCCCTTAAGTTGGTGCGCAGCTCATACATTTTATGGTATACATACACAAAAGCTTTGTATTTGGTTTGTACATATTTTGTATACAGTACCCAGATTATTTTATACAGCTATGTGTTTGTTCTCCAACATCGGAAAAGCTTTGTAACCAGTGCCTAAAATGTGTATTTAATACCCCCAAATATTGTATCCGATGCCTAAAAGCTTTGTATTCATTGTCACACAGTATTTTGATTTAGGCCCAAAAGCTTTGAATCCAGTGACCAAAGTATTTGTATCCAGTGCTCAACGGTTTTGTATCCGGTGTCCAAAAGCTCTGTATCCAGTGCCTTTAAAAAGTGTATCCAAGGCTTTGTATTCATCTTCTGACTTTCTTTTACCCGTTCCGTACGGCTGTGTGTTTTGTTCCCAAAGCGCCTTGTGTACAGTTCTTGAAAGCTTCGTGCCTAAACCTTTGAATCGCACCCCCTGTATCAACCTCCCACATTTTGAATCCAGTCCCCCAGTTTCCTATCCATCGCTCACATTTGTGTCTTCGGCCCCCAGTGGCTTTGTATCCGCTTCCTGCATGTATCCACCCAGTTCGCAAAAAAACAAACAAACAGAAAGAAAGAAAATAAAGAAAAACAACACCGCCTTAGGTACCCAGTTCCCGAAAGGTTTGTGTTGGAGCTGTAGAATGTGTGTTTTCTTCAGTCTGATGGTGAGCTGTTTAAAATCCTTCCAACTCAGAGAAAGTCAGCTGAGGATAAGCATCATTCAACACCACACTGAAGGGGCAGGCACCGGAAGAAGTGGACCACTTGGAGGACCTGGAGTCAATTGTATGGCACGACGGAAGCTCCACAAAGAAACTCGGCCTGGCTTTGTCTGCCATGATAAAATTAGCGACATCGGGAAAAAAAGAGATCACTCAGCTTTCCAGTGACTAGAAAACTCGACAGATTCATCCGTCTTTGAGGACTGAAAGTTGGGAACAAAAGTGGCAGCAGGAAGAAATTCTTGGCGCTCAAAGTTTAGAGAGAGAGGTGGTCGAAACGGCTAACCCACATCTTTCACCAGTCTGCAAGGAGGCTGCGTTTCATTGAAAGAAAACTATTAGAGAGCGTAACAAGATCATGGACTTATGGTGATCCTGTTTTATTTCTGAATGAACTGTACGATCCTCGGTCTAGCTGTGGACAACTCCTGGAAGGCTCTACCTCTGGGACAGGTCTGAAGATGTGGTGACACTTGATTACCTCGGGAGCATAGTAGTTACCAACGCTGCAACACACCGCTACTTATCACTCATTGTCCCTGAATGTTTCGGACGATCTGATCGTCCCTCAACATTCTTTACCACCATTTGTATTTTTTGCACATTTGTTGGTTTGCATTTTTTTTCAATTTACCTTTTGTGTTTACTTGATATGATTTTAAAGGGTCTTGTGAGTGGAACTATTTGTACCCACTTTTTTCCCAGAATGTGTTGGGAGGGGGATCTTCTTTTCCTGATTTTGTGTGTGCCAAATTCTTTTTCTTCTTCTTATTGCTCGCCACTTGGTGCCATTCTCTGAAGGAAGAGCGAGGACTACTCCTTTCACCTCCAGACTTAGCATGGCATACAATTTCTTGAGGCCTTTAGCATGGCATACAATTTCTTGAGGCCTTTAGCATGGCATACAATATCTTGAGGCCTTTAGCATGGCATACAATTTCTTGAGGCCTTTAGCATGGCATACAATTTCTTGAGGCCTTTAGCATGGCATACAATTTCTTGAGGCCTTTAGCATGGCATACAATATCTTGAGGCCTTTAGCATGGCATACAATTTCTTGAGGCCATTAGCATGGCATACAATATCTTGAGGCCTTTAGCATGGCATACAATTTCTTGAGGCCTTTAGCATGGCATACAATTTCTTGAGGCCTTTAGCATGGCATACAATTTATTGAGGCCTTTATTATTATTATTATTATTATGAACATTTATGACGCCTAATCAATTGAATGCCCTAGGCGTTTACAATATCACAACAGACATCAAATCACACAATATATAACAATCATACATGAGAAAAAGGCATCAAAATCCAAAGCAAGGACACAAACTCACAAGCATGCATACACGCAAACACACACTCACACAGACACGAACGCACACAAAGCAGACACTCGCATCACACATTGCAAACGTCGGGTCACAGGGAAGACGAAGTTACCTAGGAAACAGATGAGTTTTGAGAAGGCGCTTGAATGTGGGCAGTGAGGGTGAGTATCTGAGAGAGCGAGGCAATTGATTCCAGGTAGTTGGAGCTTGATAGGCAAAGGAACGTTGACCAAAGGTTTTAGTGCGAACAGTGGGGATACTGTAGATACGAGTGTCACATGAGGAACGTAAAGCTCGAGATGGGGTGTAAAGATGTAACAGGTGGGTGAGATACTCAGGACAGGAAGACTCGATAGATTTGAAGCAGAGAGAGGCAATCTTGTAGGATATTCTTAGCTGAACAGACGCCGAGCCTCAGACGCCGAGCTCCAAGCTTGGGGAGGTAGACATAGCCGTGTCCCTGTGGGGTCAGTGTCTCCCTGTTCAGGTGGACATAGCCGTGTCCCTGTGGGGTCAATGTCTCCCTGTTCAGGTGGACATAGCCGTGTCCCTGTGGGGTCAATGTCCCCCTGTTCAGGTGGACATAGCCGTGTCCCTGTGGGGTCAGTGTTCCCCTGTTCAGATGGACATAGACGTGTCCCTGTGGGGTCAGTGTCCCCCTGTTCAGGTGAACATAGACGTGTCCCTGTGGGTTCAGTGTCCCCCTGTTCAGATGGACATAGCCGTGTCCCTGTGGGGTCAGTGTCTCCCTGTTCAGATGGACATAACCGTGTCCCTGTGGGGTCAATGTCTCCCTGTTCAGGTGGACATAGCCGTGTCCCTGTGGGGTCAGTGTCCCCCTGTTCAGGTGGGCATAGCCGTGTCCCTGTGGGGTCTATGTCCCCCTCTTCAGGTGGACATAGCCGTGTCCCTGTGGGGTCAGTGTCTCCCTGTTCAGGTGGACATAGCCGTGTCCCTGTGGGGTCAGTGTCCCCCTGTTCAGGTGGACATAGCCGTGTCCCTGTGGGGTCAATGTCTCCCTGTTCAGGTGGACATAGCCGTGTCCCTGTGGGGTCAGTGTCTCCCTGTTCAGGTGGACATAGCCGTGTCCCTGTGGGGTCAATGTCTCCCTGTTCAGGTGGACATAGCCGTGTCCCTGTGGGGTCAATGTCTCCCTGTTCAGGTGGACATAGCCGTGTCCCTGTGGGGTCAGTGTCCCCCTGTTCAGGTGGACATAGCCGTGTCCCTGTGGGGTCAGTGTCCCCCTGTTCAGGTGGGCATAGCCGTGTCCCTGTGGGGTCACTGTCCCCCTGTTCAGGTTGGCATAGCCGTGTCCCTGTGGGGTCAGTGTCTCCCTGTTCAGGTGGACATAGCCGTGTCCCTGTGGGGTCAATGTCTCCCTGTTCAGGTGGACATAGCCGTGTCCCTGTGGGGTCAGTGTCTCCCTGTTCAGGTGGACATAGCCGTGTCCGTGTGGGGTCAGTGTCTCCCTGTTCAGGTGGACATAGCCGTGTCCGTGTGGGGTCAGTGTCCCCCTGTTCAGGTGGACATATCCGTGTCCCTGTGGGGTCAGTGTCTCCCTGTTCAGGTGGACATAGCCGTGTCCCTGTGGGGTTAATGTCCCCCTGTTCAGGTGGACATAGTCGTGTCCCTGTAGGGTCAGTGTCCCCCTGTTCAGGTGGACATAGCCGTGTCCCTGTGGGGTCAATGTCTCCCTGTTCAGGTGGACATAGCCGTGTCCCTGTGGGGTCAGTGTCTCCCTGTTCAGGTAGACATAGCCGTGTCCCTGTGGGGTCAGTGTCTCCCTGTTCAGGTGGACATAGCCGTGTCCCTGTGGGGTCAGTGTATCCCTGTTCAGGTGGACATAGCCGTGTCCCTGTGGGGTCAGTGTCTCCCTGTTCAGGTGGACATAGCCGTGTCCCTGTGGGGTCAGTGTCTCCCTGTTCAGGTGGACATATCCGTGTCCCTGTGGGGTCAATGTCTCCCTGTTCAGGTGGACATAGCCGTGTCCCTGTGGGGTCAATGTCCCCCTGTTCAGGTGGACATAGACGTGTCCCTGTGGGGTCAGTGTCCCCCTGTTCAAGTGGACATAGTCGTGTCCCTGTGGGGTCAGTGTATCCCTGTTCAGGTGGACATAGACGTGTCCCTGTGGGGTCAATGTCCCCCTGTTCAGGTGGACATAGCCGTGTCCCTGTGGGGTCAATGTCTCCCTGGTCAGGTGGACATATCCGTGTCCCTGTGGGGTCAGTGTTCTCCTGTTCAGATGGACATAGACGTGTCCCTGTGGGGTCAATGTCTCCCTGTTCAGATGGACATAGCCGTGTCCCTGTGGGGTCAATGTCCCCCTGTTCAGGTGGACATAGACGTGTCCCTGTGGGGTCAATGTCCCCCTGTTCAGGTGGACATAGACGTGTCCCTGTGGGGTCAATGTCTCCCTGTTCAGGTGGACATAGCCGTGTCCCTGTGGGGTCAATGTCCCCCTGTTCAGGTGGACATAGACGTGTCCCTGTGGGGTCAGTGTCTCCCTGTTCAGGTGGACATAGCCGTGTCCCTGTGGTCAGTGTTCCCCTGTTCAGGTGGACATAGACGTGTCCCTGTGGGGTCAGTGTCCCCTGTTCAGGTGGACATAGCCGTGTCCCTGTGGGGTCAATGTCTCCCTGTTCAGGTGGACATGGCCTTGTCCGTGTGGGGTCAGTGTCTCCCTGTTCAGGTGGACATAGCCGTGTCCCTGTGGGGTCAGTGTCCCCCTGTTCAGGTGGACATAGCCGTGTCCCTGTGGGGTCAATGTCTCCCTGTTCAGGTGGACATAGCCGTGTCCCTGTGGGGTCAGTGTCCCCCTGTTCAGGTGGACATAGACGTGTCCCTGTGGTCAGTGTCCCCCTGTTCAGGTGGACATAGACGTGTCCCTGTGGGGTCAGTGTCCCCCTGTTCAGGTGGGCATAGCCGTGTCCCTGTGGGGTCAATGTCTCCCTGTTCAGGTGGGCGTGCCTCACACCATCCTTTCCCATAGGCTTGTGTTTGTTGTGACACGTAAGCAAGTGAAAAAGTTACGACTAAAAGTAGTTATACGATGTATTCACCTGTCTAAACACTCTTCAGTCCTCTGTGGCCTGTCACGCGCCACCGGACAGAGGTTCCGTGACCAGTCCTTCGCCTTGTCCTTCACCTTGTCCTTGACCAGTCCTTCACATTGTCCTTGACCAGTCCTTCACCTTGTTCTTGACCAGTCCTTCACCTTGTCCTTCCCACCTTTGCCTTGCTCTGGATATATATATATATATATATATATATATATATATATATATATTTGTTACATTAAAAGCAAGTTAAAATCAAGCTTCTAAAAACATCTACAAATTTGTTTCACGCTGTGCGGTCGTCAGGATCACATCCTGACGACCGCACAGCGTGAAACAAATTTGTAGATGTTTTTAGAAGCTTGATTTTAACTTGCTTTTAATGTAACAAATGTCGCTCCCACTGTGGTTGAGCACTGTTTTTAAGATTGCGCTGATCCTCAGTACCATTCTCTCTCTCTATATAATATATATATAAATATAAAATAAACTAATAAATTCCAAGGATAAATACCGAGCACCATTCCAGCAACTTACAGAGCAGCTTGGTGTT
>CM065742.1:1150962-1155962 GCA_033310375.1 Conus canariensis | reverse complement strand
GTGGCCAATATCCATGGATTGGAGGCGTCAGAGAAGTTCAGCATGGTTTGGAACAGTATGGTTGAGCCAAAGGGTTTAGAATATTAACCAAAGGGTTTAGAACATTAACCAAAGGGTTTAGAACATTAACCAAAGGGTTTAGAATATTAACCAAAGGGTTTAGAACATTAACCAAAGGGTTTGGAACATTAACCAAAGGGTTTAGAATATTAATCAAAGGGTTTAGAACATTAACCAAAGGGTTTAGAATATTAATCAAAGGGTTTAGAATATTAACGTTCTCTACATGAACTTCGCCAAAGGCTCAGCGGTTGCGGTTGCCGATGGCAAAACTGGGAAAACATGTACAGGATAGTGACTCGATTCTCTTTGTAAACAATATTCAAATCAACCAGAAAGGCATCTTCTGTTCGACATTGACAGATGTATAAAATGTTATTTAACAAAATCTTGTTTCAGAGTAAGAGACAGAGTCACTGTAATGCACCATGATCGAGATTCTAAGATTTCAATCAATTCTTTGACATGTTGTCTGAGCTGAGATGTAAAAGAAGATAAAGTATATAGTTTCGTTGTTTATGGTGTCATAGTGTATGTGATTTCAGGCAAGAATTAATTTCATGAACATTTTGATGTAAGCGCGCATCTATTTCATGTGACATTCTAATGACAGATGGTAATCAGTATACAGAGAACTTGTGCGAGTACCAATATAGTGTATTTTGAAAGCACTCCTACTGCACTTTAAGGATCCTGAATGCTAACATTGAGTCCTCTACTACTTAGGAATTCCTAAGTGGAAAAGAGGGCGGGACTCACTTGTTCATATTGTAATGTATCTTTATCTTCAGGTTAATGTGCCATTAATTGTACATGTATCCCGCCTTTAGAGGGGGCTTTTGCCTATAGTGACTAAGGCATTTTCGATCGTCTCTCTCTCTCTCTCTCTTCTCTCTCTCTCTGTCTCTCTCTCTCTCTCTCTGTCTCTCTCTGTCTCTGTCTCTGTCTCTCTCTCTCTCTCTCTGCTTTTTGCATGTGTGCCCCAATGCCCCAACAACCCACCCCCTTCTCCCCTCCGTATGCACACACACAATAATAAAACAATATTACGTTAACAAATCAAATTAAATAAAACAAAAGTAAGATATACCCCCCCCCCCCCAAAAAAAAAGCCAACAACAATAACAACCAACCAACCAACCAACCAACCAACCCGCCAACCCGCCAACCAACCCGCCAACCAACCAACCAACCCGCCAACCAACCAACCAACCAACCAACCCGCCAACCAACCAACCAACCAACCCGCCAACCAAACAAACAAACCGTAATAATGCAACACAAATTAAATAAACTAAAGACATCAGAAACAGATCTGCAGTGTGCGCGAAAAGTCAAACAATTACCTGGACAACCTCAGAGCTTTCGGAGACCCGGGCTACAACAGTTTAACGCCCACCCCCACTTCACCCCATCTCTGTTCTTGTCCCCCCCCCCCCTACACCTCCACCTGCCACCTAGACTCTCCTCCCACCCCACACACCCCAAACCACGGTCCATTTAGTCCGTCTAACATACGTTTCGCTTCGGTGACTAATACTTACAGTCACACGCATCACTGATTCTACCACTGCCCCTCCACCCTCTTCCTTTTTCTCCTTTCTTCTCCCTCTTTCAACACTCATTCCTTTCCTTTCTGTCTCCGGATTTTTTTCACCTTCGTGGTTAATGAGAGAGAGAGAGAGAGAGAGAGAGAGAGAGAGAGAGAGAGAGAGAGAGAGAGAGAGAGAGAGAAGAGAGAAAGAGATGAAATGAAAAACGGTTTATTCATATACATAGGCCATAGCTAGCCCCTATATGAAGGGGAGTGTGACATATTCAAACAATTCAAGACAAAGAAAAATTACTTAATGGTACCATAAACAACCATAAAAAAATCATACAGCGCTAAGAACACAAGACGTCTCTTATTTTAAAGGCGTGATGAAGAAGAAGAATAACATTTTTCACCACATTTTCATTGGTAGAAGCCATCAGCATACACAAGCGGAAGAGACAGGGCTGCTTATAATATTTTTCTGGAATAAACTTCTCTCTAATATTCTGAATAGCTGGGCATACTAAGACAAAATGTACTTCGTCTTCCTTCGATTTTCTGCACAGTGGACATATTAAGTCATGATCAGTATGAGCCCTGTATCTTAGGTAATGAACTCTTATTTCTGACACTCCAAATCGGAACTTAGATGTGATCTGTTTCAAAGATCGACTTACAGGGTCGAACTTTAATTAAGGACCACCCCGAAAAAAGGCCCTTTCTTTTTAAATTGGCCAAAAATGCAAGCAATGCATTTTTTCGAAGAATTCGACTGGGAAAGGTTTAAGGGGTTAACAGAGTATTCCGCAAAGCTTGCGAAAGCTGTCTTATTGTCACGTGCGGCGTGCAGAGGGGGGGTTGAAAGTTGCAGATTGTTGTCAAAATTGCTTGTTTTTTAAGCAAGAGTGAACACTGCTTCAAACGGTTTTGCACTGAAATTCCAAATGCATGTGCAAAAACCAATGCATTGCAGAGCATTTTACTGACTGGAATGCCCCTAAAAGCAGCCCAACGTGCATAATTCTTCATAACACAAAAATGCCTCCAAGACGCAAGCTGTCTGATTTTGACCGGACCCGGGCGATTGCATGGCTGCAGGATCGAGTTGGCGTTCGAGAAGTGGCCAGAAGACTACAAGTGTCCCACTCGGTCATCATTCGGCTGAGAGAACGTTTTCAAGCCACTGGAACTGTCAAAGAGAGACCCCGTCCAGGCCAGCCAAAGAAGACCACTGCAAGAGATGACAGGTTCATCCGCAGACATGCTCTTCGGACCAGGACCACCACCTCCAACACCATCAGGCGTCGGCTCCAAGCTACCACTAACACAGCAGTGTGTGAGATGACCATACGCCTCAATGCTGCCAACCTTCGAGCAAGGCGCCCAGTCCGGAAACCAAAACTGACTGCGGCCCACCGGGCACGTCGCCTGGCCTGGTGCACAGCTCATCGAACATGGACTCGGGCTCAGTGGCGGATGGTGCTTTTCACCGATGAGTCCAAGTTCCAGTTGAAGCCACGAGATGGACGCATTCGGGTGTGGCGGCGTCCTAGGGAGCAGCTGGCAGATGACGTCATCCAGGAGGTCGTCGCTTTTGGTGGTGGCTCCGTCATGGTATGGGGTGCATCAGCAGTCACCACAAGACTCCCCTGTACCATGTGGATGGCAACCTGAACAGCCAACGCTACCTGCAGGAGATTTTACGGCCTTTGGTTGTCCCAGCACTCCAGCAGATTGGGGCTCAGGCTGTGTTCATGGACGATAATGCCACCCCACATCGTTGTCGAGCCGTGAACACTTTTGTGGTGCAAGCTGGCATCACCAGGATGCCATGGCCGGCAAACAGCCCGGACATGAACCCTATTGAGAACATCTGGGGCGAGCTTGGGAGGAGAGTTCAAGAAAATCACCCTGTTCCGGCAAATCGACAGGAGCTGCTGCACTACCTAGAGCAGGAGTGGGCAAACCTCCCCCAGGCACTCATTACAAGAACAGTCAACACCATGAGGCAGCGCTGTGTGGATTGTGTGGCAGCACGAGGGGGGCACACTCGGTTTTGATCAGACTGTAAAGAAACACTCTTTTTGTGAATGTCATTTTGGGGGGTAGTCTCATTCAGGCTCCCCTGTCTAATCAGAAAGAATGATTTTTTCGATGAAAGTGACAAAATGTTGTTCACTGATAATGAAATTAAACATTTATAAAGTTTCTGTCGTTTGTCGGTTTTTCTTTCTATGTTTTGTGAGACTGTGTATAAGTGGTCCTTAATTAAAGTTCGACCCTGTAATTTAAGGGTCATGTATGGCTTAACAGAATGAAATATCCCATTCAACAGAAAGTACATTCTGAATCTTTTACTGGTTTGGATATGGTGTTGCCAGTTCTGCCAGCTACAATCAATCAGTCTTTGTCTGAAGCCACGAATAAACATTTGAACATTTCCTACTCCCTGATTAACCCAAACATGACCATAACCAAATTTAAACAAGCTAAACTTCACATTGGTAGCCCAGTTATGTTTACCTTTAGCATCAAGATGCAAGTGTCAGATATGCTTTACATGGCAGTCTGTTTTCTTCCATGCTGATTAGTCTCAACCAATACTTTACACATCGAAGAGCAGAACTGACTGTAATCGGATATCTGTTGGTTTCACCATAAACTAAGTCATTTGGTGTACGTCTGTCTACCCCAAGAAAACGTTTCAAAGCACACAAATGATCCTTTTCACAATGTTCAGCAGCTTTTTCCAGACCCCCAGGTTCAGTCCCATACTGAACAATAGGCTGTGTTTTGGCATCAAACATTTATAGGAGTAAATTCAAAGGTGTCATTTTTAAGCATATACAATATCTGCATGGCACTTAACAAAGCGTTCTTTCCACGACATGCTAAATCCCTACATGCTCCTGTAAAACTCAGTTTTGTCGAACACTATATAGCAAGATATCTATAGGCATTTACAACAGGCATTATAACTCCATTGTAGGTCCATCGTTCTCTAGCTGCTGAATATCCTCCCTCTCTGAAGACAATAATATTACTTTCATCTGAATTAACATACAGCTCCACATTGAAAGCTGCATTTTGCAAACTGTTTAGCTGGGTCTGTAGTCCAACGATGGTTTCAGACATTAAGAGAGAGAGAGAGAGAGAGGAGAGAGAGAGAGAAGAGAGAGAGAGAGATCATCTATTTCTCCTTTTTCATCTTGTTCGCCCAGGTACTATCCCCCCTCCTTTCTTTTTTCTTTCTTTCTGTTTTTTTTTCCTTCTGTCTTCTCTTCCACCTTCTTATTTCTTCTTCTAACTCCTCCTCCACCTCTTTCATTGCCTCTTTGTTTTCGTCTTCCCATGTCTGTCCTCAATATTAACCTCTTTCCGTTTGTCTCACCTACTGCTGCTT
>CM065742.1:1135962-1145962 GCA_033310375.1 Conus canariensis | reverse complement strand
TTATGGACGTGATAATACGGTGCGCATTTGGGAAGAGTTGGAAAGACAAACAGAACATTTCTCTACCAAAGGGAATGTTATATTGTGTGGGGATTTTAACGCAAGAACTGGACAATTAATAGATTATACTGACACGGACGGTGAAAACAACTTGTATGCATATCCTAATGACAATCTTTATAACGTTATTCACAAACGATGCTCTCAAGACAACGTTATACAAAAAAATGGAAGAAAATTAGTAGATATTTGTTTGGAAAATAATATGTATATTCTTAATGGTCGCTCACTTGGCGATCTTCAAGGAAATTTTACTTGTTTCAACACAAAAGGAAGTAGCGTTGTAGATTATTTCATTATATCACAAGAGCTAATGAAAGATGTTATTGCATGCAAAGTTCATAAACTCACTGTATATTCTGATCATTGTCCTATTGAACTGTCAATTTTACTTCCTACTGTTAGCAATGATAGACCTAATATGAAAACAAATGCGCATGCTGACAGTGCTCCCTTACGTAATAACACGTCAAACAGAAATGACACAAAAGTTAACACAACCATTACGTCATTTATTTGGGATGACGAATCTGCAGTAAAGCTGAACATTGCTTTAAATAACCCTATCATGAAGAGTCGTATAGAAGAAATAGAAAAACGTATGGAGAAGACACAAGATCATGATACGGAGACCTCGGTCTTCATTAACAACATGATTAATGATCTGACCCAAGCAATAAAAGACGCAGCATCCTTATCACTCAAACAAAGACAAATGCGCAAAAGAAAAAAAAATCCGAAACACAAAAAATGGTTTGATGAAAAATGTTTTCTTCTAAGGAAAGAAGTAAGATCACTTTTAAATGCACTGAACAGACACCCTTTCAATCGATACCTACAGGCAAAATACTTTTCAACAGTGAAGGCATACAAAAGTACTTTAAGAAAGACAAAAAATATATACAGAGACAAACTTGTTAGAGAACTAAATGAAGCATTTGAAAAGGATCCAAATCAAGTATGGAGAACACTAAACGAATTAACAAACATGCAAAATACGAATCAAAATAAAAGGAAGGAAATCCATGAAGACAAATGGATATCTCACTTAGAAAAATTAGTTAGCAGGAATATTGAAATAACAGAACAGAGAAAAAAACTGATTGAGCACAAATTGTCTGAAGCAAGAAATGTTATACATAATCCAAACGTTGATGAACCAATTAGTATATCAGAAATCCATAAGACATTTCGAAATTTAAAAAATAAAAAAGCCACGGGAAAGGACGGAATCTCAAATGAAATAATCAAAGCCAGTTTGCCTAATATAATTATACCTCTTAAGAACATATTTAACTGGGTACTAAGATATGGCCAGTATCCCACTCTGTGGAAACATGGCATTTGTGTGCCCATTTATAAAAGCGGCGATCCTACAAATCCTAACAATTATCGTGGAATTACTTTAAACTGCTGCCTGAGTAATGCTTTCTGTCAAATATTAAACAACAGGATAACAAATTACATAGAAAGCAGAGATTTATTTATAAAAGAACAGGCAGGATTTCGAAAATCCTACAGAACAACAGACCAGATATTCATTTTAAAAAAGATCATTGATAGTGAAATAAGAAAAAAGAATGGCAGACTATACTGTTGTTTTGTAGACTTTAGAAAAGCATTTGACAGCATATGGCATGACGCTTTACTTCTGAAACTATACAATATAGGAATCAATGGCTATTGTTATCGGGTTATAAAAGATATGTACACAAACGCGATGGTTTGTGGAAAATCAAATAATGGATTTACAAGATCAGTCCCGGTCAAACAAGGACTTCTTCAAGGCAGTTCGCTTAGCCCGACGCTGTTTAATATCTTCATAAATGATATCTCAAACTATATTGATAACAATGATTCTCCTGTTATAAACAAGCTGAAAGAAACACGAATATCGCATTTATTATATGCTGACGACATAGTTATGTTGTCAAACACAAAATCAGGATTACAAACCAAACTTAACCGACTTCATAATTATTGTACAGAATGGGGCATGAAACTAAATAAAGATAAAACAAAAGTTGTCATATTCACTAAAACTGACTCAAAATTTTCAACCGCATTTACATGTGGAAACGATTCTCTTGAGACAGTAAATGAATTCAAATATTTAGGAATAATTCTTCATAAAAGTGGAGAGTTACATAAAGCACAAGATCATCTAGCAAAACAAGGTAACAAAGCTGTACACTCCTTACTACGTAAAGTAAAGGGAGAACATGTCAATGTATCATCAATAGCAAAACTCTTTGATGCTTTGATTTCACCAGTTATGCTTTATGGCGCAGAAGTTTGGTTTCCATTTACAGAAAAGATAGGACATGTTGAAAAGCAGACTACAATGTTCGACATTTATCACAAATACTTATTATCCAATAATCCGATCGAGAACGTACATGTAAAATTTTGCAGACATATATTAGGCGTACACAGAAAAGCAATGAAATTGCCAGTACTAGCTGAACTTGGAAGATTTCCCTTGTGTCAAGAAATAATGAGTCAAGTAGTCATGTTTTGGATCCATATAATGGAATCAAAGGAAGACTCATATCTAAGAGAAGCGTACGAAGATCTTGACCCATCATCTTCATGGAAATCTTCTGTAAAGAAGATCTTAAGTAATATTGGAATGACACATGTATGGAATAACCAAAGTACACTTAACCCTAAAAAATTGCGTTATGCAATAGAGAGAAAGTTACAAAGTGAATATATACACTTTTGGGAAAAAGAAAAGGAAAGAGCACCAAGGTTAAAATTTTATAATGACATCAGTAATAAATATAGGCTTGAACCGTACCTCATCAAATGCACAAATAAACATTACAGGAAAGAACTTTGTAAATTAAGAATTAGCGCACATGACCTCGCAATAGAAAGAGGTAGATATTCCCATATTAAGCGTGAAGACAGGAAATGTACAACTTGCAATATAATAGAAGACGAGGTACATTTTTTAGACTCTTGTAAACGTTACGATAAAATCAGGAATACGTTTAAAAAACGTATCATAAACAAAATGGATATATACGACGCTACCTCATTGAAAATAAGTACTTTGATGTCTAATGATGACCTTCAGGTTGAAATTGCGAAATATGTATATGACTGCTTTACATAATGACTTTTTGTGTAAAATGAACAAATCATTATTTCTTTGGACGATGAGTTGTTTAATCATCGCCATCTTGTGTCCATAAATCCTTTGATGGTGTTTAGTGACAATAAAAAAAGTTTCAAGTTTCAAGTTTCAAGTTTCACACACACACACCACACACACACACACACGCACACACACCCTCTCTCTCTCTCTCTCTCTCTCACCACACACACACACACACACACTCACACATACACACACACATACACACACACACACATACACACACACACACACACACACACACACACCATACACACACTCACACACACTAACACACACACGCACACACACATACACACACTCACACACACACACACACACACACACACACACACACACACACACACACACACACACACACACATATTTCCAACTGCCTTCTTTCCAAACTAACGGGAGTGTGTAAAGTTCAAACAGAGGCTTCCTTTTGTACGATCAAAACCAAATTAAAACCAAAACCAAAACCACAGAAAAGACAGCCTTCCAACCGCCAATACCAACTGGAAGTCACACAGTGTCAGAGATAGGAACATCGCTCTTTATCCCACCCTGAGTTCTCCTGTTGGCGGATTGTCGTGTAGTCTGACAGGTATACCACATTTCACCCGCCACTCTTTCTCCCACCCTGGGTTCTCCTGTTGGCGGATTGTCGTGTAGTCTGACAGGTAGACCACATTTCACCCGTCACTCTTTCTCTCACCCTGGGTTCTCCTGTTGGCGGATTGTCGTGTAGTCTGACAGGTAGACCACATTTCACCCGTCACTCTTTCTCCCACCCTGGGTTCTCCTGTTGGCGGATTGTCGTGTAGTCTGACAGGTATACCACATTTCACCCGTCACTCTTTCTCCCACCCTGAGTTCTCCTGTTGGCGGATTGTCGTGTAGTCTGACAGGTATACCACATTTCACCCGTCACTCTTTCTCCCACCCTGGGTTCTCCTGTTGGCGGATTGTCGTGTAGTCTGACAGGTAGACCACATTTCACCCGTCACTCTTTCTCCCACCCTGAGTTCTTCTGCCTAATTGTGAGTGTCCGCTTCCTGGAGTTCTTTCAAAAATTAGAAAAAAAAAAAAGAAATCTTATGTGTGACGTGTTAATGAAGTGCTCACTCGCACTTCGTCAAGGTAAGCAACTGTATATTATCAGAAAAGGTGCCCCTCCAGACGTCTAACTCTTAAAGACAACGACAATCTGGCTGGTTTCCAAGTTGAACTGGATCGTAAAAGGAAAAGGTTTCTTTTTTCTTTGTTTTCTTTGTGTGAATATGTGTGTGTGTGTGTGTGTGTGTGTGTGTGTGTGTGTGTGTGTGTGTGTGTGTGTGTGTGTGTGTGTGCGTGCGCGCGTGCGTGCGTGCGTCCGTGCATGTGTGTGTGTGTGTGTGTGTGTGTGTGTGTGTGTGTGTGTGAGAGAGAGAGAGAGAGAGAGAGTGGGGCGGGGGGGAGAGGGATATATATATATATATATATATACATATATGTATTATGTGTGTGTGTGTATGTATGTGTGTATGTGTGTGTGTTGGAGAGAGAGAGAGAGAGAGAGAGAGAGAGAGAGAGAGAGAGAGACAGAGACAGAGAGAGAGAGAGAGACAGAGACAGAGACAGAGAGACAGACAGAGAGAGAACATTTCAAGCGGGTAATGGATTCAGAATACATTTTCTTCAGCAGCTTCCTTAGAAAAGAGGGAGTAAATTTAGAAAGAAGAAGAAGAAGAAGAAGAAGAAGAAGAAGAAGAAGAAGAAGAAGAAGAAAGGGAAAAGAGAAAATGCAAGCGGCATATAAAGAATGCCGTTAGTTCATATATGATCACTTTATTGAGAGACACTTGACACTTTGACACTTTGATACTTTATTGACATTACCCAAAAACGTCTTTACTTTATTGAGAGAGAGAGAAAGAGAGAGAGAGAGAGAGAGAGAGAGAGAGAGAAGAGAGAGAGAAAAGAGAAGAAAGAGAAGAGAGAGAGAGAGAGAGAGAGAGAGAGAGAGAGAGAGAGAGACAGACAGACAGACAGACAGACAGACAGACAGGGAGACAGGGAGACAGACAGACAGAGAAAGAGAGAAAGAGACGTACCTGCCAGCGCGCACACATACATACACATACGTGAGCGCATAGATGTATACATACTCGCGCACGTGCATGTACGTGCGCATGCGTGCGCCGCGCGCGCGCGCGCGCGCGCACACACACACACACACACACACACACACACACACACACACACACACACACACACACACAGAGCAGGTCAACTTGAAGACGAGAGCCGATCTCTTGTACGAACTGACCGCGGACAACTGTAAAGGGAGGGGTGATAGTGGTAAAGGAAGTGGTGGGCTGGTAATGTGCAAGATGGAAAGAATGTGTGTGTGTGTGTGTGTGTGTGTGTGTGTGTGTGTGTGTGTGTGTGTGTGTGTGTGTGTGTGTGTGTGTGAAACGAGTGAGAGAGAGAGAGAGAGAGAGGGAGAGACAGAAACAGGCAGAAAGAGAGATAGACACGGATGAGAGCAGACTTATACAGAGAGAGAGAGAGAGAGAGAGAGAGAGAGAGAGAGAGAGAGAGAGGCAGACAGACAGACAGACAGAAAGAAAGAAAGAAAGTTTCTTACCAAACCCCCGTTGTTTTTAGTTGAGTACAGAACCCTTTTCTCCCTCTGTAACTTTGCTTGGGAGTACCCGAAATGATTTTGTTTTCTTTTACTGATAATGAAACATCTTAAAGACTTTAACCGGGAGTGGAGGAATTACACCTCCAAGTGATTTGAGTCTGGGTGTAAATATCTCCCATTTCTTGTACTTTGGATATGAAAACCACTAGTCATTTTACTTGGGGGTAAGAATCCCCCAACAATTTTTATTTCAGGATATGGAAAATGCAGTCACTTGTTATGACGTGAATACAACCCCCACAGACATTGACTGTGGACACGAACTCTCTCGTTTACATACCTCGGGACACAGAAATCCCAGTTTCACTTTAGAGAATAAATATCCCCAGTAATTTACTTGGTGGAATGAAACCCACCAATATATCATTGACAGTACTGAAACATATTTACTTCATTTCAGGCAATTGAAAATCCTAATAATTTTACTTCAATGAATACAAAATGGAAAAAAACACACTAATTTTGAAAAGAAGTTTTGAAACCCCAGTAATTCTTTTTCTTGTGGGTATCGAAATCTTCAGTTATTTTCACTCAGTGGTTTGAAATTTCCTAATGATTATTACGTGGGAGTATAAAAGATAATATTTGTTACGTTGGAGCATTATTGTTTTTGATGAAAACTCCAGCTTCAGTTTGTTACTTGATGTTTATCGGCGTCGTTCTGCCACCTCAAACCGAATGGCGTTTAAGAAAAAAAGTAGTTTTTGCAACGGCTTTAGACGGTGTATGAAGCTACTGGTGTACATGGAAAACAGTGCTGGTACATTTGGGCGGACGGGAGCATAAGATATTACCACACACAGCTGTGGAAAGTGTGAACAGAAAACATGTGGTGTCATACTTTGGTACACTGCAGCGAGGCGCACTGTGACACAACACGACGAACATAACGAAAAGTGTCAACAGGAAAGACGGTCATCGCATGTTTTGGTGTATTGGAGCAGAGCGTATCGTAACACGAAATGATGGAAAGTGTAAACAGAAAACACAGTGATCCCATGCTTTGGTGTATTGGAGCAGAGCGTATCGTAACACAAAATGACGGAAAGTGTCAACAGCAAACACAGTGATCCCATGCTTTGGTGTATTGGAGCAGAGCGTATCGTAACACAAAATGATGGAAAGTGTAAACAGCAAACACAGTGATCCCAAACTTTTGTTTATTGGAGCAGAGCGTATCGTAACACAAATGATGAAAAGTGTAAACAGCAAACACAGTGATCCAAACTTTTGTTTATTGGAGCAGAGCGTATCGTAACACAAAATGATGGAAAGTGTAAACAGCAAACACAGTGATCCCATGCTTTGGTTTATTGGAGCAGAGCGTATCGTAACACAAAATGACGGAAAGTGTAAACAGCAAACACAGTGATCCCATGCGTTGGTTTACTAAACACAAAATGATGGAAAGTGTAAACAGGAAGCACCCTGATCGCATTCTGTGGTTGACTGTAGCGCAGCATACTACGATGTAAAACGACAGAGAGAGAGAGAGAGGGAGTAAACAGGAAACACAATAATCCCATACATAACACAGGGCAGGGGCGCGCGATACTCTACGACATACAATGGTGGAGAGTGAAAGCGAAAACAGTAGTCGCATATTCCGGGGGGGAGGGGGAGAGGGGAGGGGGGGGGAGTGTTAAAGAGGAAAGCACAAACAGGAAGAACTTTGAGCCACTGGCCGTTCGCTCACCTTGCGGCAAGGAAGCTAGCTTCCCTCGCGATAAAGAAACGCGTGCCTGCTTTGCCAGTTGCGTTGAAGTGCGACGCCTTTACTTTTTTGTTTTCTTTCTTTCTTTCGCTTGGTCTCTCTCAGGAGTTGTCTCGACTGTCGTTGGCATTGTGAAATGATACGTGTACGTGTGGGAAGCGTGGTGTGTATGTGTGGGTGTGTCGGTTAATACACGACCGTCATGTGGGGATAGATCGACAATTGCTACTGCTACCTCGGCTGCTTCTTCTACTACTTCTGCTGGAATGAACTACATCAGCGACTGGAAGACCCATTGCCATTGCCAGTGGTGTGTGCAGCAGTGTATGTGTGATGGGACGGGGTATAAGAATGGGGGGGGGGGGGGGGGAGAGAGTATTGTGGCTTGACATAGCCAAGTTGGCGCCAGAGTTTTTCTCTATTTTTTTTCCCCTTGATTGGAACTTTACATCCGGGTTTTCTCGTTGTTGTTTTTTCCCTAAAAATGTAGTCATTTATTTATTTCTTTTCTTTTCTTTTTTTTTATTTTTATTTTTTACTTATTTATCAAATTTGATTCATATAGGGTTTTTTTTCATTTCATTAGGGTTCGTTTTTTAAAAACAGTTCCAAGGTAAATGCTTGCATATACGTACAGTACCATAAATACTTTTGTTTCAGTCACACGCGCGCGCGCGCGCCGCGCGCGCGCACACAAAACACACACACACACACACACACACACACACACACACACACACACACACACTCACACACGCACTCACGCACGCATGCACACGCGCGCGCGCGCACACACACACACACACACACACACATGCGCGCGCACCTGCACGAACACACACACACACACACGTACACACACACACACACACACACACACACACACACACACACACACACACACACAAGATTTCAAAGATTTTAATCCTGCGACCCCTTTTGGGGCATGGAGGACTTGAAACAAATCAAACAAATAGAAATGAAACAAATCAAACATCAACATTTTCCCTACAATTAACATACTGAATGTAATGTTACACAACTTTACTAAGTTTCAAAAACTTCGCTAAGTTTAGCAACACTTTCTTACTACCACAAAGCAAACGACAATAGTTAAATACGGACTTTGTATATGTAAATTTTCTAGGTATAAATTGATTTCTAATGTCGTTATATTTGTTACATTTCATTACGAAATGAAATTCATCACCAAGGTCATTCTGGTCACAGTCCCGACAGAATCGTTCATCGTGAGGTATTCCAAATCGTCTGCCAATTTCTATCATGAGTTTATGATTGCCACAGCGAAACCGAATCAGTGGGTATATATAAACATCAGGTAACATCTTAATATATTTTTCACGGCGAAACTCTGTTTTAAAATTTCTGTAAAATAAACACTTATTACTAGATTCTAAAGCATCATTCCATGCACGTTTGTAAATGTCTTCTAATGAATTACGAACATTTCTACAGAGACTGTGAACAGACGAAAACTTTTGTGTCTCCCACACACAGTCGAATCCTGTTTCTATTAGGATATCCCGTATACACATCAACCACCTGGATGTAAAACCCTGATTTCTGTATAAATCATATAATACCTGATACAGTCTAGATGAATATTTGTTTGTTTGTGGAGAAAGTAAGGATGACCAGAATTTTATCATTCGTGCATGTACTTGAACTGACACAGGATACATTCCTAGTTCTCCATATATCAATTCTTTTTTGGCAGAACGATTTAAATGAAAAAGATGCTTAAAGAATTTAAGCTGAAAACTGTCCATTAGCTTTAAATCACTATATCCCCAAATTTCACAGCCATATAAAAGCACAGGTAGTACCATTGACTGGTATAAGTCCAGTACAATGTTTATAGGCAAATCTTGAAATCTTGCCATCTTTAATAAAGAAAACATTGCACATTGCGCTTGGTCATACAAATGCTTCTTACATTTATAAAAATTTCCTGTTCTGCTAAAGATTATACCTAAATATTTGAAAGTGTGTACTATTTCTATACACTGGTTTTTGAATTTTAGTTTTTTTCTTGGGCTATTGCGTCCATTAAAGACTACACCCTTTGTTTTTGCTACATTATTATTAAGCTTCCATGTACAACAACACACACACACACACACACACACACAACACACACACACACACACACACACACACACACACACACACAATTTCTGTTTCTGTCCGTCTCTGTCTTTTCCTGTATATTTCTGTGTCTCTATCTCTGTCTTTGCCTCTCTGTGTCTCTCTCTGTTTCTGTCTCTGTCTGTCTGTTCTCTCTCTCTCTCTCTCTCTCTCTCTCTCTCTCTCTCTCTCTCTCTCTCTGTTGTCCCTGTGTCTCTGTCTCTCCGTCTCTGTCTCT
>CM065742.1:1126566-1130862 GCA_033310375.1 Conus canariensis | reverse complement strand
TTTTTTTTTAGCTTTTATTTTTTTGCTGACAGCACTTAACCAATGAACACAGGCCAAGATTAAAGAAAAAACCACCTAGGGTTTTAAACCCCTGGCCGGTGCACCTACGCCTTTTGCTAAAGCCCCTACATTTGTTCCTGCTAAATAGAGCACTAGGTCGATGCTCCTTTTAACATAGTAACAGCTTTTAAAGACAGCAAATACCTTCTTTGGGTTTTTTACTGTATTTTTTGAAAGGCCTGCTCTAGTTTTTTGTTGCATTTGTGAAATTTTGGTTAATCTGAAAGTTTTTATGTCTACAGCACACTATCTCTTCTTTGGGCACTTTTGGATAAGTCTAACAGAAAAGCTTTTTTAAAATTAAAAAAAATTTTTATTTTTGGATATCTTTCAATCTGTATCTTAAAATTTTCAGCGCGCATCATATTTTTAAAAACAAATGTATTTTAAGTGGTTTTCCTCTCTTTTTTTTTTATCAATTTGAATTTTTATTACGTCTTTTAACTTTTTCCCCCCCACCCCCATGCAATTTTTTTACTTCTGTTGACCTTGGGCCCAATCCATAAACCTATTTCGTTGTTAAATATTCATCAATCTAACACGTAAAGGGTGTAAAACTTTAGCAAAAAGGCTACTTTTGGGGTTTTACCCCCCGCCTCCAAAACAATTTTCTTATTTCATCAAAATGATGAAAGGGGGTTTAACCCCGCACCATAGACTTGGTTGGGACTCCCCTCAATTAAAACATTGTATTTTTCGTTATTTTAGGTTAATAAATTTTTCACTTTGTCTTTGAATGGTTCTTCATCTTCAACAGCAATAAAAAAACCTTTAAAGGGTCTTGCTGAAAAGCGCTAAAACTAAAGTTCCATATTTTTTCTGCCCTGCTTTTAGGATATTTTGAATGAAAATACCTTTCGAAATTTTTTCAATTTTTTGACTGATATTTTTGCTCAATCAGCCCTGCAAATTGGGGTTGTAAAAATTTCAATCTAACGAGATGTCGAAAATGCTGTACTTGGGAAACAGTGTCTTCGATCAATGGAAAAGTTTTTTTCATTTTAAAAGTTAGTTATTGACAATCTGTCTTTTAAAACCCTTGAAATAGGGGGCATGCCTTTTAACAACTCAAAATCTAAGGGTTGGAAAAGCGATTTCCAAACGCATAACTTACAGCTTCATATACTTGTTACCGTCTTTAGCATCTTCGGCGTCTATTCTGTGTTTTAGTGCTTTCGTTATTTTCGATTCCTTGAAACGCAAGATCGGCCCTTTCATTATCGGTTAGCCATAGATCAGAATAGATTAGAAATATGTCTGCATTGTGTAAGAAAATATTTCTTGCCCCTCAAGTTTTATAGAAATTTTCTTAACGATTGCCCGTCCCAGATTCTGTACAACTGTCCTGTTTACGTCTGTTGCTGAATCAAGTTCTATTTTAAAAGTAAGCCGTGCAGATCCCGGCACAATCACTTCATCTGCTCCTAGGTCTGGAAATTTGACAGTAAGAATCTGATCTGAATCAATAGTAGATGGATTATTTGGAACAATAATATTCTGTTTATTTCCCTTCACGCCAAAGGGCTCTTCAGTCTTCTATGCGGGTCAAGAATCGAACCATATGCTTGTGACATTTTTTTATAAAACAAAATAAAAAGTTAATTATTTAAAAACATGGCAGAAGAAGATTATGATGTTTTTGATCCTGGAGACGACATGAGTGAAATGACGCCTTTGACACATCCATTACAATCATTGCGGCGTGAATTAACAGAAAGTAAGGTCAAATCATTTTATCAAAGTTTAGGCCAAGAACCTCCCGAATTTATAGACCCTAATGATTTTGAAACAAAAGATGACCATTTGTTTGTGAAAAACGAGCAAGGACAACTTGTTCAGCTTACAACTAAACCAGACCCATCAAAGTTTTTAGCAAAGACTACAATTAGACAAAGGCTCAGTGTGAGCGATCAAAAATCGCCTTGGCATTGCTAAACCGCGAAGATTAGACAGTGAGGCAGTTGCTAAACTTCAAAACACACTACAAGAACTCCCAACAGATAACCAAATACAAAACATACCCCTTAAAGATTTAAGCCCAACAGCAGACGAAATAATAGAAACCAGTTTTTCAGAAGAAACAGTATTAAAAACTATGCACGATCCGCCGCTACCTATGAGAGAAATAACGGCCCTTGATCATGCTTTGAAAAGCATCAGAGGCGAATTAACAAACAATTTAGCAAAACTGGGTGAACTAGATGAGCATATAAAAAGAAAAAGAAAAACTAGTTGAGGCTGATGACCACAACTTAGGACCTGGTGTTAAAGAAAGAATAACACAAAGACTAAAAGATCTTGAACAAGAGAGATCAGCAAGACTAGAAGTGCTGTCTACTAACCGAGAACAATTACGAACTCAAGTGAGCAGAATAAGAGAAACTATCCAAAGAATTTTATATGAAGACACGACGCTAGCAGAACGAATAAGAACACTGTTTAGAGAGCAAGGTGTCACATTAGCGAGCGTTATAACAGCCTTAGGATTTGCAATAAGTACACTGGTGTTGGCTATTACAGGCGGCGGTGGTGGGGGAGCAGTGCCGCCAACTCCGTCGTCAGATAAATCATGGGTAAAAAAACAACTCGATCACCTTGCAAACTTACTAAAAAAATTAGCCAGTAAAGCAATAGATTCTTTGCCTAGTATAATAGGAGGGATCGTTAGCTGGCTTTTGTCTGCCGCAAGTAAAGTAGTTGGCTTTATGGCTGAGCACTTATGGGCATTAGTTGTCTTAATAGTTGGGTTACTCTTTAGTAAGATAAAGACCAAGTAATCCTAGGGCAGTTAATCCAATAACAAGTGCCGTCTTTTCATATTCATGGTCATCACGCGCGTCTTCAATGGCCTTTGGGCTTTGGGCCTTGGGGATTGGATGGGGTTTTGAGGGGGCCACGGGGATTGGGACTTCTTTTTTTATTGCTATTGCTGGCTTAGAATTTATGTCGTTTTTTCCGACCTTCTCTTCATTGCCAGCCACAAGGATTTCATTATTATAGTTTATTATTGTTCCTATCTGAAGTCTGAGGTCAGAAGGCAGCATGTATAAACCAGTGCCAACAGCAAAGTCTACTTTCGATCTTGCGTATTGCAAAACATTTTGGTACCTTTTAATACTTGAAGGCAAATCAATTGCAGAATTAATAGAATCCTCTAAATTTTGCTAAATACTGTTTTTGGGCGTCAAAGCCAGTAGAAGGATCAATTATGTTTGATCTCGTTTGTGCTTGCGAACCTAGCAAACACCAAACATAAGTACGAATGGAGTCGTTTATTCGTTCTATTCCCGCTCTAGTTAGACCATTAGAAGTATCCAAAATAAATGTTGTCCATGCTGTTTTATGCTCTTGCTCTATGGACCCGAGGTGAACAGTTGTGCCTGAAGAGAAAGATGTGTAAGGAGGATTCCAATCATAGTTATACTTTCTGTGCACGCCCCAAAAATAAAGGGTGCCTAAACCATGATTAAGATCCAACTTTTGTCTAAAGTCTGTCTTTGGGTCAATATCAAATTCGTTACAGATCCTTTCAAAAGCCTTGTAATCTATTCTGTTGCTGAATGGATTAAACGTTTTGTCATTTGGTAATGGCGCTTGCAGTTCAGACAAAATACGTCTGAAGGTGTAATAAAAATGAAATCTATACACTGACCTCACCAAAGGATCAGGATGATTTAAATGATCAGCATACGACACTCCACACCCAGTTGATGCACAAAACACAGCAAAGTTTAACTGGTTCTGATAAAACTGCATCGGATGACTGAACCACACTTTCGGGATGTAGTCGTTTTTGATAGGAGGGTTAAGATAACGATCCAATGGAGTACTAACCTTTACTTGAAAGGCGTCAGTCTGAGTCACAGAAATGTCGAGGGTGTCAGTTGTTATATTTTTAAGATTGTAGTGCGGTCCCAACAGAATATTTTGCATTAGTATATTTGAATGCGCTCATTTTTAAATTGTTTTAAAAATGTTTGTAACAATAACAACTCAAGACAGTCCTTCGTTTTTAGAATATGCTATTGATAATGAATGCGGAACCCGAAGGGTTGCACTCCATGAAATATTCTACAAAGTCGTATGGTTTAATATAAGTGAATCCAAGAAGAATAATTTAATTCGAAAACTTGACAGAAGAGGAGACGTAATTAGCCAGTTAACCATACCTGATGGTTATTACGGTTTTGCTCGCTAAAAGAAGCAATGAGTAACTTCGACATTACTCTCAAACTT
>CM065742.1:1111566-1116566 GCA_033310375.1 Conus canariensis | reverse complement strand
TCACTGATAAAAATAGAAAAGACCTTTGTGTCCTAAATGATTCACTGATAAAAATAGAAAAGACCTTTGTGTCCTAAATGATTCACTGATAAAAATAGAAAAGACCTTTGTGTCCTAAATGATTCACTGATAAAAATAGAAAAGACCTTTGTGTCCTAAATGATTCACTGATAAAAATAGAAAAGACCTTTGTGTCCTAAATGATTTGCTGAACAAAAGGAGACCTCCAAAAATAAAATACTGTTTCAAAAACAGACAAGTGACAGCGAGCTTCAGAACAAGACTGCTTTTTTGTTGTTCTTATTTTGGTTTTATTGATTGATTGATCATTCGATTTATTTATTTATTTCTTCATGTCTTTACGTATATATTCATTTATTAATGTCATTATCATTATCATCATTATTTGTATTAAGTGTACTTACATAGCACCGGCTCATTTACACAACGGGCTACCTACCCGGGTAGAGCCGACTGAAGAGCTGCCTGCTAGGCGCTATGCTCTGTCATTTCCCTTGCCATTCACTGAAACTATCAGTATATTTGTTTAATTATCCATGTGGTAATCTATTCATTTATTCATAATTCCCTTGCCATTCGGTGACACTATCAGTATATTTGTTTCATTATCCATGTGGTAATCTATTCATTTATTCATTATTCTCTTGCCATTCAGTGAAACTATCAGTATATTTGTCTAATTATCCATGTGGTAATCTATTCATTTATTCACATTCCTCCATTCAGTGACCTATCAGTATATTGTCTAATTTCATGTGTATCTATTCATTCAGTCCTGCATTCATGAACTATCAGTTGCTAATATCCTGTGTAATCTACTTGATCTCTATCTCATTTCAGTCCTCATCAGAATTTGCAAAGACCCGATAATTTGATGAAACTCATACAGACTGACATATGGTCCCCGGAGCGAACCTGTTGAATGCTGGAGTGTGGATCGATGGAACAGATCCAGATGCGGATCTTGTCCATTCAACAAGATAACGCAAAGAAAAGGAAAGAAAAAAAGGAAAGAAAAGAAAAGAAAAAAACCCAACAACAAACAATCAAACAAACAAAAAGTTGTAAATCCAGTTTAAAGAAACTTGGTGGTCAGACAGAATGTGGTTCAAGAATGAAGCCATTACATCTTGGAACGGATCCTGATTAAACGGTGGATCTAAGATCCGCTCGACTTTGACAGGGGACTGCCTTTCCCGAATTGCTTCATTCTCCTTCTGCTCTCTCTCTCTCCTCTCCTCTCTCTCCTCTCTCTCTCTCTCTCTCTCTCTCTGACTCCCCCCCCCCCCTCTCTCTCTCTCTGTTTCTACATACAGGATCAAAAACCATTACTGGCATACTGCGACACCAGTGCTAAGATCTGTCCTTAACTGAACGGACTGCTAGTTCGTTTAACTCCGTCGTGGACTTGACACGACCCCTTCTTCGGTTTCTTTCTTTCTTTCTTTCTTTTTGTTTATTTGTTAATATAGCCGACTTCGACGATCTATGATCAGCTTCGTAAGGTTTAGTTCATGACCGTCGTCAGGTCTTCGGCTTAATGGTACTATCTTTTGTGTTGGGACCCCCCCCCCCCCCCCCCCCCCCCATTCCTTACAAAGTACCGTTCGCCTGTGTTGGATCGTTTGGCGAAGAGCTTGAACTGGTTTGAGTGGGCTGTGAAATTGATTTTAGCGATCTCTTTGTCGACCATTTTATTCGTTTATATCTAAAGCACCGAGAATGGAATATTACAGCCGTGTGAAGTGAACGCTCACCAGTCTAAAGAGCAAATTTAGGTCAACCACTCACAAATTGATTTCCATTACCGGAGAGTTGAATATATGGTTACTTCCCTTTGCGCGAACCAAAACCGTTCCCAGAACGTGTTCAACTTTTTTTTTTAGTCCGTGAACCCGTGATCATTGGGTCACGCGCGGTTCAATGATATTTGATGGTGAACTGAAAGATCGGGCTGTTAAGAACATGGACGAACATTATGTTGAAATTGCGAAACTGGTTCTAGATTGACCAATTAAAACAAAAACCCGTCCACCTTAGAACGATCTTATTGGGTTCTTGTAGGCCCTTCCGTTATACATTGTACGTAAGTATTTCCGGCAACGCCCAAATGTTGTCAAAATGCATGAATGGTTTAACAACATTTCTAGAATGATCTTGTTCGGACTGATCTCGATTGTGTTGAAAACAAAGTGGATTTAAAAAAAAAAAAAAAAGCCCTGAAAAGACTGTAGTATTACTTTAGAAAAATATCGTTTTCTCATCTCTCTCTCTTTGATGTAAACGTATGTATCTGGGGCAATGTGATTCGTCCAATTCTGCAATCCCCGCTGTGATTGGTACCTGACAAGAACGCCGTTCAACTGCTGGTCGTCACTTTCCCGTAATCTCTCCCACTGAGTGACTGGAGTAGTGCCCCCTGACATACCCTCATTGTTGTCCTGGGTATAGTGGTAGATAGTGAGATTTACGGCCTGTTTGCCCCGGGGCCCTTAAGGACAAGTTGCCCCCCAACCGGCGTGTGGAGACTCCCGTCAGGTTGAAACCACGCATGTGTCTGTCCGTGTATACGTTCCCGTCACGCGCGCCACACACACACACACACACACACACACACACACACCACGCCACGCACGCACGCACGCACGCACGCACGCACGCACGCCACGCACACACACACACACATATATACATGTATATATATACACATCACACACACACTGTATGTAGCATACACCCATCGACACCGTTTGACTGATTGTCATTGCCTGCACTGTTACACTGTAGCATCGACACCGTTTGACTGACAGTCATTACCTGCACTGTTACACTGTATGTAGCATACACCCATCGACACCGTTTGACTGACAGTCACTGCCTGCACTGTTACACTGTAGCATCGACACCGTTTGACTGACAGTCATTACCTGCACTGTTGACTACATTCACACCTTTCACGGGTTGGTTTAAAGGTGAAAGGGATGGAGAACTGAATGGGGAGAGAGTAGGGGAGTTTGTTAAAGAGAGAGAGATTAAGAGAGAGAAAGGGAGAGAGAGGGCGAGACAGAGGGAGGGAGAGAGAGAGGAGAGAGAGAGAGAGAGAGAGAGAGAGAGAGACGGAGAGAGAGAGGAGGGAGAGAGAGAGAGAGATGAAGAGAGAGGAGAGAGAGACGGAAAAGAGAGAGAGAGAAGAGAGAGAGAGAGAGAGAGAGAGAGAGAGAGAAGAGAGAGAGAGAGAGAGAGAGAGAGAGAGGAGAGAGAGGAGAGAGAGAGATAAAGAGAGAGAGAGAGAGAGAGAACCGAGCGAGGGAGAGAGAGAGAGAGAGAGAGAGAGAGAGAGAGAGAGAGAGAGAGAGAGAGAGAGAGTAAAGACTTCTATTTACATTAAGGTCTTTAGAAGTCGTTCACTGGATGGGAATGAACAAAATAACACTGACAAAACTATAAAATCCAACGGCATTTATAGAAAGGAGAGAGAGAGAGAGAGAGAGAGAGAGGAGAGAGAGAGAGAGAGAGAGAGAGAGAGACGGGAGAGAGAGAGAGAGAGGAGAGAGAGAGAGAGAGAGATGAAGAGAGAGAGAGAGAGACGGAGAGAGAGAGAGGAGAGAGAGAGAGAGAGAGAGAGAGAGAGAGAGAGGAGAGAGAGAGAGAGAGAGAGGAGAGAGAGGGAGAGAGAGAGATGAACGAGGGAGAGAGAGAGAGAGAGAGAGAGAGAGAGAAGAGAGAGAGACCGAGCGAGGGAGAGAGAGAGAGAGAGAGACCGAGCGAGGGAGAGAGAGAGAGAGAGAGAGAGAGAGAGAGAGAGAGAGAGAGAGGTGTTTGAGGAAATAGAGTAAGGCTCCCACGTTTCTAGCTACAGGAATTCCTCTATTTGTTTTCATAGTACTTGCAATTCAAGAATCGCTGATGACCTGATAGGCCCGCATTTAATATTACATAATCTACAGATCTTTAATTGTAGATGGTTATCTGATTCTGTTTTTTTTCTGCTGTATTCAAAAAAAAAAAAGATTGTAAAAGATGTCTTTTTCCCATGACTACCATTCACATATCGCCATACAACATGATCAACAGTTCGCTGGTTATGACCTTCCAGAAGAGAGAGAAGACAGAACGCATTGTATACGAGTAATTCTATGTATTTAAGTGACCTTCCAGACAGAGAGAAGACAGAACGCATTGTATACGAGTAATTCTATGTATTTAAGTGACCTTCCAGACAGAGAGAAGACAGAACGCATTGTCTACGAGTAATTCTATGTATTTAAGTGACCTTCCAGACAGAGAGAAGACAGAACGCATTGTATACGAGTAATTCTATGTATTTAAGTGACCTTCCAGACAGAGAGAAGACAGAACGCATTGTAACGAGTAATTCTATGTATTTAAGTGACCTTCCAGACAGAGAGAAGACAGAACGCATTGTCTACGAGTAATTCTATGTGTTTAAGTGACCTTCCAGACAGAGAGAAGACATGAACCCAGCATTGTACACGAGTAATTCTATGTATTTAAGTGACCTTCCAGACAGAGAGAAGACAGACAGAACGCATTGTGTACTACGAGTAATTCTATGTATTTAAGTGACCTTCCAGACAGAGAGAAGACAGAACGCATTGTCTACGAGTAATTCTATGTATTTAAGTGACCTTCCAGACAGAGAGAAGACAGAACGCATTGTATACGAGTAATTCTATGTGTTTAAGTGACCTTCCAGACAGAGAGAAGACAGAACGCATTGTATACGAGTAATTCTATGTATTTAAGTGACCTTCCAGACAGAGAGAAGACAGAACGCATTGTCTACGAGTAATTCTATGTATTTAAGTGACCACGATTACCAGAACAGAGACAAGACAGAACGCATTGTCTACGAGTAATTCTATGTATTTAAGTGACCTTCCAGACAGAGAGAAGACAGAACGCATTGTATACGAGTAATTCTATGTGTTTAAGTGACCTTCCAGACAGAGAGAAGA
>CM065742.1:1091566-1094066 GCA_033310375.1 Conus canariensis | reverse complement strand
TCATCTTCCTGCTAGTTCTTCTGTCGTCATTGTCATCTTCCTGCTAGTTCTTCTGTCGTCATTGTCATCTTCCTGCTAGTTCTTCTGTCGTCATTGTCATCTTCCTGCTTGTTCTCCTTCTGTTGTCATTGTCATCTTCCTGCTAGTTCTCCTTCTGTCGTCATTGTCATCTTCCTGCTAGTTCTCCTTCTGTCGTCATTGTCATCTTCCTGCTAGTTCTTCTGTCGTCATTGTCATCTTCCTGCTAGTTTTCCTTCTGTCGTCATTGTCATCTTCCTGCTAGTTCTTCTGTCGTCATTGTCATCTTCCTGCTAGTTCTTCTGTCGTCATTGTCATCTTCCTGCTAGTTCTTCTGTCGTCATTGTCATCTTCCTGCTAGTTCTTCTGTCGTCATTGTCATCTTCCTGCTAGTTCTCCTTCTGTCGTCATTGTCATCTTCCTGCTAGTTCATCTGTCGTCATTGTCATCTTCCTGCTTGTTCTCCTTCTCTCGTCATTGTCATCTTCCTGCTAGTTCTTCTGTCGTCATTGTCATCTTCCTGCTAGTTCTTCTGTTGTCATTGTCATCTTCCTGCTAGTTCTTCTGTCGTCATTGTCATCTTCCTGCTAGTTCTCCTTCTGTCGTCATTGTCATCTTCCTGCTAGTTCTCCTTCTGTCGTCATTGTCATCTTCCTGCTAGTTCTTCTGTCGTCATTGTCATCATCCTGCTAGTTCTTCTGTCGTCATTGTCATCTTCCTGCTAGTTCTCCTTCTGTCGTCATTGTCATCTTCCTGCTAGTTCTCCTTCTGTCGTCATTGTCATCTTCCTGCTAGTTCTCCTTCTGTCGTCATTGTCATCTTCCTGCTAGTTCTCCTTCTGTTGTCATTGTCATCTTCCTGCTAGTTCTCCTTCTGTCGTCATTGTCATCTTCCTGCTAATTCTCCTTCTCTTCGCTGTCTTCCTTCTCTCGTCATTGTCATCGTCGTGATCGTCATCGTTATTCTCGTTGGCACCATTGTTGTCGGCTTTCCCATCTTATTCCCCTCTTCCTCTTCCTCATCATCACCATTGTCTACACCATCACGACTACTATATTCATATTCGTCGTCGTGTTCGCAATCGTCATCATCATCTTCGTCGTTGTCGTCATCATCATCATCGTTTTCATCATCATCACCATCATCATCATCATCATCTTCTTCTTCTTCTTCTCCTCCTCCTCCCCCCCCCCCCCCCCCCCTCATCTTCTTCAACCATTTGTTTCGTTCATTTGTTTTTTTGACCTACTTCTTCCTTCTCCCCTCCAGCCTTCTCTCACTCAGCTTTGTCACCTTTTGAAGTTGTTGTTGTTGTTGCTTCTTCTTCTTCTTCTTCCTCTTCTACTACTACTATTACTGCTACTACTACTACGACGACGACAACAACAACAACAACAGCTACTACTACTGCTACTACTACCATTACCACTGCTGCTGCTACTACTACTACCATTTCTTCTGCTGCTACAATTCTCCTGTTTCTTGTTGTTGTTGTTGTTCTTCTTCCTCCTCCTCCTCCTTCTCTTCTTCTTCTCTTGCTTTACTTTAACAGTGCAACTTTGTCTCACCCACCCCTTCTCCTCCTCCTCTCTCTCTCTCTCTCTCTCTCTCTCTCTCTCTCTTCCTCCTCCTCTCCCTCCCTCCTTTCCACCTTCCCTACCCCTCCCTCCTTCCCCCCTCTCTCTTAAAAGTTTATTAAATATTCATGGCTGTTCTGGGCAACAATGAAATCAGTGAGTGGAGACATATATTTGAAATGTGATTGCACAAGAATGTTTTTTTTTCCAGTCGTTTTTAGGGATACCTACGACATTTACTGTGATAATTCAAACATTCACTTAATGATTCAATGTGCAGAAATGAAGTGATTGATAGCATAAAAGATATAAGAATTTGGAAAAATGTGGTCCCGGACAGAATTTTGAGTCAACTGCTGATAGAGTCAAACACTGATTTTCATTGATTTTCCGGTGCTATTATTTATCAAATTATTCAATGATGGAGTCTACGCTGCAGCTTATGGCAAGTTCATTGTTATTCCTGTTCACGAAAAGGGAGATCCCAAAAGGTAATTATCGTTGGGTTGTGCGTAAACATAATCATAAAAAGAACAAACTTCCACGTTTTGGATAAAAAAATCTGACGAATTGGGCACAATGAGAAGAAAACAAAACAAAGCAACAAAAAACAACAAATAGGTAGGGTAACTCTTGCTCCCACAAGAAAACATAACTCCAAAGGAATGCTGCTTACGACACCGAATCGCCTAGCAGACAGACATGACAGCACACACAAAAAAAGTGAAATACAAGCATGGTTTCCATAGATTACCATCGACCATACTACATTGCTTATGTTGACTTTCGAAAGGCCTTCGACTCAGTGAGTGGAAATATATTGTAGACAACAATACGTAACGGTTGAATGGATAGCAAATCGTATATGACTGTTGGTGGTATTTATGACTCAGTTTTAACAGCGT
>CM065742.1:1074066-1084066 GCA_033310375.1 Conus canariensis | reverse complement strand
GCCAGGTCCAGGTCCACGACTTGGTTAAGGAGTCTGTGTAATGTAAGAGAGTTCTCTTAGGTCTGCCTTCCGTCAGAGCGAGAATGCCCAGGACTCCGTCTACCAACCAGAAAACGTTACTAATTCTGGTGCAGGGGACAAACAACAACAACAAACAAACAAGACAAAAAATAAAAAAAAGAAGAAAATGGAGGTGACTGGTGTGTGTGTGTGTGTGTGTGTGTGTGTTGTGTGTGTGTGTGTGTGTAATGAACATAGTTCGGAAAGATGTTGTCCGTGACATCCAGTGCTTTAGGACAACACTGATCTCGTTCATGTCTAGGATGATGAGGATTTAATTCAAACATAAACAATCTGAATTGGACTCTAAATTGTTTATATTTCGTCTTTCTCATTTTGACGATGAAGTGAATTTGAAACGGAACGAAGCTGATATATCAGACTCTAGACTGTATAAACCTCGTATTTTTTCTCTATCTCTGTCTCTTTAAGTTATAGATATTGTCGTATACTTTGCGCTCCAGGTTTTCTTTTTTTCAAAGATTTTTTTCCGATGGGGAAGTGGAGACCTTGGGGTTCACCTGTTGCCATGGCTATCGAGCTCTACCTGCCTTGATTTGGACGTCGTCATTCTCTCCCCTATCCCTTTCTGATGGAATCTACAAGGCAGCATTAATGTTCTTGTTGGGAGAGACTTTCTCTTCAATGTCAGTTCTCTCAGGACTACCGAATGGCGTCTGGCCAGTTTGCCACAGCTAGGGCATGGCTGCTGGCTGCCTGTCAGTGTCCGTGGACCCAGTGTCTTCTCACGGTCATACTGTCCGGCACCCCTGGCTCTCCAGGGTTTTCAATCGGAGTTCTCCTGGGATGAACTGTCGTGGCAGTTGGGACGAGCCGTATCTCTGTGGTTGGTGGGCACTAGGACATGTTCCAACCCTACTGGTAGGCCTGAATGCTGCATGTCGTTGAGGACAGACCTCCTCCGAGCCCTTGCAGAGTCTGGGACCTCCCTGTTCTCAGTGCCATCCGTCACCACGTGGAGGTACTGTGTAGAAGCTGTTGTGTCACCACGTGGAGGTACTGTGTGGGAACCTGTTGTGTCACCACGTGGAGGTACTGTTGTGTCACCACGTGGAGGTACTGTGTAGAACCTGTTCTGTCACCACGTGGAGGTACTGTGTAGAACCTGTTCTGTCACCACGTGGAGGTACTGTGTAGAACCTGTTGTGTCACCACGTGGAGGTACTGTGTAGAACCTGTTGTGTCACCACGTGGAGGTACTGTGTAGAACCTGTTTGTGTCACCACGTGGAGGTACTGTGTAGAACGTGCTGGTACTGTGTAGAACCTGCGTTGAAAGTTATCCACTGACGGGAGAGGCTTGCAAACCGGGCTGTCTTTTCGTAGTGTTGGCAACAGTGCTGCCAGCTAGTGGTGAAGGCTGAACGCGAGAGCTGATGGCTGCCTCGACTGTCCAAGCAGACCACAGAATGCACGGGCCCTCACACCACTACATTTAAAGACACGAAGAGGCCGTGGACCTGACCGATGAGAAAAAGCAAGCTGTCTCAAGTTGAGCAGAACGTCACCCATTAAGAGGCCAAGACAGCATGGTGAAGAAGAATCGGACGACAAGATGACCCCAACAACAACCTTGGCCAAAAACAAGCGCGGCTGTTACCTGCATCCCGAGGACGACCAGTTGATGAACCATGAGGCTGAAAAACTTAGCATTCCAGACTCTGGCATCGCAACTTTTGTATTCATGTTAGGACGTGGAAATCTCACAATAATACCACTTTCTTGCCGACCTTCTGCGCATGTGACTATAATTTCGGTTGTCCGCCACGAGCAGGGCGTGACAGTAAACCATGGCATATGGATCATACATGAAGAAAAGACAAAGGCAGCGTGACATGTGGAATGGGTTTCTGTCAGCGCTGTGACATGGTTGGAATGGGTTTCTGTCAGCTGCTGTGACATGGTTGGAATGGGTTTCTGTCAGCTGCTGTGACATGGTTGGAATGGGTTTCTGTCAGCTGCTGTGACATGGTTGGAATGGGTTTCTGTCAGCTGCTGTGACATGGTTGGAATGGGTTTCTGTCAGCTGCTGTGAATGGTTGGAATGGGTTTCTGTCAGCTGCTGTGACATGGTTGGAATGGGTTTCTGCCAGCTGCTGTGACATGGTTGGAATGGGTTTCTGTCAGCTGCTGTGACATGGTTGGAATGGGTTTCTGTCAGCTGCTGTGACACGGTTGGAATGGGTTTCTGTCAGCTGCTGTGACATGGTTGGAATGGGTTTCTGTCAGCTGCTGTGACATGGTTGGAATGGGTTTCTGTCAGCTGCTGTGACATGGTTGGAATGGGTTTCTGTCAGCTGCTGTGACATGGTTGGAATGGGTTTCTGTCAGCTGCTGTGACATGGTTGGAATGGGTTTCTGTCAGCTGCTGTGTTCAGGCGAATGTTGTGCGGAGCACAGAAACAAGAGACAAATTCCAAAGCGCGTCTTCACTTCGGCAGCGCCAAATTAAAAAGAAAAAAAAATCGGGGCTGATTTAGATCTTGATAACGTGAATAGCTTGTTGATCTTTGTCACTTTGACGGGTGTCTGCCAGATTTCATGTGAATAACGCCGTTCGGTCACACCTTGACCTCACTCGTCAAGTTCAAAGTGCTGTGATGGAGGTTCAGGAGGATGCAATAGCCGTGGCAACTCAGTCAGTCACATTTTGTCTGTTGACATAACCTCTCGCGTCCTTAGATTATTGGGGGAGGGGGAGGGGGGGGGTCACGTGATCCAGTGTGCATTAAGAAACCTCGTTTTGCACTCCAGACCTCAAGTGCATTTGAATTGATTAAAAGGTCACATTTCAAATCGCTTAAAGATCACAACTTTATTTTCAGATGTCCGATTGAGATACTTTTGCACCATGAATGTTACTTTTTTTAAAAATTTATTTTATTTATTTTTTTTGTGTGCTTTTTCTGATGTGATGTTATTCTTTTAGATTTATTGATTTTTTTTTCTCACGTCCTAGTTCATGACCTGTAATCTGCCTCTGCTACATTTCTCAACAATGGTGACTGCCTCTGCTACACTTCTCAACGATGGTGACCTGCCTCTGCTACACTTTCTCAACAATGGTGACCTGCCTCTGCTACACTTTCTCAACGATGGTGACCTGCCTCTGCTACACTTTCTCACGATGGTGAGCTGCCTCTGCTACACTTCTCAACGATGGTGACCTGCCTCTGCTACACTTTCTCAACGATGTGACTGCCTCTGCTACACTTTCTCAACGATGGTGGAACACTTCCCCCATCACCGTCCCGTCCGCCGGAACACACGAGCAGAAACTTGTTCTGTCACACAACTCAACGGGACAAAACCTTTGGAATTTTGGAAGAACGCCCAGAGACTGCAACATTCACCTGGAGTTTTGGCGTTTCTGTCTGAACAAGCTACGACGAATATCATTATCACCTCATTCCATATCACGTCATATGTCGGATTACATCATATCATGGCATGTCATATCATACATTACGTCATATTTCAGATGACATCATAACACGTCATATCATATGCCATTTGACCTAACATGAAACAGAACATGATATTTCGAACTAAATGGATCTAAATCATATCATATGATAAGGATGTAAATGAAACTTCATGGACACATCAAGTAAAGTTTTGTTTATCAATGTCGTCCTTTATAGTAGTATTTGCAGAGGAGGGACATGTAAAACAACAACAACAACAACAACAAACTCGCTTCAAAACCGTTGCATGCACCCGCATGCAGTTAAACTCAAGATGATCTTCAGTACCCAGTTCAAGCCTGACTCTCTCCAACTTAGAATAATTAGCTGTAATGATTCAATCACACCCCTGAGCTATCACGGACACACAGCTGCTCGCTACTTTGTTATCGCTCCTATCACCGGGCAGTTCGCGTCGCTTGTGATGCGTCAGTGAGGTGAATCCCACTCTGCTGCCACCCGAAGTTGCCTGCCGCTTCATTCCGTGTTGTGGTTTACAGGAAGAGGGAGGTGTGGGGTGGGATGGAGGGTATGTCGACAAGAAGCATAAGAATGGTCATCCCGGTCAGAGCCAACACATTTCTCTCTCTCTCTCTCTCTCTCTCTCTCTCTTCAAGACATTAGACTGTGACGTCATTGACACTGATTGAGTCAGCGTCAATAAAAAAAAGAGGAAAGCGAGCAAGCGAAGAGAGGAGAGAGAGAGAGAGAGAGAGAGAGAGAGAAGGAGAGGGAGGGAGGGATGGAGGGGACAAGAAGAGAGAGAGAGAGGGTGGTAGGAAGGACAGTCGTGTGTGTGTGTGTGTGTGTGTGTGTGTGTGTGTGTGTGTGTGTGTGTGTGTGTGTGTGTGGACGCGCGCGCGCGTGCGTGTGTGTGTGTGAATGCGTATGGGTGTGCGTGCGTGTGTTGGTGCGTCAGTATCGACTGGCTGTAAACAATCCCCCACATTCACAGCAAGTCCTGACCGCAGACACCTTCCGTACAGCGCACTGTGCTTAGGGCTTTATCCAGCGACAGGTACAGTCGACACAGACTATGGAGTAAGGTGGGGGCTTAGCGGGGAGGGGGGGTGGTGGTGGAGTGGGCGAGGGGGAAGGAGGTATCATGCATGAATATCCCCCCCCCCCCTTTCCTCCATAATACCTAACTTTGTTTTCTTCATCCATTTTCCACTTTCTCTAACCTCCCCCACCCCCATCCGTGTTCTTCCTGACTGCCCCCACCCCCCTCTCTCTCTCTCTCTCTCTCTCTCTCTTCCTCTCTCTCTCTCTCTCTCTCTCTCTCTCTTCCCACCGCTGTCGGGGGGGTTGAGCTCGCCAGAGGTACATACACACGAAAGTAGGCATGCACTAATAGCGGCGCTGCTAGGTGTGACTCGGTCGCCAGACCACGAGTGTGTTAGCTAGTCAGTGGTTGGCAGTCTCAGCTGCTTTGTCCATCCGCGTGCGGGCGCGCGTGCTGTGCTTTCTGCAGTCAGTGATTATGAGGACTGGAGACAAGCATTGTGCCGTTGGCTGGTTGGTTGGTTGGTTGGTTGGTTGACTGGTTGGATAGCCCACCTTCTCTGTTTCCTGAGCCTCGCCATCCAGCCGCAGGGGTGAAAGGTCATGATGGTGTTGCCCTCGTCCAAGCCTCGCTCCAAGGATTCGGATGTTGGTTTCAGTGTGAAGACTTACCGAGGTGAGTGAGATGGGGGAGGTGAGCATGGTGAGAGGTGGGTGAGATGGGGGAGGTGAGCATGGTGAGAGGTGAGTGAGATGGGGGAGGTGAGCATGGTGAGAGGTGGGTGAGATGGGGGAGGTGAGCATGGTGAGAGGTGGGTGAGATGGGGGAGGTGAGCATGGTGAGAGGTGGGTGAGATGGGGGAGGTGAGCATGGTGAGAGGTGGGTGAGATGGGGGAGGTGAGCATGGTGAGAGGTAAGTGAGATGGGGGAGGTTAGCATGGTGAGAGGTGGGGGAGATGGGGGAGGTGAGCATGGTGAGAGGTGGGTGAGATGGGGGAGGTGAGCATGGTGAGAGGTGGGTGAGATGAGGGAGGTGAGCATGGTGAGAGGTGGGTGAGATGAGGGAGGTGAGCATGGTGAGAGGTGGGTGAGATGAGGGAGGTGAGCATGGTGAGAGTGAGTGAGATGGGGGAGGTGAGCATGGTGAGAGGTGGGTGAGATGGGGGAGGTGGCATGGGAGAGGTGAGTGAGATGAGGGAGGTGAGCATGGTGATGAGGTGGGTGAGATGGGGGAGGTTAGCTGGTGTAGAGGTGGGTGAGATGGGGGAGGTGAGCATGGTGAGAGGTGAGTGAGATGGGGGAGGTGAGCATGGTGAGAGGTGAGTGAGATGGGGGAGGTGAGCATGGTGAGAGGTGGGTGAGATGGGGGAGGTGAGCATGGTGAGAGGTGAGTGAGATGGGGGAGGTGAGCATGGTGAGAGGTGGGTGAGATGGGGGAGGTGAGCATGGTGAGAGGTGGGTGAGATGGGGGAGGTGAGCATGGTGAGAGGTAAGTGAGATGGGGGAGGTGAGCATGGTGAGAGGTGGGTGAGATGGGGGGAGGTGAGCATGGTGAACGTGGGGAACCGGAAGTGTGGGAGAGATTAGGGAAAGCGAGTTTGTGAGAACTGGGGAGTTGGGAGGTGAGGTGGGTTGGGCCGGGGGAGGGGGAGGGGTGGGTAAGTGTATCATCAGGAAATTGACGGTTTTCTTACATGAGATTTTTCTATTTTTACCGTTCAGTAGTGTCTTTTCATTTGGAATAATTTTACTTTTTTTTTTTTCTTGAAGAGACACAGAGAGCAGACCAAAACGATTGCAGGACATTATTCAGTTTCGGACGATTCGGACACAACAGTGGAAAGATGAAACAGTGTACAGAGAGAGAGAGAGAGAGAGAGAGAGGAGAGAGAGAGAGAGAGGAGAGAGAAGAGAGAGAGGCTTTTATTGGTGTGTTCATAGCCAACCAAGAATCTACATTTCTTTCGGAGCCGGATGCTTCTTTCAATACCATGCAGTGACCTCAGTAGAGGCTCATCATGCTCATGGCCACTTTAACAGTGTCATCAGGGGCCGGAACAGCTCAGCTGGTAGAGCGCCGGACTCGTAATCTTGGTGATCCTGGGGTTGCGGGTTCGAATCTCCACAGGGCCGCTTTGGGGAAATTTCCTCGGGGTTAACATTGGTTCTGACTCCATTTCCCAAAGAGTCTTTCGAATGAGACTATAAACCGAGGTTTCGTGTGTGAACGCACGCATAACATCTTGCACACACGTAAAATCACATCACCAACTTTCGGAAGAGAAGGCCAGTTTGGCCGTTGGTATGTGTGACACGTTACACATAGCATGCACCCTGCGTGAGAAATTGAAAGAATGTAGGAAGTAAGGAAATTGAGTGAACGATATTGACTGGAAGACACGGGAAACGACAGAATGAAACGCTGGCAGGCAGCTCTTCAGTTGGCACTAGCCAGGTAGGCAGCCCATTGCATGCACTAGAGTGTGGATTGTCAGCGCCTTGAACCTTTGGCAAGGCGCTTTATAAATGTTATAATATCATTATTATCATTATTATTATTATTATTATTATTATTATCATTCATCATCATCATCATCATCATCATCATCATCATTCATCATTGTCATTATTATTATTTATTAGCCTTGTTTATACTCATCTTTCGGAGCTCGAGCACCTTTTTCAGCAGGCAGGGCAAATAGCAGAAAGGTGTTCAGGGCCACTGACATCAAACAGATGTAGATATCTAGAAGTAAACCTGAAAGTAGGTATGTCGTTTGTTTTCTGTTGTTTCCGCCTGTCCGGTCACACAGTTCTACATCACTTTGTAACCGACGTTTCATGGAGTCGTCATTCTGGCAATCGCCCACAGTGAGTACATCCGGCAATAGCCCGTGATGAGCTACATTCTGGCAATAGCCCACGGTGAGCTACATTCTGGCAATAGCCCGTGTGAGCTACATTCTGGCCATAGCCCACGATGAGCTACATTCTGGCAATAGCCCACGATGAGCTACATTCTGGCAATAGCCCACGATGAGCTACATTCTGGCAATAGCCCGATGAGCTACATTCTGGCATAGCCCAGATGAGCTACATTCTGGCAATAGCCCACGATGAGCTACATTCTGGCATAGCCCACGATGAGCTACATTCTGGCAATAGCCCACGATGAGCTACATTCTGGCAATAGCCCGTGATGAACTACATTCTGGCAATAGCCCGTGATGAGCTACATTCTGGCAATAGCCCGTGATTAGCTACATTCTGGCCATAGCCCATGATGAGCTACATTCTGGCAATAGCCCGTGATGAGCTACATTCTGGCAATAGCCCGTGATGAGCTACATTCTGGCAATAGCCCGTGATGAGCTACATTCTAGCCATAGCCCATGATGAGCTACATTCTGGCAATAGCCCGTGATGAGCTACATTCTGGCAAAAGCCCATGATGACCTACATTCTGGCAATAGCCCACGATGAGCTACATTCTGGCAATAGCCCGTGATGAGCTACATTCTGGCAATAGCCCGTGATGAGCTACATTCTGGCCATAGCCATGATGAGTACATTTGGCATAGCCCAGATGAGCTACATTCTGGCAATAGCCCACGATGAGCTACATTCTGGCAATAGCCCACGATGAGCTACATTCTGGCAATAGCCCGTGATGAACTACATTCTGGCAATAGCCCGTGATGATACATTCTGGCAATAGCCCGTGATATTGAAGTGGTACATTCTGGCCATAGCCCACGATGAGCTACATTCTGGCCATAGCCCACGATGAGCTACATTCTGGCCATAGCCCACGATGAGCTACATTCTGGCCATCATCATCATTATTGTTCTTTTTATTCGTTTGTTGATTTATCTATTTATTTATTCATTTATGTTTGTTTATTTATTCATTTATCTATAATAATAATTATTATTATTGTTGTTATTATTATTGTGGAAGTAGTGGTAGTAGTAGTAGTAGTAGTAGTAGTAGTAGTAGTAGTAGTAGTAGTAGTAGTAGCAGTGGTAGCAGTAGTAGTGTTATTATTCTTATTATTTCCCCCCTTTTTGTCCAGTTAGAATTGTATAGGGATGATGTGTATGGCTGATAGATATGCCACTGTGTTGAAATCTTCAGCGCAACTGTCCTCTTTTAGCGCTGTGGTAAACTGGGATTATTTGATGAAAACAAGTCGGCCTCAGACTGTAACAACGTGCCGTGAATCCATCCGGTGTCCTTCACATCCTAGATAGCACAATGCCTTTGGAATGACATGTTTAATGCAGTGCCTTCGGTTGGAACAAGTCCATGGTCACTTCCATTTTATTCAGTGTTGCGTCATTTCCATTTGAAGCAGTGCAGTGCTGTCTACTCTTTGTTCAGCGCTGTGTCTTATACATCTTCATTCATGGGATTTGCGGGGACGCGCGGTTTATTTTTTAGCGTTCAAGTCCAATGCGGCGGCGCCTGCACTTACGCACGCACTTACGCAACGCACGTACGTTAGCGCGCCGCGCGCGACGCACGCACACACCCACACACACACACACACACACACACACACACACACACACACACACACACACACCACACACATTCTCTTCTTTTTCTATCTTGTCTCTGTTTCACTCCGTCTGTTACTGTCAGTCTCTGCCCCTCTGTCTTAGTCTCTCTGTTTCTATCTGTATGTATGTCTGTCTGCCTTTCTCCGTCTGCATTACGTCTGTCTGTCTGTGTCCTACTGTCCGTCTTTCTCTGTCTGTCTGTCTCTGTCTGTCTCTCTGTCTCTGTCTGTCTGTCTGTCTCTGTCTGTCTGTCTCTGTCTCTGTCTGTCTGTCTATCCGTCCGTCAGTCTCTCTCTCTCTCTCTCTCTCTCTCTCTCTCTCTCTCTCTCTCTCTCTCTCTCTCTCTCTCTTCTCTCTTCATGCCAGGAAATTGTTCCTACACGCACATGTTCTCTCTTCAATCAGTTATTGTTCAACACTATTTGATTCTGCTAGTGCTAATGCCATGAAACCTCTTAAGAGTGTCTACAAAAGAGCACTTAAAGCAGTCCTATTAAAATCATCTAGTCTTAGTGAAGGGGATTATACTAAAGCGGGGGCTCTTCCGTTACAAGAAATGTTTGCTGTCAACAAATGTCTGCTAATGCAAAAAATTGCATCGGGTTTAGCACCACAAATTCTTCAGTCCAAATTTAGCATAAACCCTAGGGATTCAACCAAATTCCAGGTTCCCACACCTAGAATAGATCTATTTAAATCAAGCTTATCTTACTCAGGTAGCGTGGTTTGGAATTCACTTCCACTACATTTCCGATGTACTCAAATTACAGAATCCTTCAGGGAAAAACTAATTACACATTTCACAGCAGACCATTGCTATTAGGGACAAAATACATATACCAGGGCACACCCTCTGTTTTGCTGCATATTAACCTGATACG
>CM065742.1:1044066-1059066 GCA_033310375.1 Conus canariensis | reverse complement strand
CCTGGCCAATGACGATAATGTTGGTGATGAGTGTTTGGCCAAATACTGCATGATCAAGTCTGTGGGTATTGTCTCCCCTGCTTTGTCCTGGCCAATGACGATAATGTTGGTGATGAGTGTTTGGCCAAATACTGCATCATCAAGTCTGTGGGTATTGTCTCCCCTGCTTTGTCCTGGCCAATGACGATAATGTTGGTGATGAATGTTTGGCCAAATACTGCATGATCAAGTCTGTGGGTATTGTCTCCCCTGATTTGTCCTGGTTCATGACGATAATGTTGGTGATGAATGTTTGGCCAAATACTGCATGATCAAGTCTGTGGGTATTGTCTCCCCTGCTTTGTCCTGGCCAATGACAATAATGTTGGTGATGAATGTTTGGCCAAATATTGCATGATCAAGTCTGTGGGTATTGTCTCCCCTGTTTGTCCTGGTTCATGACGATAATGTTGGTGATGAATGTTTGGCCAAATACTGCATCATCAAGTCTGTGGGTATTGTCTCCCCTGCTTTGTCCTGGTTCATGACGATAATGTTGGTGATGAATGTTTGGCCAAATACTGCATCATCAAGTCTGTGGGTATTGTCTCCCCTGCTTTGTCCTGGTTCATGACGATAATGTTGGTGATGAATGTTTGGCCAAATATTGCATGATCAAGTCTGTGGGTATTGTCTCCCCTGCTTTGTCCTGGTTCATGACGATAATGTTGGTGATGAATGTTTGGCCAAATACTGCATCATCAAGTCTGTGGATATTGTCTCCCCTGCTTTGTCCTGGTTCATGACGATAATATTGGTGATGAATGTTTGGCCAAATACTGCATGATCAAGTCTGTGGGTATTGTCTCCCCTGCTTTGTCCTGGTTCATGACGATAATGTTGGTGATGAGTGTTTGGCCAAATACTGCATGATCAAGTCTGTGGGTATTGTCTCCCCTGCTTTGTCCTGGCCAATGACAATAATGTTGGTGATGAATGTTTGGCCAAATATTGCATGATCAAGTCTGTGGGTATTGTCTCCCCTGCTTTGTCCTGGTTCATGACGATAATGTTGATGATGAATGTTTGGCCAAATACTGCATCATCAAGTCTGTGGGTATTGTCTCCCCTGCTTTGTCCTGGTTCATGACGATAATGTTGGTGATGAATGTTTGGCCAAATACTGCATCATCAAGTCTGTGGGTATTGTCTCCCCTGCTTTGTCCTGGTTCATGACGATAATGTTGGTGATGAATGTTTGGCCAAATACTGCATGATCAAGTCTGTGGGTATTGTCTCCCCTGCTTTGTCCTGGCCAATGACAATAATGTTGGTGATGAATGTTTGGCCAAATATTGCATGATCAAGTCTGTGGGTATTGTCTCCCCTGTTTTGTCCTGGTTCATGACGATAATGTTGGTGATGAATGTTTGGCCAAATACTGCATCATCAAGTCTGTGGGTATTGTCTCCCCTGCTTTGTCCTGGTTCATGACGATAATGTTGGTGATGAATGTTTGGCCAAATACTGCATGATCAAGTCTGTGGGTATTGTCTCCCCTGCTTTGTCCTGGTTCATGACGATAATGTTGGTGATGAATGTTTGGCCAAAATTGCATGATCAAGTCTGTGGGTATTGTCTCCCCTGCTTTGTCCTGGTTCATGACGATAATGTTGGTGATGAATGTTTGGCCAAATACTACATGATCAAGTCTGTGGGTATTGTCTCCCCTGCTTTGTCCTGGTTCATGACGATAATGTTGATGATGAATGTTTGGCCAAATACTGCATGATCAAGTCTGTGGATATTGTCTCCCCTGCTTTGTCCTGGTTCATGACTATAATGTTGGTGATGAATGTTTGGCCAAATACTGCATGATCAAGTCTGTGGGTATTGTCTCCCCTGCTTTGTCCTGGCCAATGACGATAATGTTGGTGATGAGTGTTTGGCCAAATACTGCATGATCAAGTCTGTGGGTATTGTCTCCCCTGCTTTGTCCTGGTTCATGACGATAATGTTGGTGATGAATGTTTGGCCAAATACTGCATGATCAAGTCTGTGGGTATTGTCCTCCCCTGCTTTGTCCTGGCCAATGACGATAATGTTGGTGATGAGTGTTTGGCCAAATACTGCATCATCAAGTCTGTGGGTATTGTCTCCCCTGCTTTGTCCTGGCCAATGACGATAATGTTGGTGATGAGTGTTTGGCCAAATACTGCATGATCAAGTCTGTGGGTATTGTCTCCCCTGCTTTGTCCTGGCCAATGACGATAATGTTGGTGATGAGTGTTTGGCCAAATACTGCATGATCAAGTCTGTGGGTATTGTCTCCCCTGCTTTGTCCTGGCCAATGACGATAATGTTGGTGATGAATGTTTGGCCAAATACTGCATGATCAAGTCTCTGGGCTTCTCCTTTCCTCCCTAGTTTTGTCGATAATGTTGAACAGTGATGGGAACTTATTTGTAGCCAAATGCAGTGTTATCATACATGTGTGGTTCTCTTTCTGCGCTCAGTCCAGTCGATTATAATAGCGATATGTTCAATGATAATATAAACTGAAGCACCTGCTTATTTGTTGCCAAAGGTTGGATGACCAAAACTGTTTTCTCCCTCCTCTCCCCCCCCCTCTCCCCCCTCCCCCAATTGATCTTGGCGATTCTGATACCGATGATGACGAAAGATAAGGTTGATAGTGACGTTTGTTTGACCCTAGTCCATGTCGATGATGTTGACGATGATAATAATGATTACGATTAAAATTATATTTATGATGGTAGCAAGATGATGATCATTGATGGCATAGAAGACTATGATTAAGTTCATAATGTAGGTAGTGAATGATGATGATTACGATCGACAATGACGTTTATGATGAGGACAAGAACACGTGCTTAATTGTTTAACCGAATCTATATCATGCAGTTTGCGTTTTCTCTTCTTCTTCTTGCTCTCCACAATGATCATAATCTCCCGAGTGTTCTCGTTTTATTAATTACAAAAAAAAAATCTTTCGTTTTCTTATTTTTTCCCTACTTCTGAAATTACAGTCCTGACCGACTACCCCTCTACGAGATGATCTTCGAATCGGTCATCGCCGACCAAGTCCCTCGATACAGCAAACCCCCATCTCACCCCTCCGTCAACGAAGTGCTGAAGGAAGCAAAGGACGCCGCGGGAGAGGAGGACGACGACGACGACGACGAGGGGGCAGAGAAGGAGGGGCTGGGAGGCAAGGAGACGACGAAGAAAAAGAAGAAGGAGAAGAAAGGGAAGAAGAAGAAGAAGCGAGACAGCTCGAAGGACAGACAGGAGAAGGAGCTAAGCCAGCTGGTGTTTGTGGAGAAGAGTCTCAACCAGCCCAAAGTGGTGAGCTGTGGGGTGGGGCGGGGTGTTGTGTGCGTTAAGTCCCTTGGTCAGAGAGTCGTATCATGTGTGTGTGTGTGTGTGTGTGTGTGTGTGTGTGTGTGTGTGTGTGTGTGTGTGTGTGTGTGTGTGCGTTAAGTCCCTTGGTCAGAGAGTCGTATCATGTGTGTGTGTATTAAGTCCCTTGGTCAGAGAGTCGTATCATTGTGTGTGTGTTAAGTCCCTTGGTCAGAGAGTCGTATCATGTGTGTGTGTAAAGTCCCTTGGTCACATGTCATTTGAGTTAAGTCACTTGGTCAAATACGCATGTGCCAATGTTATGTTTCATGGTCAACGAGCGTTTTTCGTTCGCGTAAAGCCCCTTGATCAAAGAGTGAATATCGTGTGCGTTAAATTCCTTGACCAAAGAGTGAATATTGTGTGCGTTAAGTCCCTTGATCAAAGAGTGAATATCGTATGCGTTAAGTCCCTTGGTCAAAGAGTGAATATCGTATGCGTAAAGTCCCTTGGTCAGTGAGTGAATATTGTGTGCGTTAAGTCCCTTAGTCAAAGAGTGAATGTTGTGTGCGTTAAGTCCCTTGGTCAAAGAGTGAATGTTGTACGCGTTAAGTCCCTTGGTCAAAGAGTGAATGTTGTGTGCGTCAAGTCCCTTGGTCAAAGAATTTATGTCGTGTGAGTTAAGTCCCTTCGACAAAGAGCATTATGTGGTTTGCGTTAAGTCCCTTAGTCACAGAGACTAGGTCATGTGCTTTCACCCCCTTGGCTAAAGAGGTACATTGTGCGCGCTAAGTGCGTTAGTTAGAGAGAATGTTGTATGTCGTTAAGTCCCTTGGTCAAAGAGCGTAAAGCATTACTAAACTTTCTCTAGCTTCGTTAGGCTCTTTGCTAGTCGGCTAGTTGATTATTTGACTGGTTCAGTTGTCTGTCCAAGCCACCTTTCTCCCCCTCCACCCGGGGTAGGAACCCATGTGACACGTTAGACTCACTGTACCCAGGAAGACCTTCCCCTCCACCCTGGGTAGGAGCCCATGTGACACGTTAGACACACTGTACCCAGGAAGACCTTCCACTCACTGGCCATCGGAAATTATTTTTCTCCGTCGTGTTTTTTTCCTTGTCAAGAGTCAAAGTGAATTAGACTAGTAATGCCATATAAACACACACAGGTAATACATTCTCTGATATTGCCTCCCCCCCCCCCCCCCCCCCCCCCGTCCCCTGCCCCGCCGCCCCTCTGTGCTCGACTGTGCCGCCTTCAGAAAGAAGCTGATTTTCCAACGGAATCATCTTTTGAATGGACACCTCGTATCGCAAAATCGTTTGCGATAGCTTCCCTTGATAGTGTTTTTTGACGCCGTAATGTTTATAGTGTGTTTCACCGGCTTGTTTGGGAAACACACACACACTCACACACACACACACACACACACACACACACACACACACACACACACATACACACACACACACACACACACACACACACACACACACACACACACACACACACTCTCTACCTTCCCGCTCCATGATGCCTCTCCGGGGGGTGGAGGGGGGAGTACCTCCCTTACATCGTACAGAGAAACCTGTTGTGGAGTAAAAGAACACAATACAATGCAACACAACGCAATGCAATAGAATATAAAGCAGCCTTACGGTATGCAATGTGGTATAAAGCAGTGAAACAATACAACGCAATGCAATAGAATATAAAGCAGCCTTACGGTATGCAATGTGGTACAAGGCAGTGAGACACAACACAACGCAATGCAATAGAATATAAAGCAGCCTTACGGTATGCAATGTGGTATAAGGCAGTGAGACACAACACAACGCAATGCAATAGAATATAAAGCAGCCTTACGGTATGCAGTGTGGTATAAGGCAGTGAGACACAACACAACGCAATGCAATAGAATATAAAGCAGCCTTACGGTATGCAATGTGGTATAGGGTAGTGAGACACAACACAACGCAATGCAATAGAATATAAAGCAGCCTTACGGTATGCAATGTGGTACAAGGCAGTGAGACACAACACAACGCAATGCAATAGAATATAAAGCAGCCTTACGGTATGCAGTGTGGTATAGGGCAGTGAGACACAACACAACGCAATGCAATAGAATATAAAGCAGCCTTACGGTATGCAGTGTGGTATAGGGCAGTGAGACACAACACAACGCAATGCAATAGAATATAAAGCAGCCTTACGGTATGCAGTGTGGTATAGGGCAGTGAGACACAACACAACGCAATGCAATAGAATATAAAGCAGCCTTACGGTATGCAATGTGGTAAAAGGCAGTGAGACACAACACAACGCAATGCAATAGAATATAAAGCAGCCTTACGGTATGCAGTGTGGTATAAGGCAGTGAGACACAACACAACGCAATGCAATAGAATATAAAGCAGCCTTACGGTATGCAATGTGGTATAAGGCAGTGAGACACAACACAACGCAATGCAATAGAATATAAAGCAGCCTTACGGTATGCAATGTGGTATAGGGCAGTGAGACACAACACAACGCAATGCAATAGAATATAAAGCAGCCTTACGGTATGCAATGTGGTATAGGCAGTGAGACACAACACAACGCAATGCAATAGAATATAAAGCAGCCTTACGGTATGCAATGTGGTATAGGGCAGTGAGACACAACACAACGCAGTGCAATAGAATATAAAGCAGCCTTACGGTATGCAATGTGGTATAGGCAGTGAGACACAACACAACGCAATGCAATAGAATATAAAGCAGCCTTACGGTATGCATGTGGTATAGGCAGTGAGACACAACACAACGCAATGCAATAGAATATAAAGCAGCCTTACGGTATGCAGTGTGGTATAGGGCAGTGAGACACAACACAACGCAATGCAATGAATATAAAGCAGCCTTCGGTATGCAATGTGGTATAGGGCAGTGAGACACAACACAACGCAATGCAATAGAATATAAAGCAGCCTTTCGGTATGCAATGTGGTATAAGGCAGTAAAATCCAACACAACGCAATGCAATGGAATATAAAGCAGCCTTACGGTATGCAATGTGGTATAAGGCAGTAAAACCGAACACAACGCAATGCAATAGAATATAAAGCAGCCTTACGGTATGCAATGTGGTATAAGGCAGTGAAACCGAACACAACGCAATGCAATAGAATATAAAGCAGCCTTCCGATATGCAATGTGGTATAAGGCAGTGAAACACAATACAACCCAGCGTAATGCCTTGGTGGATCCCATGGTTAATGTCCCACTCATGCCCTCCCTCCCTCCCCCCCCCCCCCCTCTTTCCCCAACCCCATTGCCCTCCCTTGCACCCAGAACGTTGACAGGAAGCAACATTAAAAGGAACGCGGGGCGCCACGCCTGGAAGAAGAATAAGTGTCTGTTTTGTATAGAAAGCGAACACTTGCATGAATATGAACTCTCAATATTTTAATAACTTCGTCGTCTGTCTGTCTGTCTGTCTGTCTGTCTGTCTGTCTGTCTGTCTGCTTCTCTCTCTCTCTCTCTCTCTCTCTCTCTCTCTCTCTCTACATGGGTGTGTGTGTGTTGAGACAGACAGTCAGACAGACAGACAGACAGGCAGAGAGACAGACAGGCAGGCAGGCAGGCAGGCAGGCAGGCAGACAGACAGACAGATAGAGAATTTACTTACAATTTTTTCATCGTTTCTTTTGAAGGGGAAGGGGGACGAACAGTGAGTTTGGAATCCATGTACCCCTCAAAGAGATACAGAGAGAGAGAGAGAGAGAGAGAGAGAGAGAGAGAGAGAGAGAGAGGAGAGAGAGAGAGAGAGAGAGAGAGAGAGAGAGATGGCAATTTTGTCACCATTCGTTTAAAAGAATGTAGAGAGAGAGAGAGGGGGTGGGGGGGGGGGGGGGGGGGGGAGTTTGGAATCCATGTACCTCCTCACCCCTCCCATTGTCCCCCTTCTCGCTGTCAATGCCAAGCACCGTCATTCAACACAGAGTTGGCGTGTCAGGTCACTGGTGTGTGACCGTTGTTGTTGTTGTGGTGGTAGTGGTGGTGATGGTCGTGTGGTGGTGTGTGGTGGTGTGTGCAGGGTCTGTCACTGGTGTGTGACCGTTGTTGTTGTGGTGGTAGTGGTAGTGGTGGTGTGTGCAGGATCTGTCACTGGTGTGTGACCGTTGTGTTGTTTGTGGTGGTGGTGTGGTGGTGTGTGCAGGATCTGTCACTGGTGTGTGACCGTTGTTTGTGGTGTGTGGTGTGTGCAAGGTCTGTCACTGGTGTGTGACCGTTGTTGTTGTTGTGTGGTGGTGGTGTGTTCAAGGTCTGTCACTGGTGTGTGACCGTTGTTGTTGTTTGGTGGTGGTGGTGTGTGCAAAGGTCTGTCACTGGTGTGTGACCGTTGTTGTTGTTGTTGTGTGTGCAGGGTCTGTCACTGGTGTGTGACCGTTGTTTGTTGTTGTGGTGGTGTGTGCAAGGTCTGTCACTGGTGTGTGACCGTTGTTGTTGTTGTTGTGTGTGCAGGTCTGTCACTGGTGTGTGACCGTGTTGTTGTTGTGGTGGTGGTGTGTGCAAGGTCTGTCACTGGTGTGTGACCTTTGTGTTGTTGTTTGTTGTGTGTGTGCAAGGTCTGTCACTGGTGTGTGACCGTTGTTGTGTTGTTGTGGTGGTGGTGTGTGCAGGTCTGTCACTGGTGTGTGACCGTGTTGTTGTTGTTTGTGGTGGTGCAGGGTCTGTCACTGGTGTGTGACCGTTGTTGTTGTGTGTGTGTGCAGGTCTGTCACTGGTGTGTGACCGTTGTTGTTGTTGGGTGGTGTGTGCAGGGTCTGTCACTGGTGTGTGACCGTTGTTGTTGTTGTGTGGTGCAAGGTCTGTCACTGGTGTGTGACCGTTGTTGTTGTTGTGGTGGTGTGTACAGGGTCTGTCACTGGTGTGTGACCGTTGTTGTTGTTGGTGATGGTGGTGTGCAGGGTCTGTCACTGGTGTGTGACCGTGTTGTTGTTGTTGTGGATGTGTGCAGGGTCTGTCACTGGTGTGTGACCGGTTGTTTTGTTGTGGTGGTGGTGGTGTGTACAAGGTCTGTCACTGGTGTGTGACCGTTGTTGTTGTGTGTTGTGGTGGTGGTGTGTACAAGGTCTGTCACTGGTGTGTGACCGTTGTTGTTGTGGTTTGTGTGTGTCAGGGTCTGTCACTGGTGTGTGACCGTTTGTTGTTGTTGTTGTGTGTGTCAGGGTCTGTCACTGGTGTGTGACCGTTGTTGTTGTGTGGTGGTGGTGTGTACAGGGTCTGTCACTGGTGTGTGACCGTTGTTGTTGTTGTGGTGTGTAAGGTCTGTCATGGTGTGTGACCGTTGTTGTTGTTGTTGTGGTGGTGTGTACAGGGTCTGTCACTGGTGTGTGACCGTTGTTGTTGTGTGTGTGGTGGTGTGTGCAGGGTCTGTCACTGGTGTGTGACCGTGTTGTTGTTGTGTGTGTGGTGAGTGTGTGTACAGGGTCTGTCACTGGTGTGTGACCGTTGTTGTTGTGGTGGTGGTGTACAGGGTCTGTCACTGGTGTGTGACCGTTGTTGTTGTTGTTGTGTGTGTACAGGGTCTGTCACTGGTGTGTGACCGTTGTTGTTGTTGTTGTGGTGGTGTGTACAGGGTCTGTCACTGGTGTGTGACCGTTGTTGTTGTTGTGGTGGTGGTGTGTACAGGGTCTGTCACTGGTGTGTGACCGTTGTTGTTGTGGTGGTGGTGTGTACAGGTCTGTCACTGGTGTGTGACCGTTGTTGTTGTTGTTGTGGTGGTGTGTACAGGGTCTGTCACTGGTGTGTGACCGTTGTTGTTGTGGTGGTGTGTACAGGGTCTGTCACTGGTGTGTGACCGTTGTTGTTGTGGTGATGTGTACAGGGTCTGTCACTGGTGTGTGACCGTTGTTGTTGTGGTGATGGTGTGTGCAGGTCTGTCACTGGTGTGTGACCGTGATGTTGTTGTTGTTGTGGTGTGACAGGGTCTGTCACTGGTGTGTGACCGTTGTTGTTGTGGTGGTGTGTACAGGGTCTGTCACTGGTGTGTGACCGTTGTTGTTGTGGTGATGGTGTGTGCAGGTCTGTCACTGGTGTTGACCGTTGTTGTTGTTGTTGTTGTTGTGTGTACAGGGTCTGTCACTGGTGTGTGACCGTTGTTGTTGTGGTGGTGTGTACAGGGTCTGTCACTGGTGTGTGACCGTTGTTGTTGTGGTGGTGGTGGTGGTACAGGGTCTGTCACTGGTGTGTGACCGTTGTTGTGTTGTTGTGTTGTTGTGATGTGTGCAGGGTCTGTCACTGGTGTGTGACCGTTGTTGTTGTGTGGTGTGTACAAGGTCTGTCACTGGTGTGTGACCGTTGTTGTTGTGGTGGTGTGTGTACAGGTCTGTCACTGGTATGTGACCGTTGTTGTTGTGGTGGTGGTGTACAAGGTCTGTCACTGGTGTGTGACCGTTGTTGTTGTGGTGGTGTGTACAGGGTCTGTCACTGGTGTGTGACCGTTGTTGTTGTGGTGGTGGTGTGTACAAGGTCTGTCACTGGTGTGTGACCGTGTTGTTGTGGTGGTGTGTACAGGGTCTGTCACTGGTGTGTGACCGTTGTTGTTGTGTGGTGGTGGTGTGTCAGGGTCTGTCACTGGTGTGTGACCGTTGTTGTTGTTGTGGTGGTGGTGTGTGCAAAGTCTGTCACTGGGTGTGACCGTTGTTGTTGTTGTGTGGTGGTGGGTTGCAAGGTCTGTCACTGGTGTGTGACCGTTGTTGTTGTTGTGGTGTGGTGGTGTGTGCAAAGTCTGTCACTGGTGTGTGACCGTTGTTGTTGTGGTGGTGGTGGTGTGTGCAAGGTCTGTCACTGGTGTGTGACCGTTGTTGTTGTGTGGTGGTGGTGTGTACAGGTCTGTCACTGTGTGTGACCGTTGTTGTTGTTGTTGTGATGTGTGCAGGGTCTGTCACTGGTGTGTGACCGTTGTTGTGGTGGTGGTGTGTACAGGGTCTGTCACTGGTGTGTGACCGTTGTTGTTGTGGTGGTGGTGTGTACAAGGTCTGTCACTGGTGTGTGACCGTTGTTGTTGTGGGTGGTGTGTACAGGGTCTGTCACTGGTGTGTGACCGTTGTTGTTGTGTGTGTGTGGGGGTGTACAAGGTCTGTCACTGGTGTGTGACCGTTGTTGTTGTGTGTGGTGTGTACAAGGTCTGTCACTGGTGTGTGACCGTTGTTGTTGTGGTGGTGGTGGTGTGTTCAGGTCTGTCACTGGTGTGTGACCGTTGTTGTTGTTGTGGTGGTGTGTGTGTTCAGGTCTGTCACTGGTGTGTGACCGTTGTTGTTGTTGTTGTTGTTGTGTGTGTGCAGGGTCTGTCACTGGTGTGTGACCGTTGTTGTTGTTGTTGTTGTTGTGTGTGTTCAGGGTCTGTCACTGGTGTGTGACCGTTGTTGTTGTTGTTGTGATGTGTACAGGGTCTGTCACTGGTGTGTGACCGTTGTTGTTGTGGTGGTGGTGTGTGTGCAGGTCTGTCACTGGTGTGTGGACCGTTGTTGTTGTGTGGTGTGTAGTGTCAGTCTTCACTGGTGTGTGACCGTTGTTGTTGTGGTGGTGGTGGTGTGTACAGGGTCTGTCACTGGTGTGTGACCGTTGTTGTTTTGGTGGTGTGTACAGGGTCTGTCACTGTGGTGTGACCGTTTGTGTTTGTTGTGTGGTGGTGTGGTACAGGGTCTGTCACTGGTGTGTGACCGTTGTTGTTGTGGTGTGTGTACAAGGTCTGTCACTGGTGTGTGACCGTTGTTGTTGTGGTGGTGGTGGTGTGTTCAGGTCTGTCACTGGTGTGTGACCGTTGTTGTTGTTGTGGTGGTGGTGTGTACAAGGTCTGTCACTGGTGTGTGACCGTTGTTGTTGTTGTGGTGGTGGTGTGTGCAAGGTCTGTCACTGGTGTGTGACCGTTGTTGTTGTGGTGGTGTGTACAGGGTCTGTCACTGGTATGTGACCGTTGTTGTTGTGGTGGTGGTAGTGGTGGTGATGGTGGTGGTGGTGTGTGTGTGTGCAGGGTCTGTCGTTGCCGGAGCAGCAGTTGGAGAAGCTGGTCTTCACGCTGGACACCCTGCACCACAGACTGGAGGGCCTGGGCTCCGAGCTGTCCGCACTGGAAGGTAGGGTGCACGTGCAACAGGCTCCGGCAGTCCTCCGAGGATCTTCAGCGTCAGAACATGTTGCCCTCCCATGTCTCTGTGCACGCACCCCTGTGTGTGTGTGTGTGTGTGTGTGTGTGTGTGTGTGTGTGTGTGTGGTGTGTGTGTGTGTGTGTGTGTGCGTGCGTGTTTGTGAGTGAGTGAGTGAGTGTGTGTGTGTGTGTGTGTGTGTGTGTGTGTGTGTGTGTGTGTGAGTGTGTGTGTGTGTGTGTGTGTGTGTGTGTGTGTGTGTGTGTGTGTGTGTGTGTGTGTGTGTGTAATAGCTGATTTCATCTTGGATGAACAAGTAGACATTACGTTTTTCACTGAACCATGGCTGAACTCAGTCGGTCATGACCCAGTTGAACAGTGTCTCACCCCGAGTGGCCACACGCTTACCTCCTTCCCACGCCCATCTCCAGGTGGCGGTCGTCTTCTTCTTCTTTCTTTTAGTGTCCACAGTCATCATGTTGATTATTCTGACACTTTTGTGTGTATGACAATTTTTTTATCCCGCCATTAAGGCAGCCATACTCCAACTTCGGGGAAGATGCATGCTATGTGTAACGTGTCATCCATACCAACGGCCAAACTGGCCTTCTCTTCCGAAAGTTGGTGATGGGATTTTACGTGTGTGCAAGTTGTGCGTGCGTTCACACGCGGAACCTCGGTTTATAGTCTCATTCAAAGGACTGTGTGGGAAATGGAGTCAGAACCAGTGTTAATTCCGAGGGAAAAATCCCCCTGTATCGAAACGGCCCGACGGAGATGCGAACCCGCAACCCCAAGATTACGAGCTCGATGCTCTACCAACTGAGCTATCCCGGCCCCCCGGTCTTGCCATTCTGTATAAGGACTCCCTCCATCCTCTCCTGTCTTTCTCACAGTCTCTTCCTTTCTCTCATCCTTCTTTCGAATACGTTGAAGTATCCTACCAATCCACCCCACACCCCATCACCTTCTCCTGTGTTTATCGACCTCCACCTAGCTCCGCCAACAAGCTCACCACATCCATGTTTCTGTCTGACTTTGATCAACTACTCGACCACTACAGCCTCTTACCAGGAAACCTCCTCATCCTCGGTGACATTAATGTCTACTACAACCCCGACTCCTATGACACCAAACACATCTGCAGCTCTCTGTCCAACCACAACATGACACAACACATTTCTGAACCAACGCAACAAGCAGGTCACACACTGGACTGGATCATTTCTCGTGATCACGCCAATCCAGCTTCTCGCAACTGTTTAGTTCTTTCAACTAGCATACCTTCTGCCCTGCCATCCGACCACTCTGCAATTCTCTGCTTTCTCGACATCTCCCCTCCTACTCGTACCAGGCACACCGTAACTCGCCGTCATCTCAAATCTATCAATCTCTCTACTTTTTCATCTGATGCTTCCCGTCTCCTTTCTGAAAAGTCACACAACCTCGCTGAACACTTTGACACTACTCTCCACCATCTCCTTGACACTTATGCCCCAGCCACAACTCGTCTTTTACCCAATCGCCCCCCTGCCCCCTGGCTAACTCCAGAGATTGCCCATGCTAAGCGTGCCCGTCGCAGAGCTGAGCGCCGCTGGCGCAAGTCCAAGCTCACCATTCACAAGCAACTCTTCCACAATGCAAGAACACGAGTATCCTCCCTTATCGCATCTGCCAAAACTAGCTACTTTCAAAACAAAATTGTGACCTCCTCTTCCTCTAAAGAACTCTTCACGACTATGAATCATCTTCTTGGCGCACAAAAAGCTCACCTCTCCCAACAACACACCCTCATGAAGAACTCCCAACTGTGTTCTCCAACTACTTCACCACCAAAATACAAACTCTCCGTGAAAAGCTTGACGCAACACCTTGCCAACCCTGCCCACCCGACCCACCCTTCTCTGGTTCACCCCTTAGCACTTTCACCCCAGTCACACAGGAAGAACTTCTCAATGCAATCAGATCCATGTCTCTCAAAACTTGTGAACTTGATCCTCTTCCAGCTTCTCTCTAGTCCGACTGTCTTCCTACTCTCCTCCCATTCATCACTGACATTATCAACACTTCCCTGGAAACTGGAACTGTCCCTGATTCTTTCAAGTCTGCCATTTGTCTCCCTGTCCTGAAGAAACACAACCTTGTTCCAAAAGAACTGAAAAACTACCGACCTATCTCTAACCTCTCTTTCCTGTCAAAACTCTTAGAAAAAGTCGTCCTCAATCAGCTGAACTCTCACCTTTCCGCCAACAATCTCCGCAATCCTTTTCAGTCAGCCTATCGCCAGTTCCGTAGTACTGAAACAGCCCTGCTCCACATTCTCAATGACCTCCTCATTGCAACCGATTCTGGAAGTCTCTCTTGTCACTCTCCTTGACCTGTCTGCAGCCTTTGATACAATTGACCATACTATTCTCCTCACCAGACTCCAGCACACTTTTGGTATCTCCGACACAGCCCTCGCTTGGTTCACCTCTTACCTGTCAGACAGAAAACAGACTGTACTCATCAATGGCACTCATTCTAGGCCTGCAAATCTGACCTGTGGTGTTCCACAAGGATCTGTCCTTGGCCCTGTTCTCTTCACTCTTTACACCTCTCCCCTGTCTACCATCATCAAATCCCACTCCCTTGGACACCACTTCTACGCTGATGACACCCAACTTCATGACAGTGACTCGCCTGACAGTGTACAGACCCTCTTGACTCGCACATCTGACTGTTACTCTGACGTTAAGAACTGGACGACAAACAATAAACTTCAGCTCAATGACGACAAGACAGAAGCAATTCTGATCAGCACACGTCAAAAGCTCTCTCAACTGCCCCCCTCTCTTTCTCTTCAACTATGCAACACATCCATTCCAATTTCCGACTCCGCCAAGAATCTGGATGTCCACCTTGATTCTACCCTTTCCATGCAAACCTTTGTGACCCAAACCACCAAATCTTGCTACTACCACCTTCGTCGCATCAGTCTGATCAGAAAACATCTTTCTACCGAAGCAACTGTCAAACTTGCCCTCTGTTTCATTATGTCTCGTATCGACTACTGCAACTCACTCCTTTCTGGTGTCAATGAATCCTCTATTCACACCCTACAACGCATTCAAAACAATGCCGCACGCCTTGTACTCATGAAGAAAAAGACTGACCACATCTCCCCTCTTCTGTCACAACTTCACTGGCTTCCTGTATCAAAACGCATACACTATAAACTTGACACCATTTGTTACAAGTCCCTCAGCAATGCAGCCCCTGACCACCTAACCAGTTTACTCAATATCTACAACCCTTCACGCACCCTCCGCTCTTCCTCTGATCCTCTCACTTTCCGGATTCCACGTACCAAACTCAGTACCTTTGGCCCTCGTGCCTTCTCTGTTTCTGGCCCACTCTCCTGGAACAAACTTCCACTCTCTGTCCGTCAACTGGCTACTTTCACTTCCTTTAAGACTGCTGTTAAAACTCACCTCTTTTCTTCTTCCTAATAGTCCTCTCCACGATCCTACTACTCCCA
>CM065742.1:1036566-1039066 GCA_033310375.1 Conus canariensis | reverse complement strand
TGCACAAGCAGGAGCCGGTTTTAAATATCTGCCTAACCATCCATTAACCCACAGCCTGTGTACAAGGTTACGGTTTGGGATAGGCCCTGGTGGATTACAACATGTTCTGGTTGGTTTAGCCATATCCCTTCTGTGCTCCGAGCTGAATCTTCAAGGAATTGTTTCTGTCTTATGTTCCAGATTGAACGTGTGAGAATGTGAATAGCTTCAGATGAAGAAAGAAGGACATCACAATTCAAAACATCAGATGTATTTCTTGCAGTTTCCTTTGCATAAAAATCAGCGAAGTCATTGCCACGTAAACTGGAGTGCCCTGGAACCCATAACAAAGTTATATCGATACCCCGCGTTATTAACTGATGAATTAGAAATGATATCACACACACACACACACACACACACACACACACACACACACACACACACACACACACACACACACACACGAACATAGTGGATTGTACATTGCAGATCACGGTACTAGATGCGTGACAAGCCTTTGGGGTAATGCACTGGTCAGGCGTCACTGTAATTCTCATCCACTAGACCCTGATCTTCACAAATCAATATCAATTCAATCAATCAATCAATCAATCAATCACAGTCAGTCAGTCAGTCAATCATCTACTAGACCTTCATATCAACTAATGAATCAATCAATCAGTCAGTCAGTCAATCAGTCATTCGATCAATCAATCTTGTCATTCATTCATTTATTTGTTTATTTATTTATTTTCACTTTGGTATTTACCAATGTATTTATTCATTTATCTATTTATTTGTTTATCTCTTCATGTATTTATATATTTCTCTATGTCTTTATTGATTTTTCTATTTGCAGTTTTGTGTGTTTGTTTATGTATCAGTTTGTTTTCTTAACCTGCTTGTAACCTCTCGCACTCGGCTTTCAGACGCGGTGTGGTGTCTTCAACTGGTTTACACGCCTTGTATGTGGAACTGAAATTGTTTATTTTCTAACAAGACAGTTAATGAGCTCGTGAATGAACCAGGCTGCACATCAACTGGTCTGTCACTTGTTCATTCTGGCATTCAGCTAATCAGTCTGCATTTGGCTGGCAGATTCGTCACGAGCCGGAAATACGTCAGACGGAACTTGAGATTGGGCGTGCGCGGGAAAAGATGTCTGACGTCACGGAGCGACTGGAAGAGCTTGCCAGTGAGTGATTAAAGAGAGAGAGAGAGAGAGGAGAGAGAGAGAGAGAGAGAGAGAGAGACGTGAACACGCACGCACATGCGATCATGTTTACACACACACACACACAACACACACACACACACACACACACACACACACACACCTCTCTCTCTCTCTCTCTCTCTCTCTCTCTCTCTCTCTCTCTCTCTCTCTCTGTGCGCGTGTGTGTGTGTGTGTGTGTGTGTGTGTGTGTGTGTGTGTGTGTGTGTGTGTGGTGTGTGTGCGCGCGCGCGCGCGCGCACTTTTGCATGCATGCAGGATTCTGTTATCTGTGTTTGTAGTATCAGTCTGTTCTTTCATAGTCTAATGATCGATTTGTGTGTTCGCCTTTTCCCCTGCTCCTGCTATAATGACTTGCATGTTTTCCCTTTTTTTTTTCTTTTTCTATTTTTCTTCTTCTCTTTTTTGTTTTCCCTTGGGCTGGGTGGAAAAAAGCGTGTATGTTTTGTCTTTGTTTTGTTTTTTTGTTCTCTATTACCCTGGAAAAAATAAAATTTCGTTCGTTCTCTCTCTCTCTCTCTCTCTCTCTCTCTCTCTCTCTCTCTCTCTCTCTCTCTTCTCTCTCTCTCTCTCTCTCTCGCTCTCTCAATTAATGTTACCACAAAGACTGCGTACTTGCTCCCAGTGAAAACTGTGTCTTTCTGTCCTGTAGTAGGCATTTAGTTTAACTGTCTTTAAATTCAGTCAGGTCTTCCACAGAATGGAGGGAATGATTCACTGCGTACACATCTCACCTACGATTCCCTTACTCTGTTTCTTTACGTTTTTTCTCATTCTGTACTTTTTTCTTCTTTCTGTTCTTTTTTCCAATTCTTTACTTTTCTCTTTTTCCTTTCTGTTCTTTCTCTTCTTGTTCCCTTCTCTCTTTTTCCTTAGATCTTTATTCTGTCTATCCTGTTTTTCTATCATTCTTTTTCTTCTTTCTTTCTTTTATCGTGTTGTTGTTGTTGATAATTTCAATTTTTTTTTCTTTCGGTCGTTCCTATTGTCAAATTCTCATTTTCTTTTCTTTCTTTTCTGCTTTCTGTTGTTTCCTTCCTTCATTCTCCTCATCTTCCCTTTCCTTTTTGTTTCATGCTTTCTGTTGTTTCCTTCCTTCATTTCTTGCCTCCATCTTAATCTTTCCTTTCTTGTTTCATGCTTTCTGTTGTTTCCTTCCTTCATTTCTTGCCTCCATCTTCAACCCTTTCCTTTCTTGTTTCATGCTTTCTGTTGTTTCCTTCCTTCATTTCTTGCCTCCATCTTCAACCTTTCCTTTCTTGTTTCATGCTTTCTGTTGTTTCT
>CM065742.1:1029066-1031566 GCA_033310375.1 Conus canariensis | reverse complement strand
CTATCGATGAACCTGGAGGAGGTGGAGGATGCTCTGCAGCATATCAACGGTCACCTGCTGACTCAGAAAGAGTTCTTTTTCCTCTACAATGTGAGTCAACCTGGTCATCGTCATCAACATCGTCGTCGTCATCATCCTATTCATAATTTTCATCGTCGTGGTGATCATCATCATCATCATCATCATCATCATCATCATCATCATCATCATCATCATCGTCGTCGTCGTCGTCGTCGTCATCGTTGTCATCATCATTATCATCATCGTCGTCGTCATCATCATCGTCATCATCATCTATTTGTCATATTCTTCTTTCTCTTTCTTCCTCTGCTTTTCAACTTCTTCCTTTCCCTTTCTTCCTCCTTTGTCCTTTATCATCCTCAGTGTTGTCATCGTCTTTGTTGTCTGTCCTTTATCATCCTCAGTGTTGTCATCGTCTTTGTTGTTGTCCTTTATCATCCTCAGTGTGTCATCGTCTTTGTTGTTTGTCCTTTATCATCCTCAGTATTGTCATCGTCTTTTGTTTTGTCCTTTATCATCCTCAGTATTGTCATCGTCTTTGTTGTTTGTCCTTTATCATCCTCAGATTGTCATCGTCTTTGTTGGTTGTCCTTTATCATCCTCAGTTTGTCATCGTCTTTGTTGTTTGTCCTTTATCATCCTCAGTATGTCATCGTCTTTGTTGTCTGTCCTTTATCATCCTCAGTATGTCATCGTCTTTGTTGGGTTGTCCTTTATCATCCTCAGGATTGTCATCGTCTTTGTTGGTTGTCCTTTATCATCCTCAGTGTTGTCATCGTCTTTGTTGTTTGTCCTTTATCATCCTCAGTATTGTCATCGTCTTTGTTGTCTGTCCTTATCATCCTCAGTATTGTCATCGTCTTTGTTGTTTTGTTTGTCGTCTCCTTCTCTGACCACATCGTCCTTTTTCTTCCTTTTTCCTGTCTTCATCTCTATGTCTGTGTCCTTTATCATCCTCAGTATATCGATGTTCATCGTTGTTGTCTGTCATCATCATCATCTATTGGTGTTTCATCGTTGATGTCAGTTATCATCATCAGCTTAACTGTTATCTCGTTGATGTCTGTTATCATCATCAGTTCATAACGTTATCATCGTTGATGTCTGTCATCATTCATCATCATGGTGTTATCATCGTTTTGTCTGTTATCTCATCACCTTACGTTTCATCGTTTGGTTGTCTGTTATCATCATCAGTTCTACGTTATCATCGTTGATGTCTGTCATTCATCATCATCTATGGTTGTTTCATCGTTGTTTGTCTTCATCATCATCAGCTTAACGTTTCATCGTTGTGTTGTTATCTATCATCACCTAACGTTATCATCGTTTTGTTGTTATCCATCATCATCCTTACGTTATCATCGTTGATGTCTTGTTTATCATCATCAGCCTAATCGTTATCAACGTTTATGTCTGTTTCATCATTCAGCCCTACGTTTCATCTTGATGTCTGTTATCATCATCAGCCCTAACGTTATCATCGTTGATGTCTGTTATCATCATCAGCCTTAACGTTATCATCGTTGATGTCTGTTATCATCATCAGCCATAACGTTATCATCGTTGATGTCTGTTATCATCATCAGCCTTAACGTTATCATCGTTGATGTCTGCTATCATCATCAGCCATGACGTTATCATCGTTGATGTCTGTTATCATCATCAGCCATAACGTTATCATCGTTGATGTCTGCTATCATCATCACCCCTAACGTTATCATCGTTGATGTCTGTTATCATCATCAGCCCTAACGTTATCATCGTTGATGTCTGTTATCATCATCAGCCCTAACGTTATCATCGTTGATGTCTGTTATCATCATCAGCCCTAACGTTATCATCGTTGATGTCTGTTATCATCATCAGCCCTAACGTTATCATCGTTGATGTCTGTTATCATCATCAGCCCTAACGTTATCATCGTTGATGTCTGTTATCATCATCAGCCATAACGTTATCATCGTTAATGTCTGTTATCATCATCAGCCATAAAACGTTATCATCGTTGATGTCTGTTATCATCATCAGTCATGATGTTATCATCATTGATGTCTGTTATCATCATCAGTCATGATGTTATCATCGTTGATGTCTGTTATCATTATCAGCCATAACGTTATCATCGTTGATGTCTGTTATCATCATCAGCCATAACGTTATCATCGTTGATGTCTGTTATCATCATCAGCCATAACGTTATCATCGTTGATGTCTGTTATCATCATCAGCCATAACGTTATCATCGCTGATGTCTGTTATCATCATCAGCCTTAACGTTATCATCGCTGATGTCTGTTATCATCATCAGCCTTAACGTTATCATTGTTGATGTGTCAACGTTATCGTCGTTGATGTCATGGTCGTGACAATGATCCGTTTCTGTCATCTCACAATTTTCTCTGTCTTCTTCCTCCTTCTTCTTTTACCTTTAACTATCTTTCCTCTTCCTGTTTTACTTCTCTCTCTCTCTCTCTCT
>CM065742.1:1006566-1014066 GCA_033310375.1 Conus canariensis | reverse complement strand
TCACTTCTTCCGTATGAACGCCAAACATCCCCACCCCTCCACTCCATCCATCACCCTTCTCCACCCCCCCCCACCCCCCTCCCACCCCCTTTCCCGCCCCGCTATCCCTCCACTCCCTTCTCCCGTTATTGCCCACCGTATATATGCTGTGGGGAATTCCCACACCGCGCAACAGCAGCAATACAGGTGTGTGACCAACAGCCTCTTCTACTTCCCCCTTTCGGTCATGGGATGATTCACGATTGATGTCTGCCCGTATGCCTGATGATGACGTCATAATGAGAAGTTGGCAGTGACCTATCGTGTGAAAGAGCGTCACCTTTAACCTCCCTGGCCTGCCTGTGGGCATGACCTTGGTTGTGTGAGGTCAAATGACAAGTATTAAAAAAAAATTTTAATTGTAATCATTCCGTAGGATCACATCGTGTTGTTCTCTCTTCCGTCCAGCCCCGTCCACCCCACCCCCCTCTCCCCCCTTCCCCACACACTGCACGTCTGGGAGGGGACTAAAACGTCTCTTCTTCTTCTCAAACATATTTATTAATGTGCGCACCACTTTATTCTCTTAGTATATTGAATTTATTTATACATTTATTTCTTTACTTTAATATATATATATATATATATATATATATATATATATTGTGTGTGTGTGTGTGTGTGTGTGTGTGTGTGTGTGTGTGTGTGGTGTGTGTGTGTGTGTTTATTTTGTGATTAAATGTGATACTGCTTTCAGGTTGTTTTTTGTTTGTTTGTTTGTTTGTTTTGTTGTTGTTGTTGAATGTTTGAGATCGCTGTAAATGAGACCAGGTCAATGAGAGAGAGAGAGAGAGAGAGAGAAGAGAGAGAGGAGAGAGAGAGAGAGAGAGAGAGCTCCACTTGTCGTGGGAAGACTGCCTTAACGAAGGGAGGGCGGGGGGAGGGGGGGGATGCACTGATGACGCAAAAAGCACTGGTGACGCAAAAAAGCTGTTTACGCAAAGTCAGTGAAGATGCACACTCGTTGATTATGGTTTTGTACTGCCAGTTCTTATAGTTACAATGGAAACGAAGAAATGCTGTCTGTCTGTGTGTCTGTCTGTGGTCAAAATGTGTTCCACTCGCTCCAAACAAAACTTCTAGGCCGAACTTTCTGAAAATTTGTAGGTATGTTCATTATGGGTCACAGATGATGCCCGATGTTTTGTTTTACCAGAATAGCCGTTACTAACGGCTATAACGGCCCAAAACGGTTTTCCTTTTTATGGAATATCTCCGAAAGTACTTAGACTTAGAGAGTTTATATCAGTGACGAAATACATTATGACGCATGTTTGATTGTGACGTTTCTTTATGACGCATGTTTGATTGTGACGTTTCTTGACATGTACACGGGTATTCAAGATAAACTGGGAGTACGTTTATATGCTTTGCATCTTGTCTTGATTGATTTACGACACAAGTCTGGTTTTGATTCAGCTTTCTGCTCCGACTGCCACGTCCAGCGACAGCTACTTAAAGCAAAGAAAGTAAATTCTGCCTGGTCGGGTGTAGTGAAGAGGGAGGGGGCACAGGTTAAGGAATGGGTCAGATAGACGTACAGCAAATCGTGGCACTGACACTCAAGAATGGAGTTTTAACAACCAAAGGAGACTGACTAAAAAAACACACCTCCCAACACTTAACGATTGTGTAATGACGAGATGTCAGCAATCCAGACAAGTTTTACTTAATGAAGTTGGGCGTATTCTCTGGGTGTCGGTTTCGCATTGACCCTCCTTCGGAAGCCATACTGGATTTCTATTCCAGATGAGAATTACTGTTTGCACGCGCATGCTCAGACTATTTTCATTTATTTCTTTAAATTTTAGACTGCGTGTAACATTTTAGTCGATGCACAGAGCAGAATGACACAATGTTCTTTGACAGTGTCCTTTATTGAAAGAATGTGTGCATGTTGCACATATCATACACATATGTGAAGTGTCAAGTACATTTTCTTCTTTTGGTAGGCAAGTGAAGGAAGCATTTATGAAGTTGGCTGTTCGTGTGCTAGTGGCTATAGAAGCTCGAAAGAAATTGTTGAGTGAAGGGTTTAGGTCATGTTGGCGTGTTTGTTATGAAGAAGTGAAGGGTTTAGGTCATGTTGGCGTGTTTGTTATTCAGAAGAAGTGAAGGGTTTAGGTCATGTTGGCGTGTTTGTTATATCAGAAGAAGTGAAGGGTTTAGGTCATGTTGGCGTGTTTGTTATCAGAAGAAGTGAAGTTTAGGTCATGTTGGCGTGTTGTTATATCAGAAGAAGTGAAGGGTTTAGGTCATGTTGGCGTGTTTGTTATCAGAAGAAGTGAAGTTTAGGTCATGTTGCGTGTTTGTTATATCAGAAAGTGAAGGGTTTAGGTCATGTTGGCGTGTTTGTTATATCAGAAGAAGTGAAGGGTTTAGGTCATGTTGGCGTGTTTGTTATATCAGAAGAAGTGAAAGATTTAGGTCATGTTGGCGTGTTTGTTATATCAGAAGAAGTGAAGGGTTTAGGTCATGTTGGCGTGTTTGTTATATCAGAAGAAGTGAAAGATTTAGGTCATGTTAGCGTGTTTGTTATATCAGAAGTGAAGGGCTTAGGTCATGTTGGCGTGTGTGTTATATCAGAAGAAGTGAAGGGTTTAGGTCATGTTGGCGTGTTTCTTAAAGTTATATTCATTCTGGGGATTATCTTTTTATTTTCTGTGGTTTGTGTCATCTAAACCTCACACTTGTTTTTCAAATGATCTACACTTTTCGCTAGCGCTGTTGATAATGTCATTATTATAATTGTAAGTTTTTAATACTATTATTGTTGTTGTGGCTATGGATGACTCTGCTTGCGCACCTATCAGTATTAGCAGTAGTATTTTGTCATTGCACGATTTTTTTTTGTACTAGATTTTGTAAGACTAATACCTGTACATTAATAATGATCTGGTCGCTCTTGGTGATATTCATCATTGCCTTTATCATCACACCACCACGATCATCATCATCATGATCATCATGATCATCAGTCATCATCATCGTCATCACCATCATCATCGCCGCCGTCGTCACTTTGATCATCATGATCATTATCATTATAATTATTATTATTGTTATTTTTATTATTTTTATATTGTTATTATTATTATTATTATTGTTGTTGTTGTTGTTATTGTCATTATTATAATTATTCTTATTGTCATCTTTATTATCATCGTTGATGATTATCATAATCATTTTTACCGATATGGTTTATTGTTTTATTCTTTGTAGTAATACTGTTATTATCATTGTTGTTTTGTTATTGGTGTTTGCATTACGCTTAGTGTATATCGTGTCCAGTACTGCTGATGCCCGTCACGATCATGGTGATCATTTGTCTGTGATATACTTCGCTCAAAATTACAAACAACTGCAACTGGGACTGCATGGTAGTTACACAAAGGAAGGTATTCCTTAGTGTTGCCGATACATACAATAAGACTTACATACACGCGCGCGGACACACCACACAACCACACACACACACACACACACACACACCACACACACGCAGACACATACACACGCACACACACGCGTGCGCACACACACGCACACACATAGACACACACACACACGCACGCACGCACGCACGCACCGCACACACACACACACACACACACACACACACACCACACACACACACACACCACACACACACGCACGCATGCACATATATATGTGCGCGGACGGTTAGATACACAAGCACAAATACGCGTGCTCGTGTAAGTACAGACATGCACACGAGTAGACACACACATAAACATCCTACACATCCACGCAAACGGGTGCAGCACATCTGCGCAACTTTTAGCTGACTTTGGATGAGTCCGATCCAGCGGACGAAAGGCCTAGGAGCAGGCACTACAAATAGATCTGCCTTCGAAGGGGAGTACGATGGTTCCCTCAGGCAGCTAGTGAAGGGTTTCTCATATTTATAATATATTCCTCCCATTTTCTTCTTTTTTTTTTTTTAAATTCAAATCTTTGCCAAGTCATTACTCTAATGACTGAAGAATTGTTAGCCTGCACTTGTTTTCTCCCACTACTTAACTGTTCGCACGACTATTCATGACCTTCTTCGGTTCATGTGTTTCTGAGGGGGGAGGGGGGGAGAGGGGGGGACCAGTCTTGCACAGCCCCTTCTATCACCCAGCTGTCGCTGTCACCATTGGCCCAGTTCCCCAAAGGCTTCTGTCAGCTGTCACCATTGCCCCAGTTCCCCAAAGGCTTCTGTCAGCTGTCACCATTGCCCCAGTTCACCAAAGGCTTCTGTCTATCAAGCTTGTCACGCACCATTGCCCCACTTTACCAAAGGCGTCTGTCTATCAGCTGTCACCATTGCCCCAGTTCACCAAAGGCTTCTGTCTGCTGTCACCATTGCCCCAGTTCACCAAAGGCTTCTGTCTGCTGTCACCATTGCCCCAGTTTACCAAAGGCTTCTGTCAGCTGTCACCATTGCCCCAGTTCACCAAAGGCTTCTGACTGCTGTCACCATTGCCCCACTTCCCCAAAGGCTTCTGTCTATCTGCTGTCACCATTGCCCCAGTTTACCAAAGGCTTCTGTCAGCTGTCACCATTGCCCCAGTTCACCAAAGGCTTCTGTCTGCTGTCACCATTGCCCCACTTCCCCAAAGGCTTCTGTCTATCTGCTGTCACCATTGCCCCAGTTTACCAAAGGCTTCTGTCAGCTGTCACCATTGCCCAAGTTCACCAAAGGCTTCTGTCTGCTGTCACCATTGCCCCAGTTCACCAAAGGCTTCTGTCTGCTGTCACCATTGCCCCAGTTCACCAAAGGCTTCTGTCAGCTGTCACCATTGCCCCAGTTCACCAAAGGCTTCTCTCAGCTGTCACCATTGCCCCAGTTCACCAAAGGCTTCTGTCAGCTGTCACCATTGCCCCAGTTCACCAAAGGCTTCTGTCAGCTGTCACCATTGGCCCAGTTCCCCAAAGGCTTCTGTCAGCTGTCACCATTGCCCCAGTTCACCAAAGGCTTCTGTCAGCTGTCACCATTGCCCCAGTTCACCAAAGGCTTCTGTCAGCTGTCACCATTGCCCCACTTCCCCAAAGGCTTCTGTCTATCTGCTGTCACCATTGCCCCAGTTCACCAAAGGCTTCTGTCAGCTGTCACCATTGCCCCAGTTCACCAAAGGCTTCTGTCAGCTGTCATCATTGCCCCAGTTCACCAAAGCTTCTGTCTATCAGCTGTCACCATTGCCCCACTTTACCAAAGGCTTCTGTTTATCAGCTGTCACCATTGCCCCACTTTACCAAAAGCGTCTGTCTATCAGCTGTCACCATTGCCCCACTTTACCAAAGGCTTCTGTCTATCAGCTGTCACCATTGCCCCAGTTCACCAAAGGCTTCTGTCTATCAGCTGTCACCATTGCCCCACTTTACCAAAGGCGTTGTAGTGAGACCTGTTTCCATCCTTTTGGCACAGAGATAATGTACGCATTTCTGGAATTTTGAAATGCTGATGAGTTTATTGGATTTTCTAAACTAAACTTAAGGCCATCGATGGATGTTATGGGTTCGTCATTACTGGTGACTTGTTGCCCCAGAGTTGTCACAGCTCAAACCTTCATTATAAGCGAATATCAAGTCATGATTTGAGCGATTTAATAGTGACGTAAGTATTAGGTGCAGAATAGTTTTCACAACAGGAAACGCCCTGGTCAACGAGAGAAAATTGTTTAATATTCATATGATCGGAAGTATTCGTTTCCATATTTATTTTTTGAGTGTAGTCATTCATTTGTTTTATTAAGACAAGCGTAAATGTTATTGTGTGCAATCGTTGAGTCGTAGGTATGTCGAGTTGCGCAAATGACATGTCCCCACACAAACACTCACCCACACCCACAAATGTTCATGCGTACAAGCACATACACGCATGCACATCCAAAAAAAACTTAGTCATACCCCCAAGCGCGCGCACGCGCTTGCACACACACACACACACACACACACACACACACACACACACACACACACACACACACAACACACACACACACACACACAAATTGCACGTACGCGCGCGCTAACGCACACACACTTTCTCCTTTTATTCTTTTTCTTTCCTATATAAATTCAAATTGTTTTTATATTAATGTAAAAAAGATTGTTCTTATTTTGTTCACAATGTTTCAAAAGCTTGTTTATTGTAAAGTTAGTTTTGAAGATATATCTCTATTTTGCGTAAAATAAACACACTGATAAATGGTATGGGTTTTCTCTTCTATTTTTTCTACAGTACACTCAGCGTGTCTGTAATCATGGAATGTCTTTTAGACTTTTTTCCTTTTAAAATAGGATGAATGGAGGAGAGAGAGAGAGAGAGAGAGAGAGAGAGAGAGAGAGAGAGAGAGAGAGAGAGTGGTTTTCCGTGAATGCGCCTGCTGTGTGTGTGTGTGTGTGTGTGTGTGTGTGTGTGTGTGTGTGTGTGTGTGTGTGTGTGTGTGTGCTGAAAACTAAAACAAATTACATTGACAGAAGTGAGACAGAGACAGAGATAGATGGAGGGAAGAAGAAGAAGAAGAGAGAGAGAGAGAGAGAGAGAGGGTTGGCATTATTATTGTCAGCGACTTCGCTGCTCTGGGACAGAATTTCGGAGTCAGAAGGACAAAATGAATGGAAGAGAATGAAAGTGACACTGAGAAAAGGGGAAAGTTGAAAAGAGAGGGGTTAGTTACCGCCAAGGACACAGACAAACAAGAGTACAGGACTAGAAACCTCTTGGGTCTTCTTCAGGCGAAAACACACAATATTTAGGACAGTGACAAGAAGAACATGTAGCCACTTAGCTGCGCTTCTCCTGTTCGTCTCCAAATTGAAAATGGCCGCCAGACACTGAGAATGAGAAGTAGAACGCTGTGAGCCACTTCTCAAGAGGTCGAAATGCATTGTGTCTAGTCCTGTACTCTTGTTTGTCTGTGTCCTTGGCGGTAACTAACCCCTCTCTTTTCAAACTGAGAAAAAAGATTCATATAGTGTACAGCCCAGCCGGTTGCGGGAGGCATCTTAGGGATGTTACAACATCAAAATCGATTCCATAAGAGAGAGAGAGAGAGAGAGAGAGAGAAGAGAGAGAGGAGAGAGAAGAGAGGAGAAGAGAGAGAGAGAGATGAAGCTTCGTAGATGACAGAGGCTGGTATGAAAGTCGATGAGAGCGAGACAAGGTGTGAGGTTAAAGGGGTTAATGACATTGACCTGTAAATTAACCCCTGCTCTACCACGCTGCTGACATAGTTCAAGCGGTGAACGACACTCTCCAGTATGACCAATCGCAGGGCTGTTGACAAAATGCGACAGGTCGCGTACGCTGACGTATCAGGTTTTCATTCGTGTTTCGTCGTCATAGACGTCGTCATTGTCTGAACACCTGTGAGATTACAGAACTATCACTGGCACCGTCATTGTCTGAACACCTGTGAGATTACAGGAACTATCACTGGCACCAACGGC
>CM065742.1:979066-996566 GCA_033310375.1 Conus canariensis | reverse complement strand
TACTACTACTACTACTACTACTACGAATGATGATGAAAATCTGCGGAGAGGAGAATGGAAAGAAGAAGAAGCAAAAGAAAGACTACTACTACTACTACTATTACTTCTACTACTACTACTATAAACGAATGATGATGATGGAAAGCTAAGGAGGGGAGAATAGAGAGAAGGAGAAGCAAAAGAAAGAAGAACAACATAGAAAGAAGAGACAAGTGAGAAGAAAACAGCAGTGGCATTGATCACGTCAGAACGTTTCGATGATCTTGTTTTGCCAGATAAGATGTTTTCATTGTGGGTGGTCCTGGAACGCTACGGCTGTGTACCTTACTTAACTCCTCTGATGCCGAGAGGACCTCTTGGTTGTTGTCGCTTCTATTCCAAGCAGCGTGGTGGCCTTATTGATCGACTCGTGTCATCTTCAAGTCCTCTTAATATGTGGCAAGCGGCCACGGCGCTGTCACTAATTACGAGGGTATGAGTTCCATTCTCCTCAGAACCAACGTCGCTGCGACGACGTTCGATCCCGCGTGATAGCTGCCGCTCGTTGTCTTTTTTGGCGCCTGTCTTATTCATTTGTTTCCTGTCAGCACAAGGACGCAAAAACTGCTGAGCCGATTTCAGCGAAATTCAGGGAAAGGATGGAATGTGATCCACAGACGGATCTGTTATGTTTTGGCGCCTGCCTCTGTGCGGATGTGGATCAAAGAACGGATCCAGACTCGGTTCATACTCGGCAGAAGACTGCTGTCCCACGTGTCCTAGTTTTCCCGATTAAATGTGCCGTCGTAGTGTGAACAGTAACGGTCTGTTGCCACATGTTCCAGTCTTTTGAGTGTGAACCGTACGTCTGTTGCCACATGTTCCAGTCTTTTGAGTGTGACCAGTACGTCTGTTGCCACATGTTCCAGTCTTTTGAGTGTGAACAGTACGTCTGTTGCCATATGTTCCAGTCTTTTGAGTGTGAACAGTACGTCTGTTGCCACATGTTCCAACTTTTCCTCCTGTTCTGATGGATATCTTTTAACATAGCGTTGCTTGATATAGCGTCTTGATCAGCACTGCAGGTGTCTGTATCTGTCGGGCCTGCATGTTGGTTGGAATAGGTTATGACATGAAGCTGAGAGAACAGTCCTGTCAGCAGGGTCAAAACAAAGCGGAACTCCCCGGCACAGTTGTCACCCCGGCACAGTTGTCACTTGTATGTATTTATGTATGTATGTATGCATGCATGCATGCATGTATGTACGTATGTATGTATGTCTGTATGTATCTTTGTATTTATGTATCTTCTATGTGTGTATGTTGTGTGTATTAAATGATTATTTAATTACTTATTTATATATTTATTGATTCATTTGCTTTTATTGATTTTTTTTCAAATTCTATTTCATATTATTTCATTTTACTTACTTCACTTTTTAAAAATCTTATCCATTATCATTATTCTCTCTCTCTCTCTCCTCTCTCTCTCTCTCTCTCTCTCTCTCTCTCTCTCTCTCTCTCTCTCTCTCTCTCTTTTTGTTTTTTGTTTTTTTTTTTTTTTTTTTTTTTTTTCTTTTTTTTTCTTTTCTCTTTTTTCTTTCTCTTATCCTCCCTTTTTGATTTTTTTGTTTGGGGTTGCGTTTCAACCTTGTGAAGTGAATTTTTGTATGAATGTTGTTTGATGACAGTGGATTCTCCTGAATCAGGTACTAGAAGGTATGTTGATAGTAGGTTGTCATGGGCCTTCCGGTCACGTGGGTGAATCAGTAGTGTCAGTGAAACCGGGTACCCTTGATTTATTACTGTTGTCAGTAGGGAGCCTTAATGCACAGGGTCCCCTTGATGTTGAATCAGTATGGTGTTGTCAGTAGGAGCCTTAATGCACAGGGTCCCTTGATGTTGATTCAGTATGGTGTTGTCAGTAGGAGCCTTAATGCACAGGGTCCCTTGATGTTGAATCAGTATGGTGTTGTCAGTAGGAGCCTTAATGCACAGGGTCCCCTTGATGTTGATTCAGTATGGTGTTGTCAGTAGGAGCCTTAATGCTTAGAGTCCCCTTGATGTTGATTCAGAGTAGGAGCCTTAATGCATAGGGTCCCCTTGATGTTGATTCAGGTATGGCAGCATGTTAAGCATCCCAATCCCATGATAATTGTTATCCCTGTTTTTCTATGGAAAACGGTTATCATCTTTAAAGATAAAGTGATGGCAGGGAAATCAGTTATAATCACTATGTTACCGAGAACAATCATTATTCTCCACCAGTGAGACGGTGAAAGTAGGGCGAACAGTCTGTATCACTGTTTTACGAAGAAAATAGCTGGTATCCTTCAACACTACCAAGTCATCACAGAGAAAACAGGTCTTCAACACTACCAAGTCATTACAGAGAAAACAGGTCTTCAACACTACCAAGTCATTACAGAGAAAACAGGTCTTCAACACCACCAAGTCATTACAGACAACACAGGTCTTATTACTGTTTCTAGAAGCGTGACAGCTTTTTCTTCAATCTCGAGAAATCAAGGGACGTAATCATAATGATCTTTTAACACGATAACTGTGTCATTGTTTTCCCGAAGAAAATATCTATTGCCTTTTAAGTAAACACTGATAATAGGGATATAAATTATCATCAGTCTTTCCCCCGAGGAAAACAGTTATTACCCTCCAAGAAAATGGAAAGTAATTTCCCGAGAAAACAGGCTTTATCGCAGTCGTCTTGAAGGATGATCAACATATCTGACGGAAAACGGAGAAAAACGTTGATTATGGGCCCACGAAGACAGTACGCTCTCAGAGCCAGCAACTAATGTGTTCATACGCTCTTCCGAAGTGACTCAACGGAGGGTTTTTTTTTTTATTCTTGGGTGTCCCCATGGCGGCTCGTCACTGATTGAAAGCTCTCTGTGGACTGCTGGCGTTGGGAACCCGATTTGGACGAGCAGGGATATGGCTGCGCATGGTGATCGGAGAGTGGTGGTGGTGTGTGTGTGTGGGGGGGGGGGGGGATAATGGGATTAGAATTATGTGGGTGGGGTAGGAGCAATGACACTGAGACCAGACGAAGATGAGGCGGGATTTTCTGGATTAAAACTCAGCGTGCCACAGATTCCGTGGCACAGCAAATGTAGGAAAGCGCATATGGATTGGTCGGTACACTCTGTTCAGGACACGAGGCCTGTTTTGTGGCTGATTTTTATTTTTCAGCACCGCACCTGCGTCCTATTTCCCGGAGGATTAAAAAAATGGATTTGATATGTAAACTGTCAGGATTTTTTGTTTTTGTTTGTTTGTTGTTTGTTTTTGTTCTTTTTCTGTAACCGTTCTTTGTCTCTGCCTGCTGGCCGTCTGTCTGCCTGCCTGTCTGTCTGTCTGTCTGTCTGTCTGTCTGTTGTCTGTCTGTCTTCGTCTGTCTTGTCTGTCTGTCTGTCTGTCTGTCTCTCTCTCTCTCTCTCTCTCTCTCTCTCTCTCTCTCTCTCTCTCTCTTACATAACGAAGGCGATATTTATTAAGCACGGCATTCATATCATAATGTTTTCTCGGATTCAGTGCTATAGCAACTTTCAGAATAAACTTCACATTATACGATTCCATCCCCTCCACCCCTTTCTCCCCACCACATCCTCTTTCCATCTCCACCCCCCCCCCCCCCCCCCCCACTCTCCACCTCCCTGCATTCTCGCCTGGAATGTTTGCCTGTAGATTTTCCCGATCTCCTAAGTCAACAATGATGGGTCGGCCTTCTGGCAGCCGAGCACCTTTCGTATTTATACGAATGCACGTATCAGACACATCTGTAAACATCCTGTAATCCATGCCCATAGCCGCAGAGTTGGAAGATGACAGCGAGCGTTCCGTGGTTTATGGAAACACAGAAGAACGTCCTGTAGCCCATGCCAAGAAATCCTGTAGCCCATGCCCAAGAAACCCTGTAGCCCATGCCCACAAAACCCTGTAGCCCATGCCCACAAAACTGTACCTCCTGTAGCCCATGCCCAAGAAACCTGTAGCCCATGCATACAAAACCCTGTAGCCTACGATCAAGAATCCCTGTAGCCCATGCATACAAAACCCTGTAGCCCATGCCCACAAAACCCTGTAGCCCATGCCTACAAAATCCCGTAGCCCATGCCACAAAACCCTGTAGCCCATGCATACAAAACCCTGTAGCCTACACTCAAGAAACCCTGTAGCCCATGCCCACAAAACCCTGTAGCCCATGCCCATCACAAAGTTCGCTGGGTTATGGAAACAGAGAAGATTCCTGTTGCCAAGGTCTAAGCTCGTTACAGCGTTCGGTGGGTTATGGAGGTATAGAGGATCTTGTTAGCCTACGGCTATGATGGATTCGGTGGGTTATAGAATTACAGATGAACTTGTTAGCCTATGGCCATGACAGCATTCGGTGGGTTATGGAAATACAGATAAACCTGTTAGCGTACGGCCATGATAGCATTAAATGGGTCATGGAAATACAGAGGAACCTGTTAGCCTACTGCCATGATAGCATTAAATGGGTCATGGAAATACAGAGGAACCTGTTAGCCTACTGCCATGATAGCATTAAATGGGTCATGGAAATACAGAGGAACCTGTTAGCCTACGCGAAGATGGCATGGAAACAGAGACTGTTGCCTAGGACAGACAACTTAGGGTTATGGAAATACAGAGGAACCTGTTAGCCCACGGCCTTGAGAGCATCCAGTGGGTTATGAATCTCAGAAAAATCCTGTAGCCCACGCCAATGAAAACATTCAGTGGGTGAAGGAAAAACGGAAGAAGCCCGTAGCCCGTGCCCATGACAACGTTCGGTGGATTACAGAAACAAACCAGAACCCTGCAGCTCAAACCCACGCCAACACTCATGAGGTCATGGAACGGTAGAGAACCCTGTAGCCCATGCTGAGGATAGCCTGCAGCTCAAACCGACACCAACATTCCTGAGGTCATGGAACGGTAGAGAACCATGTAGCCCATGCTGAGGATAGCGTTCTGTGGGTTATGGAAATAGAGAAGAATCCTGTAGCCCATGGTCAGGACAGCAATCGATGGGTTACGGAAAGAACAGAAGAGACATTTAGCATATGCCTACGAAAGCGTTTGGCTGATTATGGAAATGCTGAAGAACCTTGTGGCCTACTGCTATGCCCATGGCAGCAGTCAGTGGGTTAAGAAAACTGAGAAGAGCCCTCAACCCATTCTTATGACAGTGTTCAATGAATTATGGAAGCTCAAGAGAATCCTGTTGCTCATGACCATGACCGCTATTGGGGGTTATGGGCATTCATGTACACCCTTTACCCCGTGCCATGACGGCACTTGGTAGATTATGGTAACTCTGAAGATCCCTGTAGGTCATGGTAACTCTGAAGATCCTGCAGGTCATGGTAACTCTGAAGATCCCTGAAGGTCATGGTAACTCTGAAGATCCCTGCAGGTCATGGTAACTCTGAAGATCCCTGTAGGTCATGGTAACTCCGAAAATCCCTGTAGGTCAGGGTAACTCTGAAGATCCCTGCAGGTCAGGGTAACTCTGAAGATCCCTGCAGGTCATGGTAACTCTGAAGATCCCTGTAGGTCAGGGTAACTTTGAAGATCCCTGCAGGTCATGGTAACTCTGAAGAACCCTGTAGCCCATGGTTATGTCAGTGCTCGTGATGTTTGTTGGGTGTTGAAAACTCAGAACCCTGTAGCCCATGCTATGACCGTGTCCGATGGGCTATGAAAACTTAGAAGAACCTCCTAGCCCATGCTATAAGTGTCCGTTGAGTTATGGAAATGCAGAACAAGCTTGTGACCCATGCTATAACAGTGTCCAATGGGTTATGGACACTAAGAAGAACCCTGTAGCCCATGAAATGAAAGTGTCCATTGGGTTATAGAAAATCAAAAGAACCAAGCAAGAATCAGAACAATATTTAAAAGGGGGGAAAGAAAGAAACAAGAAAAGAAAGAAAAAAAAACAGATAGAAAAGACAGCAACCTCTTTTCCATGCGTCTATGGCGGCGTGCCAGCGATCGGCCTGTGGTGGGGGTGGTGCCAACGATCGCTGTGTGGGTGGTGCAACGATCGGCCTGTGGTGGGGGTGGTGCCAGCGATCGGCCTGTGGGGGGGTGGTGCCAACGATCGACCTGTGGTGGGGGTGGTGCCAACGATCGGCCTGTGGTGGGGTGGTGCCAGCGATGGCCTGGTGGGTGATAGACATGTGGGAGTTTCTCCTCCGCCACGTGCCACTGTGCTATAACATGTGAGACGACTCTTCACTCTGATGTGGGGGAAATGGGCTTATGTTGTGGGCGGCATTGTGAGCTTGATGTCTGGGTGTTCAACACACCCACACACACCACCACCACACACACCACACACACACACACAACACACACACACACTACCACACACACAACGATGTCTGCACTTTACTACCGCTTCTCTCTCTCTCTCTCTCTCTCTCTCTCTCTCTCTCTCTCTCTCTCTCTCTCTCTCTCTCTCTCTCTCTCTCGGGTGTGTGTGCGCGCGCGCCTGTGTGTGTGTGTGTGTGTGTGTGTGTGTGTGTGTGTGTGTGTGTGTGTGTGTGTGTGTGTGTGTGTGAAAAGATCAGTTATGTGTTTTTACGTGTCCTTTGAAGCCGCATGAAATATTGCAAACGCTGTTCCATGCAAAGGATCACACGTTTTAAAACGACAAAGCCATTATCTTGACCACATTGTTCAACCAGACGATCTTTCAGCAATTTCCAAAACAATGATACTTCTTCTTGGTCTTGATCTCTCTCTCTCTCTCTCTCTCTCTCTCTTCTCTCTCTCTCTCTCTCTCTCTCTCTCTCTCTCTCTCTCTTGATGAATTCATTTAGTTACTCATGTTTTTTTTTATCTCTTTATTTATTTTTTTGTTTGTTTGTTTAAGTTGCTGTGTTTTACACACACACCTTGCTACAATTTTTTTTCTCGGCAAAGTCTCCACACTGTAGCAATGACAACAGAAAGACAAAATCGTAATGGTGACGTCACAAACAAAATTAGAAAAACTCAAGTCGACGAGTTTGATGTCACTTCTGATTTTGGATTATAATGATGATGGACACATTAGAGCAAAGGTGGCGTGCAAATGTTTTCTACCAAAACTTTTCAACAGTTTGCTCGAAAATCTTTCATCCTGTGAAATCCACTGCAATTCAGTTGGTTAGTCAGTAGGTTCGTTATCGAGTCAAAAGAAAATTTATTTTCAATACGTATATCAGATAAGTAATGCAGCTTAGTTCAGTTTAAATGAGACCATAAAAAAAAAAAAAAAATTTCAACAGAACGAGGAAGGAAACAGAAGAATGAAGAACAGAAATGAATCACTGTAAGAAGAGAGTGGAGCGAGGTACAAGACATGCGAAACAAATAAAGGGATCTGATACGAACTGGCCATTTTCCATTTCACTTTCGCCAGCTACCACCCGAGCATGTATATGAACCTGAAGGCTAGATAGAAATAATGTACATCCGTTCATATATGACACACCGCTAAGTTGGTTAGTTAGTTCAATGATTAATGTTAATTAGTCATCGCACGGTCAGGTTTACCCTCCCTACTCACTAGAGGCGATAGAACAGAAGGGGAGGGAAGTACCATTCCAGAAGGGAGGGAACTATCTGATGGCACACTGACATTCCCGCTTGAATGACGTCAAGCTCAGACGTGATTGGACAGCAACCAGTCCAGCTGTCATCGTAGAGGCCAAGGGGACTCCACCAACTCGCAGGCGACTTCCAGCACTTTCGCCGTCCGTATTATCGCCGCTTTTTCCTGTGCTTTCGCCGCCTGTAATGTCGCCGCTGTTTCCTGTGCTTTTGCCGCCTGTAATATCGCCGTTTCCTGTGTTTCGCCGCCTGTAATTTTGCCGTTTCCTGTACTTTTGCCGCTTGTAATTTTGCCGTTTCCTGTACTTCTGCCGCTGTAAATGGCTTCCTGTACTTTCGCCTAATTTGGCCGATTTCCTGTACTTCTTGCTGCGCCTGTAATATTGGCGTTTCCTGTACTTTTGCCGCCTGTAATATTGGCGTTTCCTGTACTTTGCCGCCTGTAATATTGGCGTTTCTTGCTTTTGCCGCCTGTAACATCGCCGTTACCTGTGCTTTTGCCGCCTGTAATATTGGTGTTTCCTGTGCTTTTGCCGCCTGTAAATCGCAGTTTCCTGTGCTTTTGCCGCCTGTAATATTGCCGTTTCCTGTACTTTTGCCGCCTGTAATTTTTATTGTGTTTCCTGTACTTTTGCCGCCTGTAATATTGTCGTTTCCTGTACTTTTGCCGCCTGTAATAATTATTGTCGTTTCCTGTACTTTTGCCGCCTGTAACATTGCCGTTTCCTGTACTTTTGCCGCCTGTAATATTGTCGTTTCCTGTACTTTCGCCGCCTGTAATATTGCCGCTTCCTGTGCTTTTGCCGCCTGTAACATTGCCGTTTCCTGTACTTTTGCCGCCTGTAATATTGTCGTTTCCTGTACTTTCGCCGCTTGTACTATCGCCGTCGTTTCCTGTACTTTCGCCGCCTGTATTTGATTGCCTCGTACATCTTGTAATATTTGAACGGGAATCCAGTTAATACTGGGGACATTTCGTCCTGTCAAAGCATGTACACTGACAGAGCGCGCAGGCCAACACATGCATTGTCGCCATGGAAACTCCGGTGAACTGAATGACGTTTGTGCCTGATTTGACATGACCACGCTGTATGTGACGATGAAAGAAAACAATATGTGCCCTAGAGGATATGACCCCTGCCAGTGTAGATGAAGCTGGGAATAAGACAGAGAGAGTAAGCTTTGGAGAAAGATGTTCTAACGTGGATACTGGACCCTGTCACTTTCCATCTCTCAGCTGACTAGAGAGAGAGAGAGAGAGAGAGAGAGAGAGAGAGAGAGAGAGAAGAAGAGAGAGAGAAGACAGACAGACAGACAGACAGTAGACAGACAGATAACAGGACACACAGAGAGAGAGAGAGAGAGAAGAGAGAGAGAGAGAGAGAGAGAGAGAGAGAGAGAACCCACATCAGAGAAAAAACTTTTTCTCCAGCCAGTGAAGTATGCCCCTACTTAGCGGCGAAAGTATAGGCGGCGAAATCATGAACGGCGAAAGCACAGGCGGCGAAAATAGAGGGCACGCACTCACAACGTCTGAGAGCTGAACTCAGTGTTGGACCACTGGGCCAGCCAGGCAGCGGCCAGTAGAATCCATATGATGGATGACACGCTTCCACTCCTGCCCTCAACCCCCCCCCCCTCCCTCCCCCTCCCGCCCCCACCGCGTTTGTGGGTGGGGTGGAGGAAAATGGTATATGTTTGGGAGGGGGGGGGGGGGGACGGTGGGATGACGACGAAGGAGCAGGAGGTGGGGAGGGGAGGGAGAACAATGGGTGTGTGCCGTGGCGCGCGTGTTTGTTTTGTGTGTGCGTGTGTGTGTGTGTGTGTGTGTGTGGTGTGTGTGTGTGTGTGTGTGTGTGGGTGGTATAGAGAGAGAGAAGAGAGAGAGAGAAGAGAGTAGGAGGTGTGCGTGTGTGGTCTCTCTCTGTATCTCTGTCACTGCCTCTTGTGTGTGTGTGTGTGTGTGTGTGTGTGTGTGTGTTGTGTGTGTGGCGCCCGCGCCGCGCTCTCCACCCCCCCCCCCTCCCGTGTGTAGCGTGCGCTTAAAAGCGCACGTGAAAGAACACTCAGCAGCGAGAGAGCTGTCCCTGCAAAACCTTTGAAAGGGGCGGATCAGTGGGGTGTGTTTGGGGGTGGGGGGGGGGGGAGAAAGAAGATGAACGCACTTCTAAAGTGAAGAAAAACCACGGATGAAAAGGATGGAAGAACGCAAGTTTTGAGGGAAAGGGGACAGATGGGAGAGAGGGGATGGTGAGGGACAGGGGTGGTGGTGATGGTGGAGGAGGAGGGGACGGAAGGAGGGAAGGTGGTGCTGAACTCGGGTGATGGCATCAAGGAGAAGAAAGTCACCCAGTCACGTTCGTCAACACAACACAGCACCAACTCCTAAGATGTCACACCGTTGTACCACCACCCACACGCAACATCGCCTCACCAGCAACTGGGTGGTCACGTGGCGGAGCAAGCACGAACTGGGCGGGGAAGAGATGTTGCTTGCCACAAAACACCAGAGAAGGCGGGAGAGAAAGACAGAGTGAGGCTGAGAGGGAGAAAGAGAAAAAGACGAAGAAAGAGAAGGAATGAAAAGAAAGCTTGCAGCCACTGGAAAACCAACGAGCTGCGGAACCTACCACGGAGTATTTCTTTCTTTCTTTCTTTTTTTTTTAGCAAGTAGCTAGCCGCTGTGTTTCATTTATGTCTCTTTGAAAGCCGGCATTTAGTTGTTGCTGGATCGATGGAGTCTATATGTGTGCCGAGTCAGCGTCATCTCCTGTCGTCAATCTGTCTGTTGTGGAGCTTCGTGGCCGGAGACGAAGACACACACCTTTGAAACGAAATCTGCTTGGATTTAAATTGGGGCAAGTCTGTGCTGTGTCGTCACTCGCCGTCATTGATGACGTCAGAGGGGCTTTGTTTGTGACTTTTTTTTTTTTTTTTTTTTTTTTTTTTAGCTGTTTGGATATCTGTGTGTGTGTGTATGTTGGAGGGAGGTGTAATCAAATGCGACAAAACTGAACTTCAAAACAAGTGTGAGTCCCCACCCGCACCCCACCTCATCCTAAACTAAACATGTGTGTTTGCTTACCGCATTGACTGGGTGAGGACTTAAAATATGTTATTAATACTGAGTGACGTATTGTGGGTGGATTAAAATTTGGTGCAGTCGTCTAGTGCTCAACAACAACAACAACAACAACAACAACAAAAACAACAACAACAACGACAAAAGAGTGCTACTGTCAAAGGATAGTCGGCTCAATATTGGGTGACAAGGATTATGGTCAGAAAAAAGGTGTGGTGACGTCACAGACGATACAGGGCAGCCCCAGGGGCATTGGATGTGATGGGATTGACCCTTGAATCTCCAGGTAAGATTGGGACAAAATCATCATCATATCATCATCATGATCATCATCATCATCATCAGTAATGTCGTCATTATTGTCATTATAATCATTAACGTTAATGATCGGTAGAATCATCACTGTCATCATCATTATTATTGTGACGTCGTCACTATCATCATTATAACCATTCACACAAATCATCAGTAGTATCACCAATGTCTTCAACATCACCATCATTTACGTCGTCATTCACATCGTCGTCAATTTACATCATCATTATCATCATCATCATCATCATCTCATCATCATCATCATCATCATCATCGTCATTCATCATTATCACGTCACATCATCGTCATCATCATCATCACCATCATCATCATCATCATCATCATCGTCATCATCATTATTATCATAATCATCTACATCAACAGCAGCAGCAGCACCATAAACTTTTTTTTTCTTACTATGATTGGCGTCACAGTGCCTTTGTTGTCATTATTGTCATTCGTTTTGTCTTTAGACGTAAGTGTACTCTCTCTCTCTCTCTCTCTCTCTCTCTCTCTCTCTCTCTCTCTCTCTCTCTCTCTCTCTCTCTCTCTCTCTCTAATGACATTACGATGTTAGCTTTGCAGTTTGCAGGCTGTCTTGCTGGTGGCAGCTTCGGGGCTCAGGGATGGCGATTGCTGGATGTCTCTGTTCCGTTCATGTACAACCTATTCAGGAATAGAACGATGTACAACCTATTCAGGAATAGAACGATGTACAACCTATTCAGGAATAGAACGATGTACAACCTATTCAGGAATAGAACGATGTACAACCTATTCAGGAATAGAACGATGTACAACCTATTCAGGAATAGAACGATGTACAACCTATTCAGGAACAGAACCCATGACAACCCGTCAGCAAACAAAACAACGTCCGGCATATCGATTAAACCATTCAAATAAACGATGTCAACCTTCTCGGATACGTGCACAACCTACTCTCGATTCGATCCTCAACCTATCTCAATAACATTCACCTATCTCGATAACATGCCACCCCTATTCAGTGACTTCACTCTTTCCCGACCTACCCATGGTCTGTCAGCCTCACGTCTTGTACCATATGTTTATCCCTGTCTTGTTTTTTTGCCTTCTGTCTCTCTCTCTCCATCCGTCTCTCTTCTATGTCTCTCTCTTTCCTCATCTGTCTGTCTGTCTTTCTTCCCCACCCCCTTCTCTTTCTCTCTCTTCCCCCTCTCTCATGTCTGTCTGTCTTCTCTTGTACCTTTTCTGTCGCCTGTCTCTGTTTTCTTGCCTGCCTGTCTGTCTGTCTGCCTGCCAGCCTGTGTGTCTGTCTATGTGCTCTCTTTGTCCATCAGTTCTGTCTGTCTGTCTGTCTCTCTAACCACCTTCTCTTTCTCTCTCTCTCTCTCTCTCTCTCTCTCTCTCTCCTCTCTCTCTCTCTCTCTCTCCCTCTCCCCTCCGTTTGTCTGTCTGTCTACCTGTCTGTCTATCTGTCTGTCTCTTTCTCTGTCTCTGTCTGTCTGTCTCACTTTCTCTCTGTGTCTCTCTCTCCTCTCCTCACCTGACCTCTTCTCTACTCTCTCTCTGTCTTTCTCTTTCCCTCCACCTCTCCTTCCCTCCTTCTCACTCTCTCTCTCTCTCTTCTCTGTCTCTCTCTCTGTCTTTCTCTCTCCCCCCCCTCTCTCTCCCTCCTTCTCACTCTCTCTCTCTCTCTGTCTTTCTTCTCTCTCTGTCTCTCACTCTCTCTCTCTCTCTCTCTCTCCTCTCTCTTTCTCTCTCTCTCCCTCCTTCTCTCTCTTCTCTGTCTCTCTCTCTCTCTCTCAAACTTTCTCTCTTTCTCTCTCTCCCCCCTCTCTTGTGTGTTCGTTGTTGTGTGTTTGTCTTGTTTCTCTCTCTCTCTCTCTCTCTCTTCTCGTGTCCTCCCCCGCTCTTCATTGTCGATTCCCTCTTTGTTCTCTACAATCGACCATCTTTGCCTGTTCACCTCCCGCTCAGGGCGTTCTCAGTAAATTCACAGTCAGATGTTTGCCTGTCACGTCCGCCGTGTTCATCTCTCGTATATCGACCATCTCACATGTTCTGCCGTGTCACTCCGCCATTCATTCTCTGGTCTATCCGACCAGTCTGCATTTTGCCGGGTTACTCCGCCTTAGTTCTCAGAAATCGACCAGTCAACATGTTTGCCGTGTCACGTCCGCCAGTGTCAGTTCTCAGGTATATCGACCAGTCAACATGTTTGCCGTGTCACGTCCGCCAGTGTCAGTTCTCAGGTATATCGACCAGTCAACATGTTTGCCGTTCACGTCCGCCAGTGTCAGTTCTCAGGTATATCGACCAGTCAACATGTTTGCCGTGTCACGTCCGCCAGTGTCAGTTCTCAGGTATATCGACCAGTCAACATGTTTGCCGTGTCACGTCCGCCAGTGTCAGTTCTCAGGTATATCGACCAGTCAACATGTTTGCCGTGTCACGTCCGCCAGTGTCAGTTCTCAGGTAATCTCTGACCAGTAAACACAAGTATTCCAGTGATGTCACCCTGATGTTCCAGTGTCATTCTCCAGTGTGTCATATGAAATTGACAACACAGTTTTCCGTGTTCACCCCGGCAATGAGTCAGTATCTCTCAGTGTGTGTGGAATGACGGGGGTCTCTCAGTGAGCATCCCCCTGATGAAATTGACAACAGCAGGTATCTCTCCAGTGATGTCATCCCCTGATGAAATTGACAACAGCAGGTATCTCTCCAGTGATGTCATCGCCCTGATGAAATTGACAACAGCAGGTATCTCTCCAGTGATGTCATCCCCTGATGAAATTGACAACAGCAGGTATCTCTCCAGTGATGTCATCGCCCTGATGAAATTGACGATAGCAGGTATCTCTCCAGTGATGTCATCCCCTGATGAAATTGACGACAGCAGGTATCTCTCCAGTGATGTCATCGCCCTGATGAAATTGACACAGCAGGTATCTCTCCAGTGATGTCATCGCCCTGATGAAATTGACAACAGCAGGTATCTCTCCAGTGATGTCATCCCCTGATGAAATTGACGACAGCAGGTATCTCTCCAGTGATGTCATCCCCTGATGAAATTGACACAGCAGGTATCTCTCCAGTGATGTCATTCCCTGATGAAATTGACGACAGCAGGTATCTCTCCAGTGATTTTATTCCGTGATGAAATTGACGACAGCAGGTATCTCTCCAGTGATTTTATCCCGTGATGAAATTAACGATAGCAGGTATCTCTCCAGTGATGTTTTAGTCCCCTGATGAAATTACGATAGCAGGTATCTCTCCAGTGATGTCATCCCCCTGATGAAATTAACGATAGCAGATATCTCTCCAGTGATGTCCTCCCCCTGATGAAATTAACGATAGCAGGTATCTCTCTAGTAGTGATGTCATCGCCCTGATGAAATTGACGACAGCAGGTATCTCTCTAGTGATTTTATCCCCGTGATGAAATTGACGACAGCGGGTATCTCTCTAGTGATTTTATTCCCGTGATGAAATTGACGACAGCGGGTATCTCTCTAGTGATTTTATCCCCGTGATGAAATTGACGACAACAGGTACAACTCTAGCAATGTCCTAATAGACAGCTTACTTCTACTTCACACATCTCTCTCTGTCTCTGTCTCTGTCTCTGTCTGTCTGTCTGTCTGTCTGTCTGTCTGTCTGTCTGTCTGTCTTCTCTGTCTTCTCTCTCTCTCTCTCTCTCTCTCTCTCTCTCTCTCTCTCTCTCTCTGTCAAGATTTTCGACATGTACATAGAACCGATTGTTCTATATGGCTCAGAGCTGTGGGGACTGGTTATAAAAGTACGTATACACTGAGTCAGTTCACTTATTTTGCTTTAAAAAGTTTTGGGGAGTGGGTATAAAAACTCCAAATGACTTAGTATGTGGAGAGACAAACAGGTACCTACTGTAAATAAACTCGGTAATTAGATGCTTTCGTTACTGGTTCAAACCATTAAAATAAATAATGATCGACTACCAAGGAAATCTTACGCCATCTTATATGATTTAGACTCCAAAAAGAAAAAAAATAACTTGGTGCTAAACATTCGATCATTTCTTTATGAATTTGGTGCTGGTTATGTGTGGCAATGCCGAGGTGTGGGTGAAGAAAATATATTTGTACAAACTGTACGCCAGAGATTAATTGATTGTAGGCGGCAGGATTGGGAAATTCACATTAAATCAAGTGATAGGTTTGAAATGTATAGAAGCTATACCTCTAGTCATTTGGTGGAAGCATATCTCACATTTGATATGGATAGATATTTGCGGTTTATTGCTACTAAATTTAGATTTGGTATATCTGAAATCAATACACATTCCTATTGCTTTAAAACTGTCTATGGTCATGAGATGTTATGGCCATTGTGAAAAGAGTCAAATAAGGATGATCTTCACTTTGTTCTGAAATGTTCTGTTATGAACGATCTTCGCATGAAATTTATTCTAGAGAAGTTCTGTATGAACCCATGTTTATTTCGATTTTGTTTCCTTATGGCATCGAAAGAGGAAGGAGCAGTACGCAAATTAGCATTGTATCTACATAAAGCGTTTCAATTAAGACAAATTCTTCTCTCGTGATTTCTTTTGGGATACATGATTATAGTGGAATATGAATCCTGCTTTAAGTTTCAATGTGACACCAGTGATATCAAACCCTGTGACTGCCCCCCCCCTCCCCCTGTTCATATGGAGCCTTGGCCTTACTGAAAAAAATCATCTGAATCTGAACTTGAATCTCTCTCTCTCTCTCTCTCTCTCTCTCTCTCTCTCTCTCTCTCTCTCTCTCTCTCTCTCTCTCTCTCTCTCTCTCCGGATTTATATTTCATTTCGTTGTATTGTGCAGTCTTGTCTTCCCTTGTTAGCCGAACTTACTCTGTGGTCAGCTAGGCTACAAACAAGCTGGGCCGAATGAAGGACTTGATAACGGCACCTCAGCCAAACAGGCGATGGACAGAACTGGACGGAGGTCTAATAGGATTGGACTTGGTGGGCAGCCTTCTAATGACCGACATGACAGATGGTCTATCAGGTTTCTGCCCCCAACATCACGTCTACCATCACCTGGCCACCTACCTAGGAACTGGACCCTAATAACTCCCACAAGATTTTTGCATTGTCTGTCTGTCTAGTCTGTCTGTCTGTCTGTCTGTCTGTCTGTCTGTCTGTCTGTCTGTCTGTCCACCATCACCTGGCCACCTGCCAAGGAACTGGACCCTAATAACTCCCACAAGATTTTTGCATTGTCTGTCTGCCTGTCTGGTCTGTCTGTCTGTGCTGTCAGTCTGTGTGTCTGTGCGTCTGTCTGTGTGTCCCTCTGTGCGTTCGTTTGTCTGTGTGTCAGTGTGTCTGTCTATGTGTGTGTCTGTGTGTCTGTCTGTCCGTCTGTCTGTCCGTTTCTGTGTCTGTCCGTCTGCTGTGTGTCCGCTGTGTGTTCGTTTGTTTGTGTGTCAGTGTGTCTGTCTATGTGTGTGTGTGTATGTGTGTGTGTATGTGTGTCTGTCTGTCTGTCTGTCTGTCTGTCTGTCTGTCTGTCTGTCTGTCTCTCTCTCTCTCTCTCTCTCTCTCTCTCGTGTTACCCAGCTAAGTAGTTGCCGAGTAATACCTGTAAGCCTCACTAATGCTAATAAGAAAGACTAATACTATTACGCTCATGTACTACGTGTGTCTGTCTGTGTCTGAGTGTCTGTGTGTCTGTCTCTGTCTCTCTCTGTCTCTGTCTCGCTGTGCCTGTCGCTTTGTCTCTCTGTTTCTCTGTCTGTCTGTCTGCCTCTCTCTCTCTTTCGTGTGGCCTAGTGGTTGCCTAGTAACGTAACACTGATAAGCCCCGCATGCTTTAGTAGTATGTCTGTCTGCCTGTCTGTCTCTCTCTGCCTGCCTGCCTGCCTGCCTGTCTGTCAGTCTGTCTGTCTTTCTCCCTGTCTGCCTGTCAGTCTGGCTGTCTGTCTGTCTGTCGTCTGTCTCTGTCTCTGTCTCTGTCTCTCTCTCTCTCTCTCTCTCTCTCTCTCTCTCTCTCTCTCTCTCTCTCTCTCTCTCTTATATCACGTAATTGTGTGGAAATAAGACGGGAAAAGAAGGCTTTACAGCAGCAGCTGCTGCTGTTTCTGCTACTACTACTACTACTGCTGCTGCTACTACTACTACTACTACTACTACTACTACTACTACTACTACTACCACCACCACCACCACCACCACCACCACCACCACCACCATTACTACTACACAACAACTACTACTACTACCACCACCATCACTACTACTACTACTACTGCTAGTACTACTACTACTATACTACTGCTAGTACTACTACTACTACGACTACTACCTCCACCGCCATCACCACCACCACCACCACCACCACCACCACTGCTTCTACTGCTTCTACTGCTACTCTTCAGCAGTTGAACATGCATGCCTCATAACAAAGCTAACCAATTTCTTTGTTTTTTTTTGTGTGTGTTTTGTGTACGCTTGTTTGTTTGTTTGTCTGTTTTTTG
>CM065742.1:954066-971566 GCA_033310375.1 Conus canariensis | reverse complement strand
GTTTTACAATCACGCACGCTTCTTTATTTCACTCACACTCCATGGCGCCACCACTCACGCACATCCACAACTGCACACAAGTATCCCAATTCCCGCTGACTCACCCTACTCTACTATAATGACCTGGAAGACCCTAACCTAACCTGAAACACCAGTTACAGTATATCACTGTGACCTGGGGACACAGCGATAGCCCGCACACGTGGTGACTAACTACTAGGGACAAGGATTTACCAAAGGGACTCTAATCTCTTAACGACCGCTACCACCCACACCTCTCCCCAGGACTCACCCTTCTCTTTTAACCCGGGACCACTACCAAACTGGTCGCTGCGTCCCTAAGGGAGGCAACGACAAGTACCCTACACTGTGCCGGCCACTACGTCCTAAAAGGAGGCAGTAGCTAACACCCCTAACCCTACTGCCTAACGCTACACCCCTTCTATCACAAACATGGGACAACCCATCCCGGCCCGGAAAGCTCCAGTTCTCGGCGCTGTACGTGGCCCCTCACAGGCTGACACCTCCCCGGAAGACTCTGCACCCCGGCGCTGTCCGTGGCTCCTCCGCGGGCCGACACCCTCCCCGAAGACCCTGCACCCCGGCGCTGACCGTGGCTTCCCGCAGTCTGACTCCTCCCTGCGATGGGCACGACACCCAACGTACACACAACAGACGCCCTCTCGACGGGTCCGGGGCTCGTAGGACGCCTCCTCCTCTGAAGGCCCCGTCGGACACTAAGGGTGAAAAAGGCCTGGTACAGCGCCCTCTCACAGGACGCCTGAGCAGGGACGAGGAACCAGTGCCGGAGAACTCCCGGAAGAGTACCGGTAGCCGGAGGAGAGCTGCCCCACAGAAGGCAGACGGCCTGGGTGGTCTCCCTCTCCCGGGAAAACAACAGGCACTGGAAAGCGCCGCTCACCCGCCGGCACGCGGCAGTAGACTGCGGTGATCTGGCCCCAGCCTCAGGACGGAACAGGATACCTGCTGACACAACTGGACATACAGACGATCAACCACACCAGTTCTGCAACTGGCTGACAGTGGCTGCCAACAAGGACGACACCGACTCAGCACAGGCCAAGGGCACCCAAACCCGACGAGGACCTGGCACTAACTATGACTTGAAGTCACTCTTCAAAACTAACGGCGCTGCCGCCGCACCTACAAGGAGTACGTCCACTCCGACGAACACCAGGGACCGAAGTGAAGCTACCCCAACGCATTCCGCCCTGGTCGGAATCAATCGAACTCCACTCACCACACAAAACAACGATTGGTCAGAGCAGTGTATCCCTCCGCAGAGCTGACACACCTGACTAACGGACTAGTTGTTGCTCGTGCAACAACACGACAATTTACCACAACAACTCACAGACTTGACAACACAACAACAGCCGATATCCTGCCCCGCCTTCTCTGGTATAGAACCAAAGTAATAAAAGGGTAACAATCGGGAACGAAACCAACTTCCTTCTACCATTCCCTCAATAAATGAAGACTGGAAGGCAAAAATACTGTATGTCCTACTTCACCTGCCCCCCTACCTAGCCTAACCTTACTACCTAGCCCCGAGGAACTTAGCCTAACCCCAACTAACTAAACCCCAGTCTTACCCCGCGCGCGCGCGTGCACACACACACACACACACACACACCACACACACACACACACACACACACACACACACATAAGCACACATACATGCACGCTCGCACGCTCTCTATCTTGAACCACCACTACTCTTAAACACATGGACGTACTGATTTAGTACCGCCGATCGGTGACACACACCCCTGCCTAAGTTTTAACTACAGGTTAAAACAAACAACTTCTCACTCGATCGGCGTTTTGGCCACACCCTACCTATGACACTCCAATTCTCTATCACTCATTCTGTCCTACTGTTACTTTTGATGCACTCCAAAACTTCCATCCCAACAACATCAACCTTTAAATACATCAACAACCACAGGTTACATTAATCAACCTGGACTAACTCTGCCTCACACGACCTTAACGCAGGCACTTATGGGCAGCCGTTACACTACGCACTACATATAAATTCCATAACTGAGGCTGCTCTGATTACGCACAACTGCTGTGTAACACGTGCCACAAATACCACACCTTCAGTAACACTTTGCTACGCCATTCTCTACCAAAGATAACACATGCATAGCTTCGACAATGACAACCTCTCACGACACAGGTTAATGGAACCCTCAGGTTTTCTCTCTCTCTCTCTCTCTCTCTCTCTCTCTCTCTCTCTTCTCTCTCTCTCTCTCTCTCTCTCTACGGCAAGCGACTCAAGAAGTCTGCCGCCACATTGTCCTTCCCAGACACTGCCTGCACCGTAAACTGAAATGGCTGCAGCTGCAGTGCCCACCTTGTGATCCTCCCACTAACAGACTTCATCTTTTCTAAGTATTGGAGTGGGGAATGATCTGTCTGGACAATGAAGGGAGTCCCATACAAATACACCTGGAACTTTTGTATTCCCCACACCACTGCCAGACACTCCTTCTCTACTATAGGGTAATTCTGCTCTGCAGGGCTTAATTTTCTACTGGCACATGCTACAGGGCGCATCTCTTCAGGGTACTGCTGACACAGTATAGCTCCCACTCCCATTTCTGATGCATCAGTCTGGAGCACAAATGTCAAACCTGGTACCGGCAAATTACAGACGGGAGGTTGGCAGAAATGCTGCTTCAAGACTTGGAACGCACGTTCGCACTCGTCGTCCCATTCCACCTGCCTGGTTGTTCCCTTAGTGAGATCAGTAAGGGGCTTGGCAATGTCAGCAAACCGGGGCACAAATTTCCTGTAGTACCCCACTAATCCCAGGAATCCCCGCACTTGTCGTTTGGTCTCAGGCCTAGGCGCATCCAAAATGCGGATCATTTTATCCTGCTCAGGCCATATCTTCCCTGCACCTATCCTGTGCCCTAAGTAGGTGATTTCCCTTCCTCCCAGCTCACACTTTGAAGGCCGGGCTGACAAAGAACATTCCTTGAGTCTCTGGAAAACACGCCTGAGAACCTCTATATGGCTGTCCTGATCAACTGTGGCCACCAGGATGTCATCAATGAAATTATCGACATCTGGGCTCTCAAGTGGCTGCAATAGCTTTCTCATCATGCGCGTGAACACTGCCCCTGAAGTACACAGTCCAAATGCATAACCTTCCACTGGAATTGTCCTTCCGGTGTAGCAAAAGCAGTCTTCGCGCGGTCCTCTCTACTCATCGGGATCTGCCAATACCCCTTAGCGAGGTCGATCTTACTGAACACCTTCTTCTCTCCAAGCTTGGCGAACAGGTATTCAATATCCGGCATGGGTTCAGGATCGAACTGTACGATGCGATTCAACCTCCTGAAGTCCACACAAAACCTGATCTTCCCATCCTTCTTCTTAACTAGTACGATGGGTGAGCAGTATGGCGACGTCGATGGCTCAATCGCACCCATCCTGATCATGGCTTTGACCTCCTCCCTAACTGTCTCTCGTTGCGCAAAAGGCACTGGGTATGGCTTCGACCTGATAGGGATGTCTGACGTCAACTTGATGCTGCACGTTTCTAGGTTTGTGCATGAGGGCACATCAGTCAGTACCTCCTTGAACTCGGCCACTAACTCGTGCAACTTCCTGGTAAAGTGCTGGTCTTCAGCAAGTACTACCACCTCTTTGGGCCCTTCTGTGGCCTCCAAGGGAATGGTAGGAATGTCCTTGCTCATCAAGGGAGTTACTGTTTCCTCTTCAGGCTCCTCCGGCACAACAACCGCAGCTACCGAGGCTGTTGGATCTGCAGCGCGCTCGATGAACGACTTTAGTAGGTTTGCGTGGAAAATCTTCGTCTTTCCCCCTACTGCTATGCGGTAATCTGCTTCACCCACTCTTTCTAGTACTGTATAGGGACCTCTCCATGCCAGTTCCAATTTGTTCTGCTTGGTCGGCCGAAGTACTAGTACTCTGGACCCCACAGCTATCTTCCTGGGTTTCGCCCTCAAGTCAAAATGTCGCTTGTACCTATACGCTGCCCTTGCCAAGTTCTCCCTTGCCAGCTCGCATGACTCAGCTATCTTGTTCCTCAAGTTGATGACGTATTCTGCCGCTGTACGGAGCTCTTGCCTTTCCGGTTGTAACCACAGATCTCTCAATATCTGCATCGGCCCGCGCACCTGGCGTCCATATAGCAGCTCAAAAGGTGAAAAACCGGTACTCTCTTGTGGGACCTCACGGTACGCAAACAGCAGTGCTGGTATCCACCGATCCCAATCACCTGGTTTCTCCTGACATAACCTGCGCAGCATCCGCTTCAGAGTACCGTTGAAGCGTTCCACCAATCCATTGCACTGCGCATGGTATGGTGTGGTAGTCAGACCTCGAATGGCTAATAGTCGGTAGACCTCCTGCATGATCTGACCAGTAAACTGGGTTCCTCTATCAGTCAGTACCGACCCAGGGACTCCCGTTCGTGTCCACATGTTGAACGCTGCCTCTGCCACCGACTCACTCGTGATCTGGCGAAGAGGGACTGCTTCCGGATATCTTGTCGCAAAGTCGACCGTCACCAACACGTATCTGTACCCATTCTGGGATGCTGGAACGATGGGACCAATGATGTCCATCCCAACCCGCTCGAACGGCTCACGCATCAGTGGCATCTTCACGAGGGGAACTCTTGAGACTCTTCCCTTGTCCACAGTACGCTGACACTGGAAGCATGACTGGCAGTACCGACGAATGTCAGCATGCATGCCTGGCCAATAAAAATGGCGACCAACTCGCTCCTTGGTTCGGGTGGTACCTAAGTGACCAGACATGGGTACGTCGTGGCCTAGCTTCATCACCGTGGTCCGTAGTTCAGCTGGGACGCAGATCTGACTCGCTACGTCCTTGGGACCCTCAAACCGCCGGACCAGTACACCAAACTTCCGCGCGTACTCAACTCGTCCAAACTTGGTGTGGGGAGAGGTGTGGGTGGTAGCAGTCGTTAAGAGATTAGAGTCCCTTTGGTAAATCCTTGTCCCTAGTAGTTAGTCACCACGTGTGCGGGCTATCGCTGTGTCCCCAGGTCACAGTGATATACTGTAACTGGTGTTTCAGGTTAGGTTAGGGTCTTCCAGGTCATTATAGTAGAGTAGGGTGAGTCAGCGGGAATTGGGATACTTGTGTGCAGTTGTGGATGTGCGTGAGTGGTGGCGCCATGGAGTGTGAGTGAAATAAAGAAGCGTGCGTGATTGTAAAACTGTTAGTGTGCTGTGTTGTCTGACCTAGTGTGTGATAGGCGTGGGTAAGGGTGGTAGGGCCGTCCGGCTTAGCGACCGTGACATATATATATAAAAAATCTACAGGCCACGTGCCACACGTGCAGAGCTCACACGCACACACACCACACTATATAACACCGGTGGCGTGCCCAGATTATATATACCCTGAGGAGAGCACTTTGGCTCGAAACAATTTTGTAGGTGGTTTTACTTTACCGTTTTAAAATCTCATTTTAAACTGTTATGTCGCTCCCCACCTGGTTGAGCACTTTTAGAATTCTGAGTGGCTTTTTAACTCTAATTTTATATATATATATATATATATATATATATATATGCGAAAAGGCAGAGGAGTCAAATTACCACTTTCCGCGGTCACTGAGGAGAAACAATCAGGTTTCGAAATATCGGTATCTGACCAGGAGTTATATGTTAGTGAGTTTCCTCCCCATTGGAGACTGTCTCCCTCTTGGAGACTATAAGCTTGCTGAAGGCTCATTTTGAGAAGCATTTATTTTATTTCATTTTTCCCCATTCACCCACTCAAGCACATACTGTTAGTTAGGCAGAATCATCTACCACTGCAGATATGAATGCTTATCTCCCCCTATTTCTTCAATCTAAGACATAAGAGCTAGCTTTGTTTATAATTGAATATTTCTTGCAGTCATTGCAACACCAAGCTGCTCTGTAAGTTGCTGGAATGGTGCTCGGTACTTATCCTTGGAATTTATTAGTTTATTGTATATATATATATATATATTGATAGATAGATAGATAGATAGATAGATAGATATATGTGTGTGTGTGTGTGTGCGTGTGTGTGTGTGTGTGTGTGTGTGTGTGTGTGTACATATATATATATATATATATATATATATATATATGTATATATATATATATATATATTCACACACAGACATATATCTTTGCTGTGATCAATATATATATATATATATATTCAATTAACAAACAAAACTTGCTCTTATGTCTTAGATTGAAGAAATAGGAGGAGATTAGCATTCATATCTGCAGTGCTAGATAATTCTGCCTAACTAACAGTATGTGCTTGAGTGGGTGAATAGGGAATAATAAATGCTTCTCAAAATGAGCCTTTAGCAAGCTTACAGTCTCCAAGGGGGAGAGTTTATTGTAATTCAATCCCTTGCGGATTCATTCCAAGAACTGGCCCTCAGCACTTTGTATCTTAAGAGGTTATCTTTTTATATTTTCTACTTTTCACCAGAAAATGTAGCTTGTTTTGCTGTTTCATGATTTTCTTTTGCTTCTTAGGTGGCACCTTGGGTTGTTTTTCTGAAAACTCAACAAACATTCTATGGTATTGCACACAAGCCTTTTTCTGGGATAGCATTCTTCTTAAAACTGAAAAAGCAGAGGAGTCAAATTACCATTTTTCGCGGTCACTGAGGAGAAACAATCAGGTTTCAAAATACCGGTATCTGATCAGAAGTTATGATACGTTAGTGATTTTCCTCCCTTTTGGAGATTGTCTCCCCCTTGGAGACTGTAAACTTGCTAAAAGCTCATTTTGAGAAGCATTTATTATTCCCTATTCACCCACTCAAGCACGTACTGTTAGTTAGGCAGAATTATCTACCACTGCAAATGTGAATGCTTATCTCCCCCTATTTCTTCAATCTAAAACATAAGAGCAAGTTTTGTTTATAATTCGATATTTCTTGCAGTCATTGCAACACCAAACTGCTCTGTAAGTTGCTGGAATGGTGTTCGGTTACTTATCCTTGAAGTTTATTATATAATTATATTTATATATATATATATATATATATGAGAGAGAGTTGTGGGTGTTAATGTGCATATGTCTCTCTTTAGATATATATGCACAGACATGTGTGGGTCTCTGTGGGTGTATTGAGAGAGAGAGAGAACAAGTGGACGTGAACTTCGCACGCACCACCCAGACACACGCGCGCGTTCGCGCGCCACACACACTGCAAACCGAAAACATCTAAGTTGAACTAGCTAAAGGCTTGCCTAAAGAGGTAAGCGTTATAAGTCGATTTCATGCGGAAAGAGGAGAGCAATTGTGGATTAAAAAAAAAAGCAGTGGATTCTGGCACAAAGCAATAATTAAGGTAGAAAGAGAGCAATAGTTAAGACACAAAGAGAGTGTCCACCATGGTTTTTCTTTTGAACAAGTTGTGTGTAGGAGGGGGAGGGGAAAGGAGGGGGGGGGGAGGGGTACAAAATATTTTGTTACCAACAGTACAGCGAAGAGGTCTTGATTGGGTGTAGATTTTAAACAGCTGAGAAAGACAGAGAGCAAGAAGAGTGAGAAAGACAGAGAGAAGACAGAGGTGAGACAAAGACAGAGGAGAGACAGACAGGTGAGACAAAGACAGAGGTGAGACAAAGACAGAGGTAGACAAAGACAGAGGTGAGACAGAGACAGAGGTGAGACAAAGGACAGAGGAGAGACAGACGTGAGACAAAGACAGAGGTGAGACAAAGACAGAGGTAAGACAAAGACAGAGGTGAGACAGAGACAGAGGTGAGACAAAGGCAGAGGAGAGACAGAGACAGAGGTGAGACAAAGACAGAGGTGAGACAAAGACAGAGGAGAGACAGAGACAGAGGGAGACAGAGACAGAGGAGAGGAGAGACAGAGGAGAGGAGAGACGGAGGAGAGGAGAGACAGAGACAGAGGAGAGACAGATACAGAGATGAGACAAAGACAGAGGTGAGACAAAGACAGAGATGAGACAGATACAGAGGTGAGACAGAGACAGAGGTGAGACAAAGACGGAGGTGAGACAGAGACAGAGGTGAGACAAAGACGGAGGTGAGACAGAGACAGAGGTGAGACAAAGACAGAGGTGAGACAGAGACAGAGGTGAGACAAAGACAGAGGTGAGACAGAGACAGAGGATTCCAGTGATAAAATGCAAACAAAGACTGCCATTTTTTTCACTGAATTCTCTGTTCTACTGAAGTCAATAAAGTTCTCCTCGTAGAGAATTGTTTTACAAGATCTATAAATGGCCCTTCACGTGGCATTCTGGACCTGTTGGAGTGGTTTGTTAGCGTCGATGGATTGTCAGCTTGTAGGGAATTGCAGCGGTCCAGTCTGCTTCTTTTGCGAACGCCTTGGTCTACACGGTCAGTCCAGCTCTTGTAGACTGCCGTAGAGCTTCGTCATTAGAGCTGTCTCTGTTGGCCACACCTCTCTCCTTGGCTGTTCATGTCATGGGCATTTTTGGAGCACATGCTCCGCTGACTGTTGTTCCTGCCCAAAAGGACAGACTGGAGAAGCACCACCTTGAGCTTTCGGCACAGGTGACTGTAAAGACTGTTGTGCCCTGTGCGGAGCCTCACCAGGACACTTTGTTGCTCTCTGGACAACAGATGATAACCATCCTTGGGTGTCCTGGGCGTTGTGACAGTCCGGATGATGCTTCGCATCTCGCTGTGAGTGATGCTGTTGTTATATTCCAGTCTGCTGATCAGGACAGAAGAGACTGCCAGATGTTTGGCTGCATCAACCGTAAGATAGTGGTGAATGCTGTTGGTATGTCTGATTTTAATGTATGCCGTTTTGCATGTTTGCATAACATGTTACTCTAATGTCAGAGTATTGTCAAACAAGAAGCCGTAGTTGCCAACTGTATAAGAAAACGAAAACTGCGTCGATGGTGTTAACAAGTTAAATTAGTATATAAAAAAAATTATACGTGCTGGTGAAAGAGACGGTAGACAAACTAATGGCCTCCGTTTCATCATCATGGAGTTTTAACGTGTTCTGCTCCGACCACATTTTGACTTCCTTAAAGCATTCATAAAATGATCGGCTAGTTCTGTGTCCTTTTTGAGGTGACTCAGACTGGCGAAGTCGTGTGTTGTCTGCACACATCTCCTGACGGTCTGAATGTCTCTCAATCAGACAAGTGAGACGTGAGTCGTGTACATGTTGATTAGCACATAGCACAGGAGCCAGAACGGAGCCCTGGGTGACTTCAGAACTGTTTCTGTTGACGTTTGGTCTTCCACTACAATATACTGTTTCCGTTCAGACAGGATCGAAACCTTGGTAAAATTGTATGATATCTTAATGTTCACGACCAAAATAAAATCGTTTGCGTTTTCTTTCCGATGATTAGGTATGTTTTCTGTTGTTGGTATTGTTCTGTGAGTCAATGTAGACAGAGATCTGCAACCCGGCTACAGTACCTTACCATAGTATCGGGACTTTGGCCCGTTAATGTTTTTAGTTTTAGCATGCTGGTTACTTTGAGTCCCTCTCCAAGGCAAGAGTCAGATTGAAAAACAAAATGCATATATTGATATCTTTAGGTATCAAGAGCATTCTCTGTCTGTCTGTCTGACTGTCTGTCTGTCTGTCTGTCCTCTTCTCTCTCTCTCTCTCTCTCTCTCTCTCTCTCTCTCTCTCTCTCTCTCTCTCTCTCTCTCTCAGCTGCCCTCATTCCTCTGTCTTCTTTCACATTTTGCCTCCTTCATGCTGCCAGTCGCCTGAGGAGTAATGTGTGGTGTATGTTCATGTTCATTATTAATGCTGTGATGTCTACAGATGACATTATTAATGCTGTGATGTCTGCAGATGACATTATTAATGCTGTGATGTCTACAGATGACATTATTAATGCTGTGATGTCTACAGATGACATTATTAATGCTGTGATGTCTACAGATGACATTATTAATGCTGTGATGTCTGCAGATGACATTATTAATGCTGTGATGTCTGCAGATGACATTATTAATGCTGTGATGTCTGCAGATCACATTATTAATGCTGTGATGTCTGCAGATGACATTATTAATGCTGTGATGTCTACAGATGACATTATTAATGCTGTGATGTCTACAGAAGACATTATTAATGCTGTGATGTCTACAGAAGACATTATCAATGCTGTGATGTCTACAGATGACATTGTCAATGCTGTGATGTCTACAGATGACATTATTAATGCTGTGATGTCTACAGATGACATTATTAATTCTGTGATGTCTACAGATGACATTATTAATTCTGTGATGTATACAGATGACATTATTAATGCTGTGATGTCTACAGATGACATGTGTGTCAATGTTTGGTGTATGTTCATGTTCATTATTAATGCTGTGATGCCTGCAGATGACATTATTAATGCTGTGATGTCTACAGATGACATTATTAATTCTGTGATGTCTACAGATGCTGTGATGTCTGCAGATGACATTATTAATGCTGTGATGTCTACAGATGACATTATTAATGCTGTGATGTCTACAGACCACATTATTAATGCTGTGATGTCTGCAGATGACATTATTAATGCTGTGATGTCTACAGATGACATCATTAATGCTGTGATGTCTACAGATGACATTATTAATGCTGTGATGTCTACAGATGATATTATTCATTCTGTGATGTGTACAGATGACATTATTAATGCTGTGATGTCTACAGAAGACATGTGTGTCAATGTTTGGGTTATGTTCATGTTCATCATTAATTCTGTGATGTCTGCAGATGACATTATTAACGCTGTGATGTCTACAGATGACATTATTAATGCTGTAAATGATGTCTACAGATGACATGTGTATCAATGTTTGGTGTGTGTTCATGTTCATTGTTAATTCTGTGATGTCTACAGATGACATGTGTGTCAATGTTTGGTGTGTGTTCATGTTCATCATTAATTCTGTGATGTCTACAGATGACATGTGTGTCAATGTTTGATGTATGTTCATGTTCATTATGAATTCTGTGATGTCTACAGATGACATTATTAATTCTGTGATGTCTACAGATGACATTATTAATGCTGTGATGTCTACAGATGACATGTGTGTCAATGTTTGGTGTATGTTCATGTTCATTATGAATTCTGTGGTGTCTACAGAAGACAAGTGTGTCGACACATCACTTGTCCGTTGTGTATCGAACATTAGATAAATGTTTCTTTGTAGTCTGTTTTCCGTGTGTAATTTGGCTTGTTGTCAGTAATACCACAGTGGTTTTTGACTCGTAGCTGAAAACTACTATGCTTCCAAAACATCTTGTATTCTGACTGTCTGTCGGTCTGTCGTTCGGTCTGTCTGTCTGTCGGTCAGTCGGTCTGTCGGTCTGTCGGTCGGTCTGTCGGTCTGTCGGTCTGTCGGTCGGTCTGTCTGTCTGTCTGTCTGTCTGTCTCTCTCTCTCTCTCTCTCTCTCTCTCTCTCTCTCTCTCTCTCTCTCTCTCTCTCACGCACACACACACACACACACTTCCTCCTTAATTTGTTTACTCTCTCTCTCTCTCTCTCTCTCTCTCTCTCTCTCTCTCTCTCTCTCTCTCTCTCTCTCCAGTTCTTAATGGTATTCATGAAAAGTTCATCAAACCTAAGTATTATAATCAACCGTGTTTATTTAAATTGTGTTTATTAATGTCTTCTCAATCAGTTGAAGTTGTTAGAGGTCTTTCAATGATTCTTTCAAAAGCATACAAGTTCAGAGAAACTGTGACATCTTAAGAATTTTGTTTGTATCACCATTGCTATGTCTTTGTTAAGTCATAACTAGCGCTGCTTCAATATTCTCTTGTTGTTCACATTCCCCTCATAAGGGGCCTTGGCCTAAATGAAATTGAACGGGATTCTGAATTCCGAATCCGAATCCGAATCCGAATCTCTCTCTCTCTCTCTCTCTCTCTCTCTCTCTCTCTCTCTCTCTCTCTCTCTCTCTCATGAAATGAATTGTATTACCTTGATGTGGTTTCTATGTCATGCCGACCTAGCATGGTTGAAACTGGTTGTATCTACTAGTATTGTTTACTTATTGATCGTCCCACCCCCCCCCCCCTTCCTCACTGTGCGCATGTGAATGGACACAAAGCCTAGCACATTAATCATTTGTAACCATATCCTCTCTCTTTCTATACAAAAAAAAAAAAAAAAAAATTCGTATGCATTCTGAAGAAATGAAAAAAAAAACATGCTTAACAATTGTGCACTTGCATCGGCGCGATTAAGTAATGCAAATAGTTTGAAGCGATCTGACATCCCGACTGATTGAGTGATATGAGAGGTTCGGCAGACTGACGCGTTTTATTTGTTGTTTTAAACAGTAAAATAATACAGTCTATTTAACCTAGTACCTTTATTGGACACATATTTCATAAGTATAAATGTCAGGAGCAAAAGGCGCATGCCATGTTCAACCAGAACACAGACACAACACTGAGAAGTTAGCCACTCCATTCATCAAATTGTTTTTCATTTGTAACGGGCCGAATGCCAGACAGGATGCGGTTTGAAGAACTGAAGTAAGTTTTGAGTTCGTACATGCCATCAGTGTGTGACTTGTATATGTGTCTACATGGACAGTCAGAATTGGATGTATCATGACGTCAGTGTGACTTATTGTGTTACATGGACAGTCAGAATTGGATGTATGCATGAATCGGTTCATATACAATCAGTGTGTGACTTGTATATGTGTCTACATGGACAGTCAGAATTGGATGTATGCATGAATCGGTTCATATACAATCAGTGTGTGACTTGTATATGTGTCTACATGGACAGTCAGAATTGGATGTATGCATGAATCGGTTCATATACAATTATGTACTATGTGCATATCAGTAACTATGTGCATGTGCAAAAAAGAAAAAGACACAACTAACTCAGCTGCTGTCTCCTTCTTAAACCTAAAGGTGTAGACATTGCATTAAGGCTTAAGAATAATACACAGACATTTTAGATTGCCTCACTTTGATTACGATGACGTCATCTGGGATATCTGTTCTGACACTCTGTGAGCTTCTTTGGAAGTCATATGCTTTACAGCCCGGCCGACCGCCAACGTCACTAAGATGTCAAGATCTGGGACTGGACAGAAACTCATTTCCAATTCAAATCGCGTTTAAACAGATTTCTATCATGGACGTTAGAATGCACGGGCATGACCTTCAGTGACATCATGAAATCTGAAGGTCAAGTGTTCTTTATCATGCCTCCAAATGCACCAAGTAAAATGGTGATCAGATGGTTGATACTCTGTTTCACATAATCATCCAATCTGAGGGTTAAGTGTTCTTTATCATGCCTCCAAATGCGTCAAGTAAAGTGGTGATCAGATGGTTGATACTCTGTTTCACATAATCATCCAATCTGAGGGTCAAGTGTTCTTTATCATGCCTCCAAATGCGTCAAGTAAAGTGGTGATCAGATGGTTGATACTCTGTTTCACATAATCATCCAGTCTGAGGTCAAGTGTTCTTTATCATGCCTCCAAATGGCGTCAAGTAAAGTGGTGATCAGATGGTTGATACTCTGTTTCACATAATCATCCAACTACTGCAACAACATGACGTGATTATGTTGACTGGAGGGGAGTCCGTAGTACAATTGTGTTGATTATGATAGCGAAGATACATCTCTATCTATCTATCTATCTATCTATCTATCTATCTATCTATCTCATCTAGTACACACAGATATGTCTGTCTATCTATCTCTCTCACACACACACACACACACACACACACACACACACACACACACACACACACACACACACACACACAGAGTATATACACTACCCCTATTTCTTCAATCTAAGACATAAGAGCAAGCTTTGTTTATAATTGAATATTTCTTGCAGTCATTGCAACACCAAGCTGCTCTGTAAATTGCTGGAATAGTGCGGTACTTATCCTTGGAATTTATTAGTTTATTGATATTATATATATAAATATATATATATATATATATATAATATATATATATATATATACGTGTGTGTGTGTGTGAGTGTGTGTATGTGTGTGTGTAAGTACATATCTATATCTATGTATCTCTCTACATTTGTATATGTGTATGTGTGTGTATGTATGTATGTATGTATGTATATATATATATATATATATATATATATATATTATATTGATGTTACGTGTGTGTGTGTGTGTGTGTGTGTGTGTGTGTGTGTGTGTGTGTTGTGTGTGTTTGTGTGTGTGTGTGTGTGTGTGTGTGTGTGTGTGTGTGTGTGTGTGTGTGTAGGTACATATCTATATCTATGAATCTATCTATATTTGTATATGTATATATAGATGTGTGTGTGTTGTGTGTGTGTGTGTGTGTGTGTGTGTGTGTGTGTGTGTGTGTGTGTGTGTTTCTTTATTTTTTTGTGTGCAGTATTCGCTATGTCCACAGTCAATATACTGCATCTATACATTTTTTTCATGCTTTCCAAATTTTAAGGTAAACACTTTTTAAAAAAATTGAGTCCACTTTCTGAAATTAAATTTCCTTTTGAAATCGACAGGCTACAGGCTAAACAACTAGAAAAAAGCTTCTGGAAAACGTATTTCATAATTTATAAAACTCGCTGATAGCCATTACCAGGAAATAAAAGCTATTAGCATCGATCATCTCAAACCATCAAGCTCTGGAGTGTCTTAGAAAAGAGTGGACAGAAATAACCACTGAAGAGATAGTTACCACCTCTCGTAGACTAAATATGTGCAATGATGGGAGCAGGTCTGACTCAAGCCCCCATTATGTTTATCTCCACCTCCGCTCAGTCCTGTGGTCTTCATTTACTTCTTCCTGATTCCAATCCTGTTCCTCCGCGAGGCCACCTGTAGTTCTATCCATCATTCCAGTATTGACCGTCTGCCAGTGCTCCCAGGTTTCCTTCCATCGCTGATCGGCACCCGCTCTATTCGTTTACCAGCTGCGTCTGTCACTTTCCTTTTACTAGTTACCAGCTGGTAATGGTTGCTCGGCAACGCCTGTTACGGCGGTGGAGGTACCAAAGTAGCAGACTTCATGGTCAGTTCGTGCGTTCGTTCGTTCCCAAGTCTGGCGGCAACTTGAGTGCGCACGGCTTTTTTTTTTTTCTTTTTGTTTTCTTCTTTTTTTCTTCAACCTGAAATGTTGCCACGAAGTTCTCTTGCATTTGAATGTGAGAGTTCCTATTCTTTCATCCTCTATAACAGGTCTCTATTCTCCTATCGTTTCATCCTCCATTAGAGGACTCTATTCTCCTACCGTTTCATCCTCCATCAGAGGACTTTATTCTCCTATCGTTTCATCCTCCATCAGAAGACCTACTCTATTCATCCTCTATCAGTTCTATCTCCTTCTTACTCCATCTAGAATTCTCCTATCGTTTCATCCTCCATTAGAGGACTCTATTCTCCTACGTTTCATCCTCCATTAGGACTCTATTCTCCTATCGTTTCATCCTCCATCAGAAGACTCTATTCTCCTATCGTTTCATCCTCCATCAGAGACTTATTCCCTATGTTCATCCTCATCAGAGACTTATTTCCTATCGTTTCATCCTCCATAGAGGACTTTATTCTCCTATCGTTTCATCCTCATCAGAGGACTTTTTCTCCTATCGTTTCATCATCCTCATAGAGACTCTATTCTCCTATCGTTTCATCCTCCATCAGAAGACTTTATTCTCCTATCGTTTCATCCTCCATCAGAAGACTCTATTCTCCTATCGTTTCATCCTCCATCAGAAGACTTTATTCTCCTATCGTTTCATCCTCCATCAGAAGACTTTATTCTCCTATCGTTTCATCCTCCATCAGAAGACTTTATTCTCCTATCGTTTCATCCTCCATCAGAGGACTTTATTCTCCTATCGTTTCATCCTCCATCAGAAGACTTTATTCCCTATCGTTTCATCCTCCATCAGAAGACTTTATTCTCCTATCGTTTCATCCTCCATCAGAGGACTTATTCCCTATCGTTTCATCCTCCATCAGAAGACTTTTATTCTCCTATCGTTTCATCCTCCATTAGAGGACTCTATTCTCCTATCGTTTCATCCTCCATCAGAAGACTCTATTCTCCTATCGTTTCATCCTCCATCAGAGGACTTATTCTCCTATCGTTTCATCCTCCATCAGAGACTTATTCTCCTATCGTTCATCCTCCATCAGAGGACTCTATTCTCCTATCGTTTCATCCTCCATCAGAGGACTTTATTCTCCTATCGTTTCATCCTCCATCAGAGACTTATTCTCCTATCGTTTCATCCTCCATCAGAGGACTTTCTCCTATCGTTTCATCCTCCATCAGAGACTTATTCTCCTATCGTTTCATCCTCCATCAGAAGATCTTATTCTCCTATCGTTTCATCCTCCATCAGAGGACTCTATTCTCCTATCTTTCATCCTCCATCAGAAGACTTTATTCTCCTATCGTTCATCCTCCATCAGAGGACTCTATTCTCCTATCGTTTTCATCCTCCATCAGAGGACTCTATTCTCCTATCGTTTCATCCTCCATCAGAAGACTTTATTCTACTATCGTTTCAATCCTCCATTCATCAGAAAGACTTTATCTCCTATCGTTTCATCCTCCATCAGAGGACTCTATTCTCCTATCGTTTCATCCTCCATCAGAAGACTTTCTCCTATCGTTTCATCCTCCATCAGAGGACTCTATTCTCCTATCTTTTCATCCTCCATCAGAAGACTTTATTCTCCTATCGTTTCATCCTCCATCAGAGGACTTTCTATCGTTTCATCCTCCATCAGAGGACTCTATTCTCCTATCGTTTCATCCTCCTTCAGAGGACTTTCTCCTATCGTTTCATCCTCCATTACAGGACTCTATTCTCCTATCGTTTCATCCTCCATTACAGGACTCTATTCCCTATCGTTTTATCCTCTAATTAGAGGACTCTATTCCCTATCGGCTTTAGAGAAAATCACTCTTGCCATACGTCTCTTATACAGCTTATTGATTATTGTCTATCAAATATGAATAGTAATGAATTGACAGGAATTCTTTTTGTCGACTTTGCTAAAGCCTTTAATGTTGTAAACCATTCCCTGCTCATGAGAAAAAAAATGACACACTATAAGCTATCAAACCAGGCTTTAGACTATATTAGATCTTTTCTTACTGATCGTCAACAACTTGAAATTTGTAACAGACTGTCAGTTACTCCCTTTGGAATTTGGTGTTCCTCAAGGATCAGTACTAAGACCTCTCTTTATACATAGAGTGTGGTTGTGAAATGTTTGCTGATGACACTTCAATACAATCTAGAAGTGGTAATCCTATGATTTTAGTAACTAACCTTTAGAACAATATCAATAGATTGATTAAACGGACCCAAATGAACCACAAGTCCCTGAATGTAAATAAAACGAAATGCATGTACGTACCCACGCGGCAAAAGCGGCAGAAAATGAAGTCTCCGTTCACACCACTTT
>CM065742.1:941566-946566 GCA_033310375.1 Conus canariensis | reverse complement strand
ATCGAGTCTTCCTGTCCTGAGTATCTCACCCACCTGTTACATCTTTACACCCCATCTCGAGCTTTACGTTCCTCATGTGACACTCGTATCTACAGTATCCCCACTGTTCGCACTAAAACCTTTGGTCAACGTTCCTTTGCCTATCAAGCTCCAACTACCTGGAATCAATTGCCTCGCTCTCCCAGATACTCACCCTCACTGCCCACATTCAAGCGCCTTCTCAAAACTCATCTGTTTCCTAGGTAACTTCGTCTTCCCTGTGACCCGACGTTTGCAATGTGCGAGTGTCTGCTTTGTGTGCGTTCGTGTCTGTGTGAGTGTGTGTTTGCGTGTATGCATGCTTGTGAGTTTGTGTCCTTGCTTTGGATTTTGATGCCTTTTTCTCATGTATGATTGTTATATATTGTGTGATTTGATGTCTGTTGTGATATTGTAAACGCCTAGGGCATTCAATTGATTAGGCGTCATAAATGTTCATAATAATAATAATGTTGTTTTGTGCATGTTAGCGCATTTATAGTTTATGAATGTGTGTGCATGTCTGTTTATATTTTTGGGTTATGAATGTTTGCCTATGTGCGTATTAAAATTTATGATGTAATATGCACGTTAACGCACTCACAGTTTTCTGGATCTTGGTAATGATAATATCTTTCTCGTTAATCTTGTAAGACCGACTCAAGTATAGATACTAGTATTGTAAACAACAAGCATTACTTGTGTGCTTGTGGCTAAAGTTTCTTCCATTGTTCATACATAAGCTTGTATTACTTTTTGTCATTCTGCCTCACTGTTTTTCTTTGTTGTTGTTGTAGCTCGTCGGGGTTTTTTTTGTTGTTGTTTGTTTGGGGTTTTGTTTGTTTGCTTAGGGCTTTTTTCCCCTCCCTCCCTTCTTCATTAGTCACTTCTTACCCTTCTTCCGTCCTCCCCCATGTTTAATACTTCGTGTATCCCCCCTCTCTTCGTCTGCTTTCGCCGATCTTAAGGATGCCTGACACTTTAGAAACTTGGCCGTCTAAAGATGGTTTTAGAGTGGGATTCCTCAACATCAATCACTTAATCAATAAAATATCTGATGTTTCGTATGTTTTGACAAATGCTGATAAGCATTTCCATATTTTTGGCTTTGCCGAATCACGCCTTACAGAACACATTCTAGATTCTGAAATCTCCATTCCTGGATATAATATAATCCGCAAAGATGCTAAACATCCCAAAGAGACGGGTTTGATAGTGTACATTCACCATAGTATAAAGTTTAAATGTGTTGAACCTCGTAATTACCATAACATCGAGTCAGTATGGATCCAAGTTGATTTTAAAAAATGTGAGCCAGTTTATCTGGGTTTCATATACCGCAATCCAGCAGAACATGTCAGTTGGATTGACAATTTCACTCTACTGTTAGAAGATATTTCCTTGCTTTCGGATGAGCTGATATTGTTCGGCGATTTTAACACTGATTTGCTAAAATGTAACAACACATGGGTTCATTGTTATGAATCTTTTCAACTTGTTCAGTTAATCGATAAACCCACAAGGGTAACACCCACATCCAAAACTCTTATTGATCACATTTACACCACGACAAAAAGCAATATAATAGAAGTGTGTTCACCGCTGTATGGTTGTAGTGATCATTTCCCAGTATGCTTCACTTGGTCGAAAAAAGGAGTTAAAATTCCGAAGAATGGTCACACGTTTATAAGATACAGGTGCTTACGGAATTTTGATAAAAATAAATTTTTGTTTGATTTGAGCAATTCACATCTTTTCCTAGTCTACCAATTTACAAATCCTGATGAAGCCTGGGAAGTTTGGTACCACAATTTTTTAAATATTTATGATAAACATGCACCTTTCAAAACCAAGCGTGTTAGAAGCAGCCCTCTGTTACCATGGTATCAAAAGATGTACAGGACGCTATGAACCAAAGAGATCACCTTTTGTCTACGGGAACGAAGAAAGAATTTGTAAATCAAAGAAATCATGTTAATTATGTAAAACGAGCAGCTAAGAAAAAGTACTTTCAAGAACTTGTTTCTTCTAATACCAATAGCAGAGCAATTTGGAATGCTATCAATCAGCTGACGAACAAAAACATCAGTAAAAATACATCTCATGAAGACCTGTGTCCCGAGAAATCGATTAGCACAATCATTATTCCATACAAGTTTCTCTATAACATGATTTACTTGTTCATTATTCGAATCCGAATCCGAATCTCCCTCTGTCTGTCTGTCTGTCTGTCTGTCTCTCTCTGTACTGGTCTCTCTCATCTATTGTTCCAAAGGTGCTGCTTGTCAAGTGTAAATTTTTGTCTTTGCTTACAGGTTGGGGTGCCTGTTCAATGATTTTTTTTCTTTTTCCAGAAATGTTATAATTTTATTGTTGTGATAATGTTTATTGTATATATATTTATCTATCTTCCAATAACCATTTTTTCATCAACTATATATGATGACCCCTCCCCTCCCATCTGTTTCTCTCTCTGTCTCTGTCTCTGTCTCTCTCTCTCTCTCTCTCCTCCCTCTCTCTCTTCCAGGCATTGATTGTCTTCTGTTCTTTTGTGTTAACCATTTCCTCTGTCTATTTACAGCGTTTATGTATGTTTACTTTAATTCTAGATTAGTTTTGCTGATGTTATTATTGCATTTTATATTTATTTCCCTTTGTTGAGGGCCGGATGTAAAAAAAGCCATTTTGTGCTTATTCCGCTTTTTCCCTCATTAAAAAAGATTCGTTCGTTCGTTTCTCTCTCTCTCTCTCTCTCTCTCATCTCTCTCTCTCTCTCTCTCTCTCTCTCTCTCTCTCTCTCTCTCTCTCTCCCCCATTCAGACCTTTTAAGGATTTAAAGGATGACAGGATGAAAAAAATGGCGTCTCAGAACTTTGCTCCGTCAAAGACAAGACAAGTTCGATCTGGCATCGACCACCTCCTATAAAAGAGCACGTGCTTGTAAGGGGGTGCTACTGTGATTATCCCTCTTGCTAGTCTGTGCGGAGGGAGGGGTGGGGAGTGGGGGGGGGGGGGCTTCATCGCTTTGTGTGATCATAGCCGCTCGAGGCAAAGGCAACACAACACAGATAGCGCAGAGCGTGTTCAGCGGGGCAGTGTCTTCTCCGGCGGGGCGTCTCATGAAGACTACCTGTAGACTTGCCTAGGTCCTTTGAAGCTGAGACAGACAGAGCACACGCACACACACACACACACACACACACACACACACACACACACACACACACACACACATCACAACATAACAGTGGCGGAGGACTACCAGTTAAACATACAATTTGAATGATCCGCTTGCTGATTTTATACAGCCCAGCATCTAAACGAACACAGGATGAAATGCAACATGTACGTGCTTGTCTGTTGCCTTTACAAATACATCATTTCATCATCATCATCATTATCAGCATCTCTCTCTCTCTCTCTCTCTCTCTCTCATCTCTCTCTCTCTCTCTCTCTCTCTCTCTCTCTCTCTCTCTCAAGAAGCGGTAGGTGCACCATCATACCATCAGATTAACGATGCCAAACCAAACCATCCTTGTCCACACTGTGTGGAGTTTCAGCCTAAATACATACAGACCTGCAGAGCTCTGACACTAATGCACACTAACTGTGGTACTGATTCTGACAGAGCTCAGAGGGAAGGCCTTGGGGGTCGCTGGTCTGTGTACAACACCATTCGATGGATTACCAGATCGCTACCCTTCATCCCATTAACCTCTGGAAGATGAAATGGTAGACAGACTTCCTCACGGTCTGATCGGGGAAATACCGGTTGCTCCTTGTAATAATGAACAGACGAGAAGAGACGAGTCGTGGAGAGAGAGAGAGAGAGAGAGAGAGAGAGAGAGGAGAGAGAGAGAGAGAGAGAGAGAGAGAGAGAGAGAGACGCTTTGACGCTTTGATGATTTATTGCCTTCAGCTATAGGGGCCATTAAGGCATGGGGGGTATACATACGTCTGGACACATTGCATCATGAAAGTATAAGGAAAATACACATTGTATCATTAAAGTAAAAGGAAAATAAATGATTAAATAAACAAAAACATCAGAACGTAAAGGATTAAAGGATCGCTCACATTGTCAGGATGGTACAGATATTTATATCAAACTACTCACACGTAAACGATCAAATCTGATTAGAAGACTTCCGTACAGAACGTCCTTTCCTACGCTACCGTTCCCGTCCCTTTAGTTCCAAAACCCAGTTCCCAATCCCTTCTGTCACCTTGCACTAACAAACATAAACAGTAAACGCAAGCTCACATTCTTCCATCCCTCCTCCCAACCTCACCCTCTAATCCGACAGATCCCCGACCGCCCCATCGCCCTCCCCCCCCCCTCCCCTTCCACACCCCACTTTCCCTTCTCCATTCCCGACCTCGCTGTTCCAAACGCACGCAAGCTCATGTGCGCAAGCGCAAGCGCAAGCGCAAGCGCGCGCGCACACACACACACACACACACACACACACACACACACACACACACACACACACACACACTGAGACTACATGGCCATCCACTAATTACAAAAGAACATACTAAGACAAAACAAGGAACATTAGATTACAATACTGTTGCCATTAAGTTCTAGCTTCTTTTTTCTCGTCTTGGTAGCATCAGTTAAATACTTAGCAAGACCAATGATAGTTGCATCATTATCTGTTGCCAAAAGATTAATTAAACCACTTACTGTAGGCTCGACATGAGTCATATTGAAAAAAGAACATTTTCGGCGAATATCTGACAAGAAGCAACAATGAAAAAGAAAGTGCACTTCATCTTCCTTATTGTGACCGCACATTGGGCAGTCAGCACTTCGTTCGCTGGTCATAAACCAGTGTTTTGCAGCGCCTAGACCATGCACTCTTAATCTAAACTTTACCAGATCTTCCCTCATCTTTTTATTCGTTATCAAAGTTAGATACCTCTCAGCTTCAAACGTAATTTTAAAAGAACGGTACCACTCATATTTATCATTA
>CM065742.1:926566-936566 GCA_033310375.1 Conus canariensis | reverse complement strand
TCTTCTGACAAATCGATGTTACTAGAGTGACCAATTCCTTCCCTCCATGTTTGAGCAGCTCTGCTGGAATATTGTCTGCTCCAGGTGATTTCCCTGCTGGAAGGCCTCGGATGGCTTCTTCCACTTCTTCGCTCATCACTGGTAGCGGTGAGGATTCCCTTGATGGTGTTGAGTCCCCCTCAAACAAACTGTCGTCTGGCTGTATAGGGTAGTTGTAAAGTTCTTGGCAGTACTGTGTCCATCTGTTCAAAACAGCGGAGCTTTCTGTCAGCAGCTCGCCTGAGGTATCCTCGATGACTGACGATCTGTTTTGCTGCGTCTTGGTGAGGTTTTTCAGTGTGGTGAAGGCATGTTTGCTGTTTCCCTTTTCCATGCCTTTCTCGATGATGTTCTCGCACTGGTTATTGATCCATTGTTCTTTGGCTTCAATCATTTCCTTCCTTACAAGGTTGTTGGTTTTTCGATACTGTGAGGCTTGTTCAGGGCTGGAATTTTTCGTCTTCTTCAGTAATCTTCTTTTGTCGCAGAGGTCAAGGATGTCGTTTGAGATCCATGCTTGGTGTTTCTTCCTCTGTCGCCCAAGTACCTCCTCTGCTGTTTCGCGGACTGCCTCATTGAAGCTGTTTGTGAGGTCATTGATGTCACTGTCCAGGAGGTTGAGTGCCGCGAACCGCCCCCCGAGCTGTGCCTGGAATGCCTCTTCTATCTCTGGGTCTTTTAGCTTCTCCAGGTCAAACTTGATGCGTGGCTGCGCAGCTTGGTACTTCTTCTTCAATTTGATCTTCATTGTGAGCAGCACGAGATCGTGGTCGCTGCCTATATCAGCTCCGGGGTATGTCCTCGTCTTTGCTTTATTGATGCTTGATTTGAAGCGCCGCGGTGTGAGGACAAAATCGATCTGGTTGTGAGTCATTCCGTTCGGCGCATGCCAGGTTGTTCTTCTTGACAGTTTGTGGGGGTAAAGGGTGTTGGCAATGGTGAGCCGTTGGGTGCAGGCAAACTCCAGAAGGCGAAGTCCCCTGTCGTTAGTTTCCCCTGTGCCGTATTGACCCACTGTTCCAGCCCAGTCTTTGTAGGCATCTGGGCCGACTTTGGCGTTGAAGTCCCCCTGAACTATGATGATGTCTTTCTTGGGGGCTTTTCTGATGGTGTCTTCTACTTTCTCGTAGAATTCTTCCACCGCCTGATCTTCGTGGCTGGTAGTTGGAGCATACACCTGTATGATGTTGATGTTCTTTGGTTTGGCTGACACACGAATGCTGATGATTCTGCTGTTAATCGGTGTGCAGCTCATGATGCAACCAGTGATTTCTTTGCGTACGATGAAAGCTACGCCTTTTTCATGTAGTGACTCTTCGCCACTGTACCACATCTTGTGTCCTTCCTCTGTGATTGCTTCTCCAAAGCCTGTCCATCATGTCAGGTCAGACAAATGGTCTGCTACTGGTAAAGCTGTAGCCCAGTACTACCTGTCACAGTAGGAGACTTGGAGAGGGGATTGGCGCCACCAAGGATTAACCTAAGCCCACAGAAAAGTCATGAGAGATACAACCATAGCCAACAACATACCGGATCGGCCGGGGCCCGGGTTACCAACGACCGCGCTTCCCACTGAAAAGCACCAGGGTGGAAGTGAAAAGCCAGCTACTGGGGCAAAGACATCATACAAGCTGCCAACTGAGAAAATTACCATTGGAACCTGGAATGTTCGTACACTCCATCAGTGCGGCAAAGTAAAAGAACTAGAGCACGAGCTGAGACGCTACCAATGGGACATTGTGGGTATGTCGGAAGTAAGATGATAACAATAACTATTTATATAATGATGATGATGATGACGATGACGATGATGATGATGATGATGATGATAAAAAATTGCTATTGCTACTACTACTGCTACTACTACTACTACTACCACTACTACTACTACTGATGATGATGATGATGATAATGATGATAAAAATAGTAGTAGTGGTATTAGCAGTAGTAGCAGTTGCAGTAGCTGTAGTAGCAGTAGTGGTAGTAGTAGTAGTGGTAGCAGCAGCAGTAGCGTAGTAATAGTAGCAGTAGTAACAGCAGTAGTGGTAGCAGCAGCAGCAGCAGTAGTAGTAGTAGTAGTAGTAATAGCAGCATCAGTAGCAGTAGTAGTAGTAATAGTAGTAGCAGCAGCAGTAGCAGTAGCCGTAGTAGCAGTAGTAACAGTAGCAGTAGTAGTAGTAGTAGCAGTATCAGCAGTAGCAATAGTAGCAGTAGCAGTAGTAGCAGCAGCAGTTGTAGTAGTACGCACAACAGTTCTTTTTTTCCCTTCTCCTCCTCCTTCTTGATCTTCTTTTTGATCTTCTTCTTCTTCTTCTTCTTCTTCTTCTTCTTCTTCTTCTTCTTCCACCGGCTCCCCCTCCACCTCCTCCTCCTCCCGTCCCTCTTCTTATCTTCACCTTCTTCTTCTTATGCATGTGTTCACACCTGGTTTGTTTCACACCAGCAAAGGGCATTCAGAGGTCAGAGACATCGGATTACAAATCCAATACTGTCTTCCGCGGGGTCTGTGGGTTGTCTAAAAAAAGGTTTGGTTTTTCCGTATTCATTGTTTTTAGCGCTTTGATTGTGCTGAGTCTCTCTCTCTCTGTCTTTGTGTCTCTGTCTGTCTGTCTGTCTCTGTCTCTCTCTTTCTCTCTCTCCCTCCGTCTCTCTTTCTCTCTCTCTCTCTCTCTCTCTCTCTCTCTCTCTCTCTCTCTCTCTCTCTCTCTCTCTCTCTGCACCTATCTAATCTGTCTGTACGTCTGTCTGTCTGTTCCTTTTTCTCTGTCTGTCTGTCTGTCTGTCTGCACCTATCTATCCGTCTGTGCATCTATCTGTCTCTCTGTCGTTCTGTCTGTTCTTTTTTCTGTGTGTGTGTCTGTCTGTCTGTCTGTTTGCCTGTCTGTCTGTCTGTCCATCTCTCTCTCTCTCTCTCTCTCTCTCTCTCTCTCTCTCTCTATGTGTGTGTGTCTGCTTTTCTGTCTGCCTGTTTGTCTGCTTGTCTGTCTGTTCTCTCTCTCTCTCTCTCTCTCTCTCTCTCTCTCTCTCTCTCTCTCTCTCTCTCTCTCTCTCTCTTACCCACCACAAGGTGACTCGGTCTTCAGGTAGCTGCCCGACCATTCAGTTGGTGCAGGTGCAAACATTGACAGCTGAGTTTCTTCTCTGAAAACCTTCAGCCCTCCACCTCCCTGTTTCTTCTCTGAAAACCTTCAGCCCTCCACCTCCCTGTTTCTTCTCTGAAAACCTTCAGCCCTCCACCTCCCTGTTTCTTCTGTGAAAACCTTCAGCCCTCCACCTCCCTGTTTCTTCTGTGAAAACCTTCAGCCCTCCACCTCCCTGTTTCTTCTGTGAAAACCTTCAGCCCTCCACCTCCCTGTTTCTTCTCTGAAAACCTTCAGCCCTCCACCTCCCTGTTTCTTCTCTGAAAACCTTCAGCCCTCCACCTCCCTGTTTCTTCTGTGAAAACCTTCAGCCCTCCACCTCCCTGTTTCTTCTGTGAAAACCTTCAGCCCTCCACCTCCCTGTTTCTTCTGTGAAAACCTTCAGCCCTCCACCTCCCTGTTTCTTCTGTGAAAACCTTCAGCCCTCCACCTCCCTGTTTCTTCTGTGAAAACCTTCAGCCCTCCACCTCCCTGTTTCTTCTCTGAAAACCTTCAGCCCTCCACCTCCCTGTTTCTTCTGTGAAAACCTTCAGCCCTCCACCTCCCTGTTTCTTCTCTGAAAACCTTCAGCCCTCCACCTCCCTGTTTCTTCTCTGAAAACCTTCGGCCCTCCACCTCCCTGTTTCTTCTCTGAAAACCTTCAGCCCTCCACCTCCCTGTTTCTTCTGTGAAAACCTTCAGCCCTCCACCTCCCTGTTTCTTCTCTGAAAACCTTCAGCCCTCCACCTCCCTGTTTCTTCTGTGAAAACCTTCAGCCCTCCACCTCCCTGTTTCTTCTGTGAAAACCTTCAGCCCTCCACCTCCCTGTTTCTTCTGTGAAAACCTTCGGCCCTCCACCTCCCTGTTTCTTCTCTGAAAACCTTCAGCCCTCCACCTCCCTGTTTCTTCTCTGAAAACCTTCACCCCTCCAGCTCCCTGTTTCTTCTGTGAAAACCTTCAGCCCTCCAGCTCCCTGTTTCTTCTGTGAAAACCTTCACCCCTCCAGCTCCCTGTTTCTTCTGTGAAAACCTTCAGCCCTCCAGCTCCCTGTAGAGTGTCTTCCTTACCGCCCGTGTAAGGAATAACTCAGCTATGCAGTGCTCAGTCTCATTCTCCAATTATCTTCTTTGTCAGCTATGCAGTGCTTAGTCTCATTCTCCAATACTCTTCTTTGTCAGCTATGCAGTGCTTAGTCTCATTCTCCAATACTCTTCTTAGTCATACGCCGTGTTGCAGTGTTAGTCTCATTCTCCAATACTCTTATTAGTCAGCTATGCAGTGTCTAGTCTCATTCTCCAATACTCTTCTTTGTCATACGCCGTGTTGTCATTTCCAATACTCTTCTTTGTCATACGCGTGTTCTCCAATACTCTTTGTCAGCTATGCCGTGCTTAGTCTCATTCTCCAATACTCTTCTTTGTCAGCTATGCCGTGCTCAGTCCTCATTCTCCAATGCTCTTCTTTGTCATACGCCGTGTTGCAGTGGTTAGTCTCATTCTCCAATACTGTTCTTTGTCATACGCAGTGGTGCAGTGGTTAGTCTCATTCTCCAATACTGTTCTCAGTCATACGCCGTGGTGCAGTGGTTAGTCTCATTCTCCAATACTCTCCTCAGTCATACGCCGTGTTGCAGTGCTTAGTCTCACGGGTCTTGGGTCAGGAGGTCGCGAGTTCGAAACCCATCAGAGATGTTGATGTTAATGGGACTATTCCCACCAGCCGGCTGCTACTCGAACTTGTCATGCGGAGGTGAGCAGACTGGAATCACACCATGCAGCATCAGCCACGAAACGGATGCGTCTTTAGAGGATGCCGCGGCAATTTTCTCGACCAACACCGCACGTATCTGTATCACTCGGGCCTGGTTGACTCCGGGATAACTTTACACTGCGCAGCCCTCCTCATGACAGCAGCGTGAAAGCCCACAATATTCGGTTCATCATCCTTATTTTCAATGTTCATCATGAACAGTCTCAGCTGAGGTGACTCTGACGACTTGTTCTGGCAATGTCCCCAGTGCTGATTTCCCCCGCTCAAAGCGATGTCCACAGTGAGTTCGTTTTCAAGTCTTGCAAGTCCAGCTTCAAGTACTCTGTCAGTGGAGGGACGTGGTGGAGCCTTCAAGAAAAACACGCGCAGTCATGGCGGCTCCTGCGACTAAGCAACAGATGTAAGTGACCTTACGGGCGTTGGATCAGAACAGACACCACTGAACAGTACCAAAGTGACTCAGCAGCAGGGCAGAGTCTCCCTTATTGGGCTGCCTCGTGACGATCTGACATTGAGAGTTCCTTGTAGAACGCTGTGCAGGGATTGGTCCAGGACTTACCTCAGTGTGGCTGTGTGTGTAGAATGCTGTGCAGGGATTGGTCCAGGACTTACCTCAGTGTGGCTATGTGTGTAGAACGCTGTGCAGGGATTGGTCCAGGACTTACCTCAGTGTGGCTGTGTGTGTAGAACGCTGTGCAGGGATTGGTCTAGGACATACCTCAGTGTGGCTGTGTGTGTAGAATGCTGTGCAGGGGTTGGTCCAGGACATACCTCAGTGTGGCTGTGTGTGTAGAATGCTGTGCAGGGATTGGTCCAGGACATACCTCAGTGTGGCTGTGTGTGTAGAATGCTGTGCAGGGATTGGTCCAGGACATACCTCAGTGTGGCTGTGTGAGTAGAATGCTGTGCAGGGGTTGGTCCAGGACATACCTCAGTGTGGCTGTGTGTGTAGAACGCTGTGCAGGGATTGGTCCAGGACATACCTCAGTGTGGCTGTGTGTGTAGAACGCTGTGCAGGGGTTGGTCCAGGACATGCTCAGTGTGACTGTGTGTTGGGGAGCTGGGATGAGTGGCAGGAGAATGATGTAGATGAGACCACGGGGCGGTGGACAGCAAAACACTTCTTCTTCTCTTTTTCTTTCTTCTTCTTCTTCTTCTTCTTCTTTCTTCTTCTTCTTCTTCTCCTTCTTCTTCTTCTTCTTCTTCGTCGTCTCGTCTCTCTTCTTCTTTCTTGTTCTTCTTCTTCTTCTCTCTCTTCTTCTTCTTCTTTCTTCTTCTTCTTCTTCTCTTCTTCTTCTTCTTCTTCTTCTTCTTCTTCTTCTTCTTCTTCTTCTTCTTCTTCTTCTTCTTCCTTCTTCACCACCTCCCTCTCCTCTACCTCTTCCTTTTTCTTTTTCTCCTTCTTATCCTCCTACTCCTCCTTCTCCTCCTCATTCTTCTTCCCCTCCTCATACTCATCCTCCTCCTTCTCCCCCTCCTCCTCCTCCCCGCACCCTTTTTATTTTCTTCTGCTTCTCCTTTTTCTTCCCCTCTTCCTACCCCCTCCTCTTCCCCCCTCCTACTTCTTTCTCCTCGTGGTCTCACTGTCTTTGTCAGTGTCTGCCTCGCCAAAGGCTTATTGTGACGTTAGATGGTCTTAGTCTGTGCTGTTGTCTGTATCGCAGAATCTGTATTGTCTTGGTACTGGGATCGGTGATGGTATTCTGATGTAAGCGTCTTTGTATTACCTATGTATCTTTGTCTGTGGGCCAGGCAGCGTCCCTGTGTTTATTTCATAGTCTCAACCAGCTGATGTGAAGATCTCTCTTGGTCTGTCTCTGTCTCTGTCTCAGACTGTCTGTCTGTCTGTCTGTCTGTCTGTCTGTCGTCGTCTCTCTCTCTCTCTCTCTCTCTCTCTCTCTCTCTCTCTCTCTCTCTCTCTCTCTCCCTCTCTCTTTATCTTTCTTCCCATCCCTCCTTATCTTTCGCCATTTCTTACATAAAAAACAAAGCGCGTTAAATTCATTTTTTTTTAAAAGGAGAAGAAGAAATAAGCCCGTGAACTATAAGAGATGTGACAAAGGACACCTGTTGTTGATTGGGAAATAAGAGATGTGACAAAGGACACCTGTTGTTGATTGGGAAATAAGAGATGTGACAAAGGACACCTGTTGTTGATTGGGAAATAAGAGATGTGACAAAGGACACCTGTTGTTGATTGGGAACAAAATCCTCAGCCCAAAGCCAGAGCTTGTTGGTGCCGATGCCGACAGACAAACATGGCGGTGTGAGTTCCAGGTCTGGCAGCACGTGGCACTGATTGGTGTACGGCTGTTAGGGCAACACCGGAGCTTGAATGTTCACCTCAGTCACTGATTGGTGTACGGCTGTTAGGGCAACACCAGGGCTTGAATGTTCACCTCAGTCACTGATTGGTGTACAACTGTTAGGACAACACCGGGACTTGAATGTTCACCTCAGTCACTGATTGGTGTACAGCTGTTAGGGCAACACCGGGGCTTGAATGTTTACCTCAGTCATTTGATGTACAGCTGTTAGGGCCACACCGGAGCTTGAATGTTCACCTCAGTCACTGATTGGTGTACAACTGTTAGGGCAACACCGGGGCTTGAATGTTCACCTCAGTCACTGATTGGTGTACAGCTGTTAGGGCAACACCGGGGCTTGAATGTTCACCTCAGTCACTGATTGGTGTACCACTGTTAGGGCAACACCGGGGCTTGAATGTTCACCTCAGTCAATTGATGTACAGCTGTCAGGGCAACACCGGAGCTTGAATGTTCACCTCAGTCAATTGATGTACAGCTGTTAGGGCAACACCAGGGCTTGAATGTTCACCTCAGTCACTGATTGGTGTACAGCTGTTAGGGCAATACCAGAGCTTGAATGTTCACCTCAGTCACTGATTGGTGTACAACTGTTAGGGCAACACCAGGGCTTGAATGTTCACCTCAGTTCCTGATTTGTGTACAGCTGTTAGGGCAATACCGGGGCTTGAATGTTTACCTCAGTCAATTGATGTACAGATGTTAGGGCAACACCGAGGCTTGAATGTTCACCTCAGTCAATTGATGTACATCTGTTAGGGCAACACCGGAGCTTGAATGTTCACCTCAGTCACTGATTGGTGTACAGCTGTTAGGGCAATACCGGGGCTTGATTCTTCACCTCAGTCACTGATTGGTGTACAACTGTTAGGGCAACACCGGAGCTTGAATGTTCACCTCAGTCAATTGATGTACGGCTGTTAGGACAACACCGGAGCTTGAATGTTCACCTCAGTCAATTGATGTACAGCTGTTAGGGCAACACCGGAGCTTGAATGTTTACCTCAGTCACTGATTGGTGTACAGCTGTTAGGGCAACACCGGGGCTTGAATGTTCACCTCAGTCACTGATTGGTGTACAGCTGTTAGGGCAACACCGGGGCTTGAATGTTCACCTCAGTCACTGATTGGTGTACGGCTGTTAGGGCAATACTGGAGTTTGAATGTTTACCTCAGTCACTGATTGGTGTACGGCTGTTAGGGCAACACCAGGGCTTGAATGTTTACCTCAGTCACTCATGGGTGTACAGCTGTTAGGGCAACACCGGGGCTTGAATGTTCACCTCAGTCACTGATTGGTGTACAGCGGTTAGGGCAATACAAGGGCTTGAATGCTTACCTCAGTCTCTGAGATCCGGCTTGAAGTGTGGAATGGGTTGAGGTCAAGGAGGTCTGAAATACATTTTCTGTTTCAGCGAACACGCACAAGGTTGGTAGATCTTTTATCGTTCGTGCGAAGGTATTTCAATGCGTGTGATAGTTTTTACTGTATAAGCAAATTCAAGGTGTTTTTTTTTAGAAAGGCGATATTGTTTCTTTTCAGTGTAAGAATTCAATAGAAAAAACATGATGGAAACCAAAAGAGTTACTTTATGAGTAAATTCAAAGTGTTTATTGTAAGAAATGCGATAGGTTTCTTTTCAGTGTAAACATTTAATAGAAAAACATGATGGAAACCGGAGCCCATCTTCTCCTTCCACTGCCTTTAACCCTGCTAACACCGCACCATGTTCCCATTCAATGCTGGGTGAACAGGGATGGTTTTCAGTCCCATTGCTCTCTTTCCCACCAGCAGTAAATGAGAACGTGATTGAGTGGAAGGCAGCAGATAGTCCGAGCCATCAGAGAGGAACTCAGTCTCCTCCAACAGAGAACTGCTGTGGTGCTGCAGTGGATCCCTCCTCACTGTGGCATTGGAGAGATTGAGGAGGCAGAGTGCCTGTCTTATATCGGCAGCAGGCAGGAACAGTCGGTGCACCTGATGTCCTACAGTGACGCTAAAACCATCCTCAGGGACAACTTCAGAAGAACGTGGCGCCAACGCCTGGACGTTGGAACTGAAGAGGACAGCATCCACCAACTCCACAGAGCAGCTCAAGTTACCATCTTCAGGCTGCGAACAGGACACTGCCAGCTCCTCTGCCAGCTTTCTCGTCTCAGTCTCAAACTCCATCATACTGACCAGTGCCCTTGTGGTAAAGACTCCCAGACTCCCACCCACATCGTACAGTCCTGCCCCTCCTTTGAAGCCTTGAGACGCCAGACGGGCTCAGTCCGTCTGAGGTCCAGGAGAAGCTGTGGGGACCAGCAGGGCTCGCTGCGACAGACTGCTGACTTCGCCTTACTAACCACATTGAGGATCTAGCATGGCTTCGCCTTGCTAACCACATTGAGGATCTAGCATGGCTTCGCCTTACTAACCACATTGAGGATCTAGCATGGCTTCGCCTTACTAACCACATTGAGGATCTAGCATGGCTTCGCCTTACTAACCACATTGAGGATCTATCATGGCCGGGAACGTGAAAGAAAGAAAGAAAGAATAATCCTATTCCAGGAGTGGTTCCAACTCAGGACTATCAGCCTGGCAAGCAAACGCTCTGACCATTTGACCACCGGCCGTCTTCAAACGACAATTCACGTTTCACCAGTCTATAGTTATATTTGACCACCGGCCGTCTTCAAACGACAATTCACGTTTCACCAGTCTATAGTTATATTTGACCACCGGCCGTCTTCAAACGA
>CM065742.1:904066-916566 GCA_033310375.1 Conus canariensis | reverse complement strand
GTTGCTCCCCTCCCCCCCCCCCCCCCTCCCACTTTTGTTGTTGTTGTTGTTGTTATATTTTGTTTTGTTTGTTTGTTTTACTTTTTGAGAGTTTGCTGCTCTCAAGTAATTAAAATCTCGGTCTTAATCGGAAATACGTCGATTTACTGTAGATCCCACCAGCTAATTTTGTAGACGGCAAAGAAGCGCCATTTGCAATTCTGTTCGATAAAATAGCTTTGTTTGACAGCGTTGACATCGGTGTTGGTCACACCCCACAGTGAGAAAATTGAGTCGGGCAAAGTAACGTTAGGTGTTTGATAAAGTTGCAGTCAGTGCTGGTGTGGGGCAAAGTAACGTGAGGTGTTTGATAAAGTTGCAGTCAGTGCTGGTGTTGATAAAGTTGCAGTCAGTGCTGGTGTGGGGCAAAGTAACGTGAGGCGTTTGATAAAGTGGCAGTCAGTGCTGGTGTGGGGCAAAGTAACGTGAGGCGTTTGATAAAGTTGCAGTCAGTGCTGGTGTGGGGCAAAGTAACGTGAGGCGTTTGATAAAGTGGCAGTCAGTGCTGGTGTGGGGCAAAGTAACGTGAGGTGTTTGATAAAGTTGCAATCAGTGCTGGTGTGGGGCAAAGTAACGTGAGGTGTTTGATAAAGTGGCAGTCAGTGCTGGTGTTGATAAAGTTGCAGTCAGTGCTGGTGTTGGGCAAAGTAACGTGAGGCGTTTGATAAAGTGGCAGTCAGTGCTGGTGTTGATAAAGTGGCAGTCAGTGCTGGTGTGGGGCAAAGTAACGTGAGGTGTTTGATAAAGTGGCAGTCAGTGCTAGTGTGGGGCAAAGTAACGTGAGGTGTTTGATAAAGTTGCAATCAGTGCTGGTGTGGGGCAAAGTAACGTGAGGTGTTTGATAAAGTGGCAGTCAGTGCTGGTGTTGATAAAGTTGCAGTCAGTGCTGATGTTGGGCAAAGTAACGTGAGGTGTTTTATAAAGTTGCAAACAGTGCTGGCGTTGATAAAGTTGCAGTCAGTGCTGGTGTTGATAAAGTGGCAGTCAGTGCTGGTGTTGATAAAGTGGCAGTCAGTGCTGGTGTGGGGCAAAGTAACGTGAGGTGTTTGATAAAGTGGCAGTCAGTGCTGGTGTGGGGCAAAGTAACGTGAGGTGTTTGATAAAGTGGCAGTCAGTGCTGGTGTGGGGCAAAGTAACGTGAGGTGTTTGATAAAGTGGCAGTCAGTGCTGGTGTTGATAAAGTTGCAGTCAGTGCTGGTGTTGATAAAGTGGCAGTCAGTGCTGGTGTGTGGGTGCCCTATGCTCACAACACAGCCGTATCCTCACAGAAGTCCCAAGTAGAGCACTTTGCGTTGATTTTCGGCTTTTTTTGTCGATTAATCATGGAATTAAACAAGACTTACCTGTAAGTTGTGGTTTAATTTGGATTATTTAGAGCATAGTGTTGGGAAGGAGCATTCACATGAGATGATGTGCGCGGGAACATACTCAGATTTTAGACGCGATTGACCTCCTCTAACAGAAACTATACTTGGGTGGGTTTTAAAAATTTTACTAGAGCTGTGAAGGGAGGGCATGTGAACGCTCCTCCCCAACACTATGCTCTAAATAATCCAAATTAAACTACAACTTACAGGTAAGTCTTGTTTAATTCCATAACTATTCCTCGCATAGCGACTGGTTCATCCACATTCACATGAGAATTTAGAGGAGGAGGTCAAACGCAGTAACTGAATCAACTGCTGAGATAGCTTCTTCCATTTTATTCATAACATCTCAAACATTTTACTTGCACAGTTCAACATGAAATCCGAAACAACAGATTTTACAATTTATTCACAAACTTGTCCAGAATGGACTGACTGAAGCTTCTGTGTGGCACCACTGGTTTGCAGTAAAAACGGCTAAAAGTGCCTTCTCTTGACCAGCCAGAAATAGCACTTCATGCTAATTTTATTGTGCTGTGGCTTGCTCCTGTCTTGTACAGTTCTGCAAGAAAGTTTGCTACATCTGTGTGTGATGGAACCGTGATCTGAATTCTAGCTACATATTCCTGCCACTTTCTAATGTAACTGCCATATGCTCTGGCGGTGGACGGGCGCCATGATTCCATCAGAAGGTCCACTGCTTCCCCTGTCATTCCAGCTTGATGGTTGATTAGCAGCAGATCTTACAGCCTAGCAGGTTCAGACGCCTTTGCTGTATAAGGGGATGAATGGCCTCTGACTGGCTAGGGAGATGAAGAAGATGAAAAAGATGAAAGAGAGGGAAATATGAACTTCTACTCTTGTAAGTTTCTGAAAACAATCCTGTTGTACTATTCTATATGTACTTGAAAACCTACTCGCGCAGCTGACGTTTAAATTCCTGGCGTGTTCCCTATGAGCACCACATTCAGCAAAGTATGAAGTTGCAATACAGACAGGATGGCAATGACTGCTATACACAGATGGCACCACATTTAGCAAAGTATGAAGTTGCAATACACACAGGATGGCAATGACTGCTATACACAGATGGCGTGAACTGGAGTGTGTTCAGACTCTGACACTAATTACTAAACAAGTGAGTCTGTCGATTGGGGGGCTTCATCACGTTAACCAAAAAAAGGGGGGGGGGGGGGGGGGGGGGGGTGTAAGCGCGCGCGCATGTGTGTTTCTTTTGGCAGGATTAAGTAAAAACAACTGAACCTGTTGTCAGGAATCTTTGCGAAAAGATTGAATATGGCGTAAGAACGATCTGATTGAATATTGGTGTAGATCTGTATACAGATCCGTGTGCAGATCTGGATCAAGTGACGAAATCCAGGGTCGTTCAGCAAGATTATTACAAATGTTATTTCTCAAAAACAACCGGGCGTATCTTAACCAAACGGTGTGCAAGAATGGAAGATGACCCGAAAACGAACCCATGAAAGTTCGGTGCTGATCCGCTTTGCGGATCTTGATCAAATAGCAAATCCAGGATCTGACGAGCAACACTATTACACCTGTTTCATTGAACACGACCATTGTGAATTTTCTGTTACAAACTGATAACTATCTATAATGTCATACATTTTCGTAGAATATGAAAACTATGTTGTGATACAAACGTTCATATTTCGCATTTCCATGGGAATTTTCTGTAACAAACTGTAAGTATCTACAATATCATGTAATTTCGTACAATGTTAAAACTTTTTAGTGATATAATAATTGATATTTTGCTTTTTTTTCCCCCTATGTCCTGTTCAAAACACAAATGCATAGGAAGTAACTCTTTCAGTCCATACCAATTGTTACTTCCCTTGGCAAGAAAATGATTTTGGCTTTCAGTCGAAGGGCAGATCCAGGATCCGTTCCTTCTTGACGGAGGTCTGCACTCTTCCGCTGTGGAGGTCTGCACTCTTCCGCTGTGGAGGTCTGCACTCTTCCGCTGTGGAGCTCTGTACTCTTCCACTGTGGAGGCCTGTACTCTTCCACTGTGGAGGTCTGTACTCTTCCGCTGTGGAGGTCTGTACTCTTCCGCTGTGGAAGTCTGCACTCTTCCGCTGTGAAGTCTGTACTCTTCCAGGTCTGCACTCTTCCACTGTGGAGGTCTGTACTCTTCCACTGTGGAGGTCTGCACTCTTCCGCTGTGGAGGTCTGCACTCTTCCGCTGTGAGGTCTGCACTCTTCCGCTGTGGGGGTCTGTACTCTTCCACTGTGGAGGTCTGTACTCTTCCGCTGTGGAAGTCTGCACTCTTCCACTGTGGAGGTCTGTACTCTTCCACTGTGGAGGTCTGTACACTTCTGCTGTGGAGGTCTGTAATCCTCCGCTGTGGAAATCTGCACTCTTCCACTGTGGAGGTCTGTACTCTTCCACTGTGGAGGTCTGTATCTTCTGCTGTGGAGGTCTGCACTCTTCCACTGTGGAGGTCTGTACTCTTCCACTGTGGAGGTCTACAATCTTCCGCTGTGGAGGTCTGCACTCTTCCGCTGTGAGGTCTGCACTCTTCCGCTGTGAGGTCTGCACTCTTCCACTGTGGAGGTCTGCACTCTTCCACTGTGGAGGTCTGTACTCTTCCGCTGTGGAGGTCTGCACTCTTCCACTGTGGAGGTCTGTACTCTTCCGCTGTGGAGGTCTGCACTCTTCCGCTGTGGAGGTCTGTACTCTTCCACTGTGGAGGTCTGCACTCTTCCAGTGTGAGGTCTGTTCTCTGCAGCTGTGGCGGTCTGCACTCTTCCGCCGTGGAGGTCTGTACTCTTCCACTGTGGAGGTCTGCACTCTTCCGCTATGGAGGTCTGCACTCTTCCGCTGTAGAGGTCTGCACTCTTCCACTGTGGAGGTCTGTACTCTTCCACTGTGGAGGTCTGCACTGTGTACTCTTCCGCTTTGGAGGTCTGTACTTTTCCGCTGTGGAGGTCTGTACTTTTCCGCTGTGGAGGTCTGTACTCTTCCGCTGTGAGGTCTGCACTTTTCCGCTGTGAGGTCTGCACTCTTCCACTGTGAGGTCTGTACTCTTCCGCTGTGGAGGTCTGCACTCTTCCACTGTGGAGGTCTGTACACTTCCGCTGTGGAGGTCTGCACTCTTCCACTGTGGAGGTCTGCACTCTTCCGCTGTGGAGGTCTGCACTCTTCCACTGTGGAGGTCTGCACTCTTCCGGTGTGAGGTCTGTACTCTTCCGCTGTGGAGGTCTGCACTCTTCCGCCGTGGAGGTCTGTACTCTTCCACTGTGGAGGTCTGCACTCTTCCGCTATGGAGGTCTGCACCCTTCCGCTGTAGAGGTCTGCACTCTTCCACTGTGGAGGTCTGTACTCTTCCACTGTGGAGGTCTGCACTGTGTACTCTTCCGCTGTGGAGGTCTGTACTCTTCCGCTGTGAGGTCTGCACTGTGTACTCTTCTGCTGTGAGGTCTGTACTCTTCCGCTGTGAAGTCTGTACTCTTCCGCTGTGGAGGTCTGTACTCTTCCGCTGTGAGGTCTGCACTGTGTACTCTTCCGCTGTGAGGTCTGTACTCTTCCGCTGTGAAGTCTGTACTCTTCCACTGTTGAGGTCTGTACTCTTCCGCTGTGAGGTCTGCACTGTGTACTCTTCCGCTGTGAAGTCTGTACTCTTCCGCTGTGAAGTCTGTACTCTTCCACTGTTGAGGTCTGTACTCTTCCGCTGTGAGGTCTGCACTGTGTACTCTTCCGCTGTGAAGTCTGTACTCTTCCGCTGTGAAGTCTGTACTCTTCCACTGTTGAGGTCTGTACTCTTCCGCTGTGAGGTCTGCACTGTGTACTCTTCCGCTGTGAAGTCTGTACTCTTCCGCTGTGAAGTCTGTACTCTTCCACTGTTGAGGTCTGTACTCTTCCGCTGTGAGGTCTGCACTGTGTACTCTTCCGCTGTGAAGTCTGTACTCTTCCGCTGTGAAGTCTGTACTCTTCCGCTGTGGAGGTCTGCACTCTTCCACTGTGGAGGTCTGTACTTTTCCGCTGTGGAGGTCTGCACTCTTCCACTGTAGAGGTCTGTACTTTTCCGCTGTGGAGGTCTGCACTCTTCCACTGTGGAGGTCTGCACTCTTCCACTGTGGAGGTCTGTACTCTTCTGCTGTGGAGATCTGCACTCTTCCGCTGTGGAGGTCTGCACTCTTCCGCTGTGGAGGTCTGCACTCTTCCACTGTGAGGTCTGTACTCTTCCGCTGTGGAGGTCTGTACTTTTCTGCTATGGTGGTCTGCACTCTTCCACTGTGGAGGTCTGCACTCTTCAACTGTGGAGGTCTGTACTCTTCCGCTGTGGAGGTCTGCACTCTTCCACTGTGAGGTCTGTACTCTTCCACTGTTGAGGTCTGTACTCTTCCACTGTGGAGGTCTGTACTCTTCCACTGTGGAGGTCTGTACTCTTCCGCTGTGGAGGTCTGCTCTCTTCCACTGTGGAGGTCTGCACTCTTCGGCTGTGGAGATCTGTACTTTTCCGCTGTGGAGGTCTGCACTCTTCCACTGTGGAGGTCTGCACTCTTCCACTGTGGAGGTCTGCACTCTTCCACTGTGGAGGTCTGCACTCTTCGGCTGTGGAGATCTGTACTTTTCCGCTGTGGAGGTCTGCACTCTTCCACTGTGGAGGTCTGCACTCTTCCACTGTGGAGGTCTGCACTCTTCCGCTGTGGATGTCTGCACTCTTCCGCTGTGGAGGTCTGCACTCTTCCACTGTGGAGGTCTGTACTTTTCCGCTGTGGAGGTCTGCACTCTTCCGCTGTGGAGGTCTGCACTCTTCCACTGTGGAGGTCTGTACTCTTCCACTGTGGAGGTCTGCACTCTTCTGCAGTGTCGTTCTAGCTGTTCTATCTGTTGTCTGTTCCGAGGGTAGGAGGATTTGGGATGAGTATGCTGGTTTGGGGAGAGATTTCTGTCAGATAATCAGGGTATGTTTGTTTTAGTTTGTTCTGTATTTTGTGAAAGATGATAATAATGAACAACGTCTTCTCTTGGACTAATGGACGGGCTATCCTAATCAGAAATGTTTGGTTCCGCTGAGTTGCTATGTTCTGGCATAAAACTATGGTCTGTCATCATGTCAACGTCTCTTGTGTTTTCACTGTATCTGTCTTCGTCCTCAACGTCTGTTCCAATGTTGTATTTGTCTGTGAAATAACGTCTTCATCGTCAGTGTTCTCTACATCTGAACAACCATTCCGGAATGTTCTGTGTTGATTGTCAATGTGGTCATGTCCGGCGATATCATTGTCACAGAAGGGGTAGTGGTCGCTAACTCTAATATCTGCAGACTGTCTTGAACACTGAGGTTTTTGTCTGTTTCCTCCTGAATCATAATAGTTGGTTTTGCTGACAGTCTTTCACCACGACAACCGTCCGGTGCTCAGAAATATTTCCTCTGGCCACGTCACTGTATGAACGTGTACGGGGAACAATAGGCACACGATAATGTCTGTTTCTGACCTCTTGGTTTGTCCTTTGATCCCCAGACGATGGTTGAGCTCTCTCTCTCTCTCACCTGTCCATGCTGACTGCGGCTTCTCACGTATTGATAACGGCGTGGGGGACTACGATTGCTGCCTGACCGTTTTTTAAAAAATGCACAATTGTCCTGGGTCCGAGCGCCATTGTTCCTCTCTGAGAGTTCCAGGCAGTGGCGTTTGTTCCTCTGACGGAGACGTTCCTCTCTGAGAGTTCCAGGCAGTGGCGTTTGTTCCTCTGACGGAGACGTTCCTCTCTGACAGTTCCAGGCAGTGGCGTTTGTCTCTTTGACGGAGACGTTCCTCTCTGAGAGTTCCTAGCAGTGGCGTTTGTCTCTCTGACGGAGACGTTCCTCTCTGACAGTTCCAGGCAGTGGTGTTTGTTCCTCTGACGGAGACGTTCCTCTCTGAGAGTTCCAGGCAGTGGCGTTTGTTCCTCTGACGGAGACGTTCCTCTCTGAGAGTTTCAGGCAGTAGCGTTTGTTTCTCTGGCGGAGACGTTCCTCTCTGACAGTTCCTGGCAGTGGCGTTTGTTCCTCTGACGGAGACGTTCCTCTCTGACAGTTCCAGGCAGTGGCGTTTGTCTCTCTGACGGAGACGTTCCTCTCTGAGAGTTCCTGGCAGTGGCGTTTGTCTCTCTGACGGAGACGTTCCCTTCTGACAGTTCCAGGCAGTGGCGTTTGTCTCTCTGACGGAGACGTTCCTCTCTGACAGTTCCAGGCAGTGGCGTTTGTTTCTCTGACTGAGACGTCTGTGACTGTTGTACTGACTGTCCCCACGGGTTTGTAGTCAAGGCCAAGTTTATCCTTTAGAGAGAGAGAGAGAGAGAGAGAGAGAGAGACAGAGACAGAGACAGAGACAGAGAGACAGAGAAGAGAGAGAGAAGAGAGAGAGAGAGAAGAGAGAGAGACAGAAAGACAGAGAGAGAGAGGGAGAGAGAGAGAGTGGAAATCATGCAAATTAGAAGGCAAAATGATTGAATCATTAGCGCACATCAACAGAACAAAGCTAAACCTTAAAATGTACTTTTTCTCGCCAAAAAAGAGAGCTAGCTTAAAAATGCTCGTCTTTTTTATGTTAGATAAATAAAGTGTGAAATTTCAATGAGTTTATGTTGTTTTCTTTCTACTGAAGAACTGTGGCAGCGATTTTGCTCCGTCGTCTTGTTCAGGATATTGACAAGCGTTCATAAATCAAGCATGACAAGAATTAATGAACGAATAAATATATTGAGGGAAGAAATTGGAGGTCTGGTTTTCACTAATCTATATATTTGAATGTTCCCTTTATGTACGATGCGTTTGTAAAACAATACAGTTGTGCGTGCGTGCGTGCGTGCGTGCGCGCGCATGTGTGTGTATGTGTGTGCGCGCGCGTGCGTGCTTGCGTGCATGCGCGTGAGTGCGTACGTGCGTGTGTGCGTGCGTACGTGCGTATATAAGCATTTTTGTTGATATTTGTCGGATATAGTTCTCAATAAACTTGTAAGCAGATGATATCATTTTGTTCAGAGCAGTCAATTACATTGTGAAAAGCCAACAACAAAGGTAAGAATTGAAGAAACATAAAGGAGGAAAACGAAAGAAATAAAAGAAGTGAAAAAGATTAGAAGGTAAGAATTGAAGAAACATAAAGGAGGAAAACGAAAGAAATAAAGGAAGTGAAAAAGATTAGAAGGTAAGAATTGAAGAAACATAAAGGAGGAAAATGAAAGAAAGAGAGGAATTTAAAACAGTTGAGAGACGAGTCGGAAAAAGAAGGAAAGAAAGGGGAACAAAATGAAGATAAAAACTGAACGATAGAAAGAGAAAAAGAAAGAAGAAAGGACAGAGAACAGAGAGAAGTGGAGAGACTGAAAGATCACACGATAGAAAGGAATGGGCAACCTACATGAAAGACAAAAAAAAAGGTATTGTGGGAAAGAAAGATAAAACAACACAACACACCAACGGTATACATAAGACCGAACGTAAAACAGTCAAAAATCAATTAAAACGAATTAAGATAAAAGATACAACAACAACCCAGAATGATATACGATTACGATGTACATATTCTAGTCACCCTAAAGAGAGAGAGAGAGGGGGGCGATGTATATATTCTAATCACCCAAAAACGGAGAGAGAGAGAGAGAGAGAGAGAGAGAGGAGAGAGAGAGAGAGAGAGAGAGAGAGAGAGAATGACAGAGACGGAGACAGACAGACAGGAGAGAGAGAGAGAGAGAGAGAGAGAGAGAGAGAGAGAGAGAGAGAGAGGTAATGTATATATTCTGGTCACCCAAAAACGGAGAGAGAAGAGAGAGAGAGAGAGAAGAGAGAGAGAGAGAGAGAGAGAGAGGAGAGGCGATGTATATATTCTAGTCACCCAAAAACGGAGAGAGAGAGAGAGAGAGAGAGAGAGAGAGAGAGAGAGAGAGAGAGAGAGAGAGAGAGAGAGAGAGGCGATGTATATATTCTAGTCACCCAGAGAGAGAGAGAGAGAGAGAGAGAGGCGATCCACATTGTGATGTTGGTTGTCTTTCTTCCTCCGTGGTCAAAAGATAGTTGAAAATAATTACAAGAAAACCTAATGCAATTCGTTACGTGACACAACACACACCCAAAATACGACCCAACAAAACTGGCGGCTACACTACACAACAAAGCGTGATGCAACACAACACAACAGACCGTAACCCAACACACTTCACACAACAATACAACGCAACACACCAGATGGCAACATAACAATACACATCTTGATCCATCGCAACACTGCAACGACACGCAACAGAGCAATCACACACACACACACACACACACACACACACACCACACACACACACACACACACACACACTAGCACTATACAGTGCTGTACAATACAATACAGTACAGAACAGTTCTGTGCAATGCAAGGAAATCATTACAGTGCAGTGCCAAAAATGCAATGCAAAATAATCATTGCAGAACAGTATAGAAAAGAATTCAATGCCAGGGAATAATCACAGTGCGGTGCCAAAAACAAAGTCAATGCAAAACAATCATTACAGAACATTATTGAAAAATTCATCACCAGGCAATCATTACACTACAGTACAGAAAAATTCAGTGCAAGGCAACCATTACAGTACAGTACCAAAACAATTCAGTGCAAGGCAACCGTTACAGAACAGTACCAAAAAAATTCAGTGTAGAGCAATCATCGCAGTACTGTACCAAAAATGTCAATGCAAGGCAATGACAGTACACTATCGAAAAATTCAGAGCAAGGTAATAATTACAGTACAGTACCGGAAAATTGAATGCAAGGCAATCATTGCATAACAATACAGAAAAAATAAATCAATGCAAGGCAATCGTCACAGCCCAGTGTCAAGCGAAGTTGGACACATCAGGAGTGTAACCTTGGTATAAAAGGGGGAAAACACGATGATCAAGTGAAAAATATCAAGGTTAAAAGAAAAACTGATGTTTAACTGTGAGTTAAATAACAACAACAAAAAAAGCATTACTTATCGATTGCATGTTGATCATATATACATAAGATGAAATAGATTGAGTCCTGTTAAAAAGTTTTCAATGGCATCTGAATTGGATTTTGGAGTCTGTTGCTTAGCGCCCTCGTTTCACGTCGTGCAAATCACAACGTGTAAAAAAGGCGGTGATCAATGAGTGCGTGTCTTATCAAGCGATCTGCTCAGCGGAGCATCGTTTTTTTTTTTTTTTTTTTTTTTTCTTCTTTTTTTTTTTTGATAAGGTATGAGTGAATGTAGAATATGTGGCCCGTGTGTAACCCGCAAAACACCGCCTTTTTTCACTTCCGGTTCTAAGAGCAGGTGGAAGTAACTGAAGCAGGTTAGGCGGTCTGGGAAAAGTTTGTCGTCTGCTTTGCTTGTTCCAATCCTCTTCTTGCAAGAAGATTTTCCCCACATGTTTAAGGTTTCAAAAGTTTGCAAGGAATGGAAGATTCAGACATCTTTTCGGCTTTGGTATTCTTGGCGAGGCGGTCAGATGTTTTATCGCCTCAAATACTACGCGGGAACGGATCAGTTTTAAGGGGAGGGGCTGATTATCTTAAGCCAGCTTTTAGGGGAAGGGAGGGGGCTATATTTTTGGTGAGAGTTCGGGTCTGGTGAAGTTTCCTGTTGGGTTCCTATGGCAACGCCCACAGATGTTGAAGCAATGCTAGCAATGTTATGCTTTACGCATGAAAAATGACAATATTCTTGTGCACAAATAATACATAATCCTTTTTATGAATGTCACTTTAACCCCAAATCTACGAGCGAATTAGACAAAATGCCTTATACCTGCATAGTTTCTTCTTTTGATGTTTCCTCATCTGCAAAATGTTGAAATACATCTAAAAGTTGGTGTACACCTCTCCAAAGAATTTCGAAACAACCGGCCATGCACTCTCCAACTAACCGAGGTCCGTTTCTATTTTGCTTCCTTTACATAAAAGTCTACGATTGGAGAGGGACAGCCCCCCCCTCTCTCTCTTCTCTCTCTCTCTCTTTGCATACATTGGAGAGGGACAGCCCCCCCCCTCTCTCTCTCTCTCTCTTTGCATACATTGGAGAGGGACACCCCCCCCCCCTCTCTTTGCATACATTGGAGAGGGACAGCCCCCCCCTCTCTCTCTCTCTCTCTCTCATTGCATACATTGGAGAGGGACAGAGAGAGGGACAACCACCCCCCCCCCCCTTCTCTTTGCATACATTGGAGAGCGACAGCCCCCTCTCTCTTTGCATACATTAGAGAGGGACAGCCCTCCCTCTCTCTCTCTCTCTCTCTCTTTGCATACATTGGAGAGGGACAGCCCCCCCCCCCCCCCCCGCCTCTCTCTCTTTGCATACATTGGAGAGGGACAGCCCCCCCCCCCGCCCTCTCTCTCTTTGCATACATTGAAGAGGGACAGCCCCCTCCCCCCACTCTCTCTCTCTCTCTCTCTCTCTCTCTCTCTCTCTCTCTCTCTCTCTCTTTGCATACATTGGAGAGGGACAGCCCCCCTCTCTTTGTATACGTTGGAGAGGGACAACCCCCCCCCTCTCTCTCTCTCTCTCTTTGCATACATTGGAGAGGGACAGCCCCCCTCTCTCTCTCTCTCTCTTTGCATACATTGGAGAGGGACAACCCCCCCCCCCTCTCTTTGCATACATTGGAGAGGGACAGCCCCCCCCCCTCTCTCTCTCTCTCTCTCTCTCTCTCTCTCTCTCTCATTGCATACATTGGAGAGGGACAGAGAGAGGGACAACCCCCCCCCCCTCTCTTTGCATACATTGGAGAGCGACAGCCCCCTCTCTTTGCATACATTGGAGAGGGACAGCCCTCCCTCTCTCTCTCTCTCTCTTTGCATACATTGGAGAGGGACAGCCCCCCCCCCCGCCTCTCTCTCTTTGCATACATTGGAGAGGGACAGCCCCCCCCCCCCCCCCCTCTCTCTCTTTGCATACATTGAAGAGGGACAGCCCCCTCCCCCCACCTCTCTCTCTCTCTCTCTCTCTCTCTCTCTCTTTGCATACATTGGAGAGGGACAGCCCCCCTCTCTTTGCATACGTTGGAGAGGGACAGCCCCTCTCTCTCTCTCTCTCTCTCTCTCTCTCTCTCTCTCTCTCCTCTC
>CM065742.1:891566-896566 GCA_033310375.1 Conus canariensis | reverse complement strand
ATTAACAGTGATGAATTTAGTGGGGTGAGGCTTCATTAACAGATGAATTCAGTGGGTGAGGCTTCATTAACAGTGATGAATTTCAGTGCGGTGAGGCTTCATTAACAGATGAATTTAGTGCGGTGAGGCTTCATTAACAGTGATGAATTTAGTGGGGTGAGCTTTCATAACAGTGATGAATTTAGTGGGGTGAGGCTTCATTAACAGTGATGAATTTAGTGCGGTGAGGCTTCATTAACAGATGAATTTAGTGGGGTGAGGCTTCATTAACAGATGAATTAGTGCGGTGAGGCTTCATTAACAGTGATGAATTAGTTGGGTGAGGCTTCATTAACAGTGATGAATTTAGTGGGGTGAGGCTTCATTAACAGTGATGAATTAGCGGGATGAGGCTTCATTAACAGTGATGAATTTAGTGGGATGAGGCTTCATTAACAGTGTGAATGTAGTGGGGTGAGGCTTCTTACAGTATGAATTTAGTGGGGTGAGGCTCATTAACAGTGATGAATTAGTGTGGTGAGGCTTCATTAATAGTGATGAATTTAGTGGGATGAGGCTTCATTAACAGTGATGAATTTAGTGGGGTGAGGTTTCATTAACATATGAATTTAGTGGGGTGAGGCTTCATTAACGATGATGAGTTGTGGTGTGAGGCTTCATTAACAGTGATGAATTTAGTGGGGTGAGGCTTCATTAACAGTGATGAATTTAGTGCGGTGAGGCTTCATTAACAGATGAATTAGTGGGGTGAGGCTTCATTAACAGTGATGAATTTAGTGGGGTGAAGGTTTCATTAACAGTGATGAATTTAGTGGGGTGAGGCTTCATTAACAGGATGAATTTCAGTGCGGTGAGGCTTCATTAACAGATGAATTCAGTGGGATGAGGCTTCATTAACAGTATGAATTCAGTGGGGTGAGGCTTCATTAACAGATGAATTCAGTGGGTGAGGCTTCATTAACAGTGAGAATTTAGTGGGGTGAGGCTTCATTAACAGTGATGAATTTAGTGGGGTGAGGCTTCATTAACAGATGAATTTAGTGGGGTGAGGCTTCATTAACAGTGATGAATTCAGTGCGGTGAGGCTTCATTAACAGATGAATTTGTGGGGTGAGGCTTCATTAACAGTGATGATTTAGTGGGGTGAGGCTTCATTAACAGTGATGAATTTAGTGCGGTGGGCTTCATTAACATGATGAATTTAGTGGGTGAGGCTTCATTAACAGTGATGAATTTGTGGTCAGTGATTGTGGGTGAGGCTTCATTAACAGTGATGAATTTAGTGGATGAGGCTCATTAACAGTGAGAATTAGTCGGATGAGGCTTCATTAACAGTGTGAATTAGTGGGGTGAGGCTTCGATTAACAGTGATGAATTTAGTGGGGTGAGGCTCATTAACAGTGATGAATTTAGTGTGGTGAGGCTTCATTAATAGTGATGAATTTAGTGGGATGAGGCTTCATTAACAGTGATGAATTTAGTGGGTGAGGCTTTCATTAACAGTATGAATTTAGTGGGGTGAGGCTTCATTAACAGTGATGAATTTAGTGGGGTAAGGCTTCATTAACAGTGATGAATTTAGTGGGGTAAGGCTTCATTAACAGTGATGAATTTAGTGGGGTAGGCTTCATTAACAGTGATGAATTTAGTGGGGTGAGGCTTCATTAACAGTATGAATTCAGTGGGGTGAGGCTTATTAACAGTGATGAATTTAGTGGGGTGAGGCTTCATTAACAGTGATGAATTTAGTGGGGTGAGGCTTAATTAACAGATGAATTTAGTGGGGTGAGGCTTCATTAACAGTGATGAATTAGTGGGTGAGCTTCATTAACAGTGATGAATTTAGTGGCGTGAGGCTTCATTAACAGTGATGAATTTAGTGGCGTGAAGTTTCATTAACAGTGATGAATTTAGTGGGGTGAGGCTTCATTAACAGTGATGAATTTAGTGGGGTGAGGCTTCATTAAAAATGATGAATTTAGTGGGGTGAGGCTTCATTAACAGTGATGAATTTAGTGGCGTGAGGCTTCATTCTTCATCCACGTGAGGGGGCATGCCAAACAAAGGACACTACAAACATCATTGTTCATTCCTTGTGCACACAGTGAACAATACACAAAACAAAGGACACTACAAACAATATCATTGTTCATTCCTTGTGCTCACAGTGAACAATAAACAAAGGAAACTACAAACAATATCATTGTTCATTCCTTGTGCTCACAGTGAACAATAAACAAAGGAAACTACAAACAATATCATTGTTCATTCCTTGTGCTCACAGTGAACAATAAACAAAGGAAACTACAAACAATATCATTGTTCATTCCTTGTGCTCACAGTGAACAATAAACAAAGGAAACTACAAACAATATCATTGTTCATTCCTTGTGCTCACAGTGAACAATAAACAAAGGAAACTACAAACAATATCATTGTTCATTCCTTGTGCTCACAGTGAACAATAAACAAAGGAAAAACTACAAACAATATCATTGTTCATTCCTTGTGCTCACAGTGAACAATAACAAAGGAAACTACAAACAATATCATTGTTCATTCCTTGTGCTCACAGTGAACAATAAACAAAGGAAACTACAAACAATATCATTGTTCATTCTTGTGCTCACAGTGACAATAACAAAGGAAATAAAACATACATTGTTCATTCCTTGTGCTCACAGTGAACATAAACAAAGGAACTACAACAATATCATTGTCATTCTGGCTACAGTGAACAATAAACAAAGGAAACACAACAATATCATTGTTCATTCCTTGTGCTCACAGTGACAATAACAAGGAACTACAAACAATATCATGTTCATTCTTGTGCTCACGTGACAATAACAAAGGAACTACAAACAATATCATTGTCATCCTTGTCTCACAGTAACATAACAAGGAATACAAACAATATCATTGTTCTTCTTGTGCTCACAGTGACAATAAACAAAGAATACAAACAATACATTGTTCATTCTGTGCTCACAGTGAACAATAAACAAAGAATACAACAATATCATTGTTCATTCCTTGTGCTCACAGTGAACATAACAAAGAACTACAACAATATCATTGTTATTCCTTGTGCTCACAGTGAACAATAAACAAAGGAACTACAAACAATTCATTGTTCATTCCTTGTGCTCACAGTGACATAAACAAAGGAAACTACAAACAATATCATTGTTCATCCTTGTGTCACAGTGAACAATACAAAGGAAATACAAACAATATCATTGTTCATTCCTTGTGCTCACAGTGACAATAACAAAGGAAATACAAACAATATCATTGTCTTCCTTGTGCTCCAGTGACATAACAAGGAAACTACAAACATATCATTGTTCATTCTTGTGCTCACAGTGAACAAAAACAAGGAACAAAACAATTCATTGTCATTCCTTGTGCTCACAGTGAACAATAAACAAGGAAACTACAAACAATATCATTGTTCTCCTTGTGCTCACGTGAACAAAAACAAGGAACTACAAACAATATCATTGTTCATTCTTTGTCAAGTGACAATAAAAGGAAACTACAAAAATATCATTGTATCCTTGTGCTCACAGTGAACATAACAAAGGAAAAAAACAATATCATTGTTCATTCCTTGTGCTACAGTGAACATAACAAAGGAAATAAAAAATATCATTGTTCTTCCTTGTGCTCACAGTGAACAATAACAAGGAACTACAACAAATCTGTCATTCCTTGTGCTCACAGTGAACAATAAACAAAGGAAACTACAACAAATCATTGTCATTCCTTGTGCTCACAGTGACAATAAACAAAGGAACTACAACATATCATGTTCTTCCTTGTGTCACAGTGAAAACAAAGGAAACTCAAACAATATCATGTTCATTCCTTGTGCTCACAGTGAACAATAACAAAGGAACTACAACAATATCATTGTTCATTCTTGTGCTCACAGGAACAATAAACAAGGAACTACAAACATTCATTTTCATTCCTTGTGTCACAGTGAACAATAACAAAGGAAACTACAACAATATCTTGTATTCCTGTGCTCACAGTGACAATAAACAAAGGAACTACAAACAATATCATGTTCATTCCTTGTGCTCACAGTGACAAAAACAAAGGAACTACAAACAATATCATTGTTCATTCCTTGTGCTCACAGTGAAAATAACAAGGAACTACAAACAATATCATGTTCATTCTTGGCTCACAGTGACAATAACAAAGGAAACTCAAACAATTCTGTTCATTCCTGTCCACAGTGAAAATAACAAGGAAACAACAATATATTGTTCATTCTTTGCTCCGTGAACAAACAAAGGAACTACAAACAAATCTTGTTATCCTTGTGCTCAGTGAACAATAACAAGGAACTACAACATATCATTGTTCATTCTTGTGCTCACAGTGAACAATAAACAAAGGAACTACAAATATCATTGTTCATTCCTGTGCCCAGTGAACAATAAACAAGGAACTACAAACAATCTTGTTCTTCTTGTGCTCACAGTGAACATAACAAAGGAAACTCAAACAATATCATTGTCATTCTTGTGCTCACAGTGAACAATAAACAAAGGAAACTACAAACAATATCATTGTTCATTCCTTTGTGCTCACAGTGAACAAATAAACAAAGGATAACTACAAACAATATCATTGTTCATTCCTTGTGCTCACAGTGAACATATAAACAAAGGAAACTACAAACAATATCATGTTCATTCCTGTGCTCACAGTGAACAATAACAAAGGAAACTACAAACAAATCATTGACATATCCTTGTGCTCACATTGTGCACATAACAAAACAAGGAAACTACAAACAATATCATTTTCATTCCTTGTGCTCACAGGAACAATAAACAAAGAACTACAAACAATATCATTGTTCATTCCTTGTGCTCACAGTGAACAATAAACAAAGGAACCTCAAACAATATCATTGTTCATTCCTTGTGCTCACAGTGAACAATAAACAAAGGATCATACTACAAACAATTCATTAG
>CM065742.1:871566-879066 GCA_033310375.1 Conus canariensis | reverse complement strand
TTATTGTGTTGTGTTGTGATGTGGTGTGTTCTTGTGCTGTGTTTGATGTGTTGTTTGTATTTGTTCTGTGTAGTGATGTGGTGTGTTATTGTGCTATGTTGTGATGTGGTGTGTTATTGTGCTGTGTTGTGATGTGGTGTGTTATTGTGTTGTGCTGTGCTGTGTTATTGTGCTGTGTTGTGATGTGCTGTGTTGTGATGTGCTGTGTTATTGTGCTGTGTTGTGATGTGGTATGTTATTGCGCTGTGGTGTGATGTCGTGTGTTATTGTGCTGTGTTGTGATGTGGTGTGTTCTTTTTCTGTGTTGTGATGTGGTGTTTTCTTGTGCTGTGTTGTAATGTGGTGTTTTTGTTGTGCTGTGTTGTGATGTGGCATGTTGTTCTGCTGTGTTGTTATGTGGTGTGTTATTGTGTTGTGCTGTGCAGTGTTATTGTGCTGTGTTGTGATGTGCTGTATTGTTGTGCTGTGCTGTGATGTGGTGTTTTGTTTGGTGTGTTGTGATGTGCTGTGTTGTTGTGCTGTGTTGTGATGTGGTATGTTATTGTGCTATGTTGTGATGTGCTGTGCTGTTTGTGCTATGTGTGTATGTGCTGTGTTGTGTGTGTTGTGTTGTGATGTGGTGTGTTTTGTGCTGTGGTGTGATGTCGTGTGTTATTGTCGCTGTGTTGTGATGTGTGTGTTCTTTTGCTGTGTTGTGATTTGGTGTTTTTTGTGTGTGTTGTGTGTGGTGTTTTGCTGTAGTGTGTGTTGAATGTGTGTGTTTTGTTGTGTGTGCTTGTTATTGTGCTATGTTGTATGTGCTTTTTATTGTGCTATGTGTGATGTGCTGTGTGTTGTGCTGTGTTGCGATGTGGTGTTTATTGTGCTGTGTTGTGATGTGGTGTGTTTTTGTGCTGTGTTGTGATGTGGTGTTTATTGGGTTTGTGAGTGGTGTTGTGTGTGCTGATGTTGTGTGTGTGTTGTGCTGTGATGTGGTATGTTTTGTGGTGTGTTGTGATGTGTGTGTTGTTGTGCTATTTTGATGTGTGTGTTGTGCTGTGTGATGTGTTGATTGTTGTGTGTGTGGGTGTTTTGTTGTGTTGTGATGTGTGTGATGTGTGTGTTATTGTGCTGCGTGTTGTGATGTGGTGTGTTTTTGTGCTGTGTTGTGATGTGGTGTTGTATTGTGTTTGGTGTGTGATGTGTGTGTGTTTGTGCTGTGTATTGTGTTGTGTGTGTTGTTGGTTGTTGTGTTGTGTGATGTGCGTGTTATTGTGCTGTGTTGTGATGTGGTATGTTATTTGTGCTATGTGCTGATGTTGTGTATGTGGTGTGTTGTGTGTGTTGTGGATGTGGTGTTGGTTTTGTGCTGTGTTTGTGATGTGGTGTGTTATTGTGCTGTGTTGTGATGTGTGGTTGTTTATTGTGCTGTGTTGTGATGTGGTGTGTTTGTGCTGTTGTGTGTAGTTGTATTGTTGTGATGTGTGTGTTATTGTGCTGTGTATGTGATGTGTGTGTTGTGGTGTGTTGTGATGTGTGTATGTGTTGTTGATGTTATTGTGATGATGTGAGTGTGTTATTGTGTGCTGTGTTGTGATTGGTGTGTATGTATGTGTGTGTATTGTGCTGGTTGTGATGTGGTGTTATTGTGCTGTGTTGTGATGTGTGTTTTGTTGTGGATGTGTTGTATTGGTGTTGTGTGTTATTGTCTGTGTGTATGTGTGATGTGTGTTGTGTGTTGTGATGTGTGTTGTGATGTGTGTGTTATTGTGCTGTGTGTGATGTGTGTATGTGCATGTTGTATTGTGTGTTGTGATGTGGTGTGTATGTGCTGTGTATTGTGCTGTGTTGTGATGTGTGTGTGTATTGTGGCTGTGTTGTGATGTGTGTGTGTTATTGTGCTGTGTTGTGATGTAGTGTGTGTTATTGCTGTGTGGTTGTGATGTGGTATGTTGATTGTGTATTGTGCTGTGTTGTGATGTGGTGTGTTATTGTGCTGTGTTGTGATGTGCGTGTGTTATTGTGCTGTGTTGTGATGTGTTGTGTTATTGTGCTGTGTTTTGATGTGGTGTTATTGTGCTGTATGTATTGTGATGTGCTGTGTTGTTGTGCTGTGTTGTGATGTGCTGTGTTATTGTGCTGTGTTGTGATGTGCTGTGTTATTGTGCTGTATGTATTGTGATGTGGTGTTACTGGGCTGTGTTGGAATGTGGTGCTCTTAAACGTGATTACTCGTATTAATCCCGTAACATGCTCGGCGTTGAGATGCAAATATGATAAAGATTTTGTTTTAAAATTGTGATTATATAATAATAATATGATGATGATATTGATAATAATAACAATAATAATAGTAATAACGACAACAACAACAATAATTATTGTTATTATTATTAATTATTTTATTATAGTAATTATAATAATAATAATGATGATGATGATCAATAGTATCATTATTATTATTGTTATCGATGTTGTTATCATAGTAATAAAAATTACCATTATCATTATTATTGTTATTATTACTATTATCATCACCATCATCAGTAGTAGTAGTTGTAGTAGTAGTAGCATCATTATCATCATTATTATCATCATCATCATCATCATTATCATTCTCATTACTAATATCATTAGTATTAGTATTAGTATCATCACCCTTATTATATTATTGCTATCATCATCATCATCATCTCATCTCATTCATCATCATCAATCATCATCATCATAACATCACCAGCATCATTGTGTGATTATAATTTTAAAACAAAATCTTCATTCTATTAACATCTCGACAATCATCATCATTATTATTATTTCTGGTGGAATTGGTATTGGTAGTAATAGTTGTATCATTGCAGTAGCAGCAGTAATAGTAGCAGCAGCAGCAGTAGTAGTGAGTGTGTGGTAGTAGTAGTAGTAGTAGTATAGTGTAGTATGGTAGTGTAGGTGGTTTGGTGGGTCGTGCAGTAGTTGTAGTAGTAGTATTGTCATAATCGACAAAACAGAGTTGTTATGTCCGTGCTTAAACCAAAATATGTTCACATTTGGTTGTCATCAGAAACGAATGTCACGCATTGACGTCACGGCTCCAACGGGGCGTGTGACGTAGATACGGGGTCTGCTGACGTCATACAAAATCCAGGGATGTCCTCCAGCATTGCTCAGCCGTCAATAACAGAAGGTGAGTGTGTGTGTGTGTGTGTGTGTGTGTGTGTGTGTGTGTGTGTGTGTGTGTGTGTGTGTGTGTGTGTGTGCGCGCGCGCGCGCGTGTGTGTGTGTATGGTGTGTGGTGTGTGGTGTGTGTGTGTGTGTGTTGTGTGTGTGTGCTTCAAAATGATCTTTATTGAAGGTTAAAGAATCAGCTTTCCAGCTGTTTTACATCCTGCCCTCATAAACAAGAAAGAAACTAATACAACATATAACCACAAGCTCAAAAAACATTTTAAAAGCACACAATTTCTATCATGCAAATACATAACTCTCATATGAAATATGAAACAATAATGAAACTATTGTTAGAACTTCAAGTTCAAGCACACACACACACACCCCCGCGCGCGCGCACCACACACACACACACACACACACACATACGCACGCACGCACGCACACACACACACACACACACACACACACACACACACACACACAACACGACACGAGAGACGAGAGAGAGAGGAGAGAGAGAGAGAGGGAATGGAAGGGGATCGTATTGATGAAAATGACTTTAACTGATGCGCAGAGTTTCTATCAGATGCATTTTTAGTGCTTTTTTAAATGTCTGTTTTGAGGGACATGATTTTATGGAGGGGGACAAATTATTCCATGCAGTCCCTCCAGAGCACAGAAAACTTGATTTATAAAGATTACATTGAGGTCTGGGAAGAGACAGTTTAGGTGTATGTCTGTAACTATTGGAGACAAAGCTTTCAATGATTATCTTCGGGGCTGATCCATTCAATACATTGTACATACACACGCATTTGTTGAAGTAGAGTCTGTCTTTAAATGGATGAACATTTAACATTTTGTACTCACTCTTTGTCAAGGTATTGGATTTCAGCTGAATTAATCTAATGGCCCTTTTATGCAGACGACTTACTAGTTTCAGATTAGTTTCACTGGCATTATCCCATAACGTGGATGCATAATTGATAAGAGAAAGGATGTGCGCATGAAAGAATTTCTTATTGGAATGAAGATTTAGAAAAATTTTTATCTTTGAAAGTTGATAATTTTTTAATATTCTCTTAGAAATATGTTTTCCAAGATCCGCAATGTGGTAAGACTAAGATAAATCGTTGTCAATGATATCAACTACAACTTCATGCGATGTAACCTCTTCAATCCTTTGTCCATGGGCATGTAATGGCGCGAATGAGGATTTCATTTACTGTCCTTTTTGACGTGTTGTGACATACATGCATTTGGTTTTACTAGCATTGAGGAACATAATTCATTTCCATCCATGTAATTAGCTTGTTGATATATTTCTGCAGGTTATTTACCTGTTCAGTAGGATTACTATTTTGAGATTGTAATGAGGTATCATCAGCAAACATTTCACACCAACATTTTATAAGCAATGGTAAGTCATTTATATAGATAGAAAAGAGTAGGGGCCCCAATACTGACCCCTGAGGGACACCAAATTTTAAAGGGAGTAACTTTGACCTTTTAGAGTTAATTTCAACAAGCTGTTGACGATCAGTGAGAACCAGGTAAAGAATTTTAAGGCTGTACTCGATACTTTGTAACACATAAGCTTTTTTTTATTATTAGAAGGGAGTGGTTTATAACGTCAAACGCTTTTGCAAAATCTACAAAAAGAATTCCAGTAAGGTCATTATTGTCAATACTCGTAAGACATCTATCGATGAGTTGTACAAGAGCAGTGTGACAAGATTGATTTTCATGAACTGGATCGTAATATTTAAGATGAGAATATAGGTGTGTTTGAACATATTTTTCGAGTGGTTTAGACATAAGGGATAATATTGAGATAGGTCTATAGTTTGAGAGATTGGTGGGATCACCTTTTTTTGTAAATGTATAACTTTTGCTTGTTTAAATTTTAAGGGAAAGTGGCTTTTATCGATACACAAATTGTAAACGTAAGTGAGTGTATCAGCAATAGTCAATGAGGTGATTTTTAGTATCTTCCATCAGTTCCATCTAAGTCCCTTGTCCCTGTCTGTTTTAAGTGTGTTAAATAATCCAATACTTCATTTAATGACAATGGTGCTATGTCAAAACATGAAATGTTTTTACGACAGTATTTTTCTAACATACGTAGATCATTGTACTTTGTTTTGTCATGTACAATTACATCCTTAGTTATATTTGCAAAATGAAAGTTGAGTCTTCTGGTGATATTTATTTTGTTGGATTTTGTATTCTGAGTTATTGTTAGTCCAGAGATTGATAGCTTTCCAAATTAAGTTTGAATTTTGAGAAGACGAAACTAAATTTTGAAAATATTGTTTCTTTGCTTTTCTCTTCTTGGAATTTACTTCTTTCCTTTGTTTTCTGAACGACTCTTTATCCTTTGACTTGAGTATAGGATCTCTTTTGTATCTCTCATTGTCTATCTCCTTTGTTAACCTTGGGGGTTAATGACATGTATCACTCTTTTTCTTACAAAGGGTGCATGTTTATCTTATACTGAACTGAATGTACTTATCCAAAAGCATCGTCAGGGTTCCTAATCTGACAAATGTAATCTAATTCAGAGTGAAGCAAATCATTAAGGAAGGCATTTTTATCGAAATGTGGGGAGCGTCTATAAAAAATTTCCTTATGTCCAGACTTAGGAATTTTGACACCTTTCTTCATCATGTTAGACAAACTGAACAATGGTCACTACAGCCTGTCTGCACAGAACATATTTCCACTATGTTATCTTTAGTGTTGACGTAAATGTGATCAATAAGAGTTTCCGTTTGTTCAGTGATTCGAGTAGGACGATCGATTATTTGTTCCAACCCACACATTGCATAAGTATGATTCCATTTAGTCCCAGGCACAGTTAAGTCTATGTTAAAGTCGCCAAAAGAATCATTTCCTTTGATTCCAGTTCTGCGGCATCCATCATCAATTAAACCTACCGAACCAATCAGTGGTTTCTGCTGGGTTTCTGTATAGGAATCCTACCCTTACTGGCTTACAGTGTTTAAGATTTAATTCTATCCAGACGGATTCTACGTTGTATTTTTCAAGATACGCTTTTCTTTTGAAGGTTAAGGATTTAGCAAGGTAAAGAAGTAAACCTGTTGTTCTAGGTGCTTTTGGGTCTAATCGGATTGCATCATAATTTGGCATGCACATATCAGAATCTGGAATCATATCGGTTAGCCAAGACTCTGCATACAAAACACGTGAAAGCTATTACCATTGTTGTGAAGAATTGCAGCGATTTCATCTGTCTTATTTCTGGCACTGTTTATATTTAAATACCCGATGCGAAATCCCTCCTTTGAAGGCCATATATCTAATGTAGATGACATGATGACTATTTAGGTGAACTGCGTATACTAACAAAAAAAAGGCGCATTACACGCAGTTCTTCCAGTCACAACTCGAAGTGTGTGTGTGTGTGTGTGTGTGTGTGTGTGTGTGTGTGTGTGTGTGGTGTGGTGTGGTGTGTGTGTGTGTGTGTGTGTGTGTGTGTGTGTGTGTGTGTGTGTGTGTGTTTGTGTGTTCCTTCAGATTAATGTCCATTCACATTATGTGGTACTAGACAAAAAAGCAACAATCCAAATTTAACATACCAGCAATTAAAATCATCCAACTAACATCAAATACATAGATACAACATCTGCATCTCGTTACAGGTAAGTGAAAGTAGGACTCTGAGTTAATGCTAATCCAATGTCACACGTTGGTGAGGTATTACTAAAACGTTTAGTTAATGCTAATCCAATGTTACACGTTGGTGAGGTATCACTAAAAGGTTTAGTTAATGCTAATCCAATGTCACACGTTAGCGAAATATTACTAAAAAGATTAGTTAATGCTAATCCAATGTCACACGTTAGTGAGGTATTACTAAAAAGTGTAGTTAATGCTAATCCAATGTCACACGTTAGTGAGTATTACTAAAAGTTTAGTTAATGTTAATCCAATGCCACACGTTAGTGAAATATTACTAAAAAGATTAGTTAATGCCAATCCAATGTCACACGTTAGTGAGGTATTACTAAAAAGTTTAGTTAATGCTAATCCAATGTCACACGTTAATGAGGTATTACTAAAAAGTTTAGTTAATGCTAATCCAATGTCACACGTTAGTGAGGTATTACTAAAAAGTTTAGTTAATGCTAATCCAATGTCACACGTTAGTGAGGTATTACTAAAAACTGTCATCCAAGGAAGATTTAGAGAAAGCTGGCAAGAAATGTTTCAACAGCGTATATTTGAGAAGTGTGTGCATATTTCATACCTTTTCACCACAAACGTATTTTACTTCTCTCTCTCTCTCTCTCTCTCTCTCTCTCCTCTCTCTCTCTCTGTCTGTCT
>CM065742.1:854066-869066 GCA_033310375.1 Conus canariensis | reverse complement strand
CTGTGCCTACGCCGTCCTCTTCTAATCTGATCCCAACATTTCACTGCGGGGCACATCCTTGTTCTTCTTCATTTTCTTTCTTTTTTTCTTTTTTTTTTTCCTTTTCTTTTCTCTTTCTTTCGTTTTTTTTTTTTTCTTCCTTTCTTTTTTTTCCCGTCAGATTGCAGGAAATGATATGAGCATACCCGTGGTTTTCAATGTAGGGAAACATGACGTGACAAATCAACACGTCATCGCTCAAGAGAAATGTTAGTATGGTAAAAACGATAACGGGAACTGTGAATATGGAACATATGACGTGACAAATCAACACGTGTCGCTCAAGAGAAATGTTAGTATGGTAAAAATCGATAACGGGAACTGTGACATTGGAATACATGCTGCGTCGTTCAATTTGACATCGTCAATATAGTAGTAAGACTGAACTTTTTCTTATGCATTCTTCGACTGAACGTCATGTCCGTGCAGGAGTGGTGTTACTAGTTACACGGGAAAATGTACCAGGTATTGAATATCACTCGCCAGCTACGTTTACTGGTGTGTTTGAAGCATTTCTGCAGTAGCGGCCCCAATCCCCTCCTCTGTCTCGATCCATTGCCCGGTTCGTCATGAGTCTTTTTTTTTTTTAACTTGGCCATCATGGTATAAACAAGACCTAGCTCTCAGTCACATCGTACTGCTGTAAAGAAGATTGTGTACCAGCCTAATATGTCACACATTGGTCATTATTATGTGTACCAGCCTAATATGTCATTTCCATGTTCGAAATGATTGCTTGCATTCTGCCCCATTGTCATTCAAATAAATGGCATGTGGCAGAGACTCTGAAGAGAAAAATGATTAAAAACAGCCACCTGATTAAATTTATTCAGAAGGAGATTTGGGCAGAGGCGTATTTGGGGCAGTGGTCTCGTTGCTGGTCTCTTCTGTTTATTAAGCGGTCACGATGTAGATGCAGTGGAGAAAAGATGGAGGATAGGGAGGAAGATAGTGTGGGAGGTGGGGGGGAGGAGGGGGAGGGGGTGAGAAGGGGAAGACGAGGACAGCGGTGGACATGTTGGTGTACATGTTTTTGTCAGGACAATCCAGGACAACACCACACAAGTCAGTTTGTCAAGGACAACACAACACAATTCAGTTGTCCAGGACAACACGACACAATTCAGTTTGTCAAGGACAACACAACACAATTCAGTTTGTCAAGGACAACACAACAAAATTCAGTTTGTCAAGGACAACACAAGTCAGTTTGTCAAGGACAACACAACACAATTCAGTTTGTCAAGGACAACACAGTTCAGTATGTCAAGGACAACACAACACAGTTCAATTTGTCAAGGACAACACAAAACAAGTCAGTTTGTCAAGGACAACACAACACAATTCAGTTTGTCAAGGACAACACGACACAATTCAGTTTGTCAAGGACAACACAACACAAGTCAGTTTGTTAAGGGCAACACAACACAAGTCAGTTTGTTAAGGACAACACAACACAATTCAGTTTGTTAAGGACAACACAAGTCAGTTTGTCAAGGACAACACAAGTCAGCTTGTCAACACAAGTCAGTTTGTCAAGGACAACACAAGTCAGCTTGTCAAGGACAACACAATTCAGTTTGTCAAGGACAACACAACACACGTCAGTTTGTCAAGGACAACACAACACAATTCAGTTTGTCAAGGACGACACAACACACTTCAGTTTGTCAAGGACAACACAACACAAGTCAGTTTGTCAAGGACGACACAACAGTGTCAGACTTTGTCAAGGACAACACAAGTCAGTTTGTCAAGGACAACACAAGTCAGTTTGTCAAGGACAACACAACACAATTCAGTTTGTCAAGGACAACACAACACAATTCAGTTTGTCAAGGACAACACAACACAGTTCAGTTTGTCAAGGACAACACAACACAAGTCAATTTGTCAAGGACAACACAACACAGTTCAGTATGTCAAGGACAACACAACACAAGTCAGTTTGTCAAGGATAACACAAGACAGTTCGGTTTGTCAAGGACAACACAACACAAGTCAGTTTGTCAAGGACAACACAACACAGTTTCAGTTTGTCAAGAACAACACAAGTCAGTTTGTCAAGGACAACACAACACAAGTCAGTTTGTCAAGGACAACACAACGCAAGTCAGTTTGTCAAGGACACCATAACACAATTCAGTTTGTCAATGACAACACAATTCAGTTTGTCAAGGACAACACAGCACAAGTCAGTTTGGCAAGGACAACACAATACAAGTCAGTTTGTCAAGGACAACACAACACAAGTCAGTTTGTCAATGACAACACAACACAAGTCAGTTTGTCAAGGACAACACAACACAAGTCAGTTTGGCAAGGACAACACAACACAAGTCAGTTTGGCAAGGACGACACAAGTCAGTTTGGCAAGGAGTCAGGCAGTCTGTTCCATCTAGCCTACAGCACGTGCATTTGCCGAAGAAGCTATGCTTGAAAAAAAAAAAAAAAAAAAAAAAAAAAACAGAAGGGGCGAGTGGGGGAAAGGTGTGTGCGGGGAAGGGGACGAACAGAAAGAACATGGCGGGTAATAGACATATGACCGTAGAATTCACAGAGGGAAAAGAGTTTTCAAGATATTATTGTTAGAAAATGAAATAGTAATAGTGAAAGTAATAGTAATAGTAGTCCCACTTTCGTTGTTCTGTTGTTGTTATTGACAGACACGACATCGGTGGTAGTGATGGCTTCGTGAAACTGGAAAATTCCCGTTCCGAACAGAAGTGATAATAATCATGGTGGCATTGTTGTTGTTGTTTTGACAGACACGGACATCGGTGGTAGTGATGGCTTCGTGAAACTGAAAATTCCCGTTCCGAACAGAAGTGATAATAATCATGGTGGCATTGTTGTTGTTGTTTACAGACACGACATCGTGTGATGGCTTCGTGAACTGAATTCCGTTCGAACAGAATGATGTAATCGTGAGCAATGTTGTTGTTTTGACGCACGACATCAGTGTTGATGCTTCGTGAAACTGAATTCCCGTTCCGAACAGAAGTGATATAATCATGGTGCATTGTTGTTTGTTGTTTACAGACACGGACATCAGTGGTTTGATGGCTTCGTGAAACTGGGAATTCCCGTTCCGAACAGAAGTGATAGTAATCGTAGTAGCAATGTTGTTGTTTTGTTTGTTTACAGACACGGACATCAGTGGTTTTGATGGCTTCGTGAAACTGGGAATTCCCGTTCCGAACAGAAGTGATAGTAATCGTAGTAGCAATGTTGTTGTTTTGTTTGTTTACAGACACGGATATCAGTGGTTGTGAAGGCTTCGTGGAACGGGGAATTCCCATTCAGAACAGAAGTGATAGTAATCGTAGTAGCATTGTTGTTGTTTTGCTGTTTACAGACACGGACATCTGTGGTTGTGACGGCTTCGTGGAACGGGGAATTCCCATTCAGAACAGAAGTGATAGTAATCGTAGTAGCATTGTTGTTGTTTTGCTGTTTACAGACACGGACATCTGTGGTTGTGACGGCTTCGTGGAACGGGAAATTCCCATTCCCCACAGAAGTGATAGCAATCGTGGTAGCATTGTTGTTGTTTTGCTGTTTACAGACACGGACGTCGGAGGTAGTGATGGCTTCGTGGAATTGGGAATTCCCGTTCCGAACAGCCCAGTCCCCAAACCGTGCATCACGCGTCACAGCCGCGCGTTCAGCGGCGTTCTGGTAGCCATGGTGACAGGCGTCACGTGGGCTGGGTTCACGGAGCTGGTCAAGACGGCTGACCAATCACGCAACACTTCCAGCCAGTCCAGCGACTCCCTCGGCCAATCAGAGAACACGTTGAAAGGGGGCGGGGGCTGACTTACTTCTTTGGAGCCTGGCTAATACTGGCTTTTCCACCGTACCTGGTCATAAATGTTCTGTTGAGACATCGGTCTTTGAAAAATGTGTTGGGGTTTGTTAAAGTATTTTTGCATTTTCTGTGAGACTGGCTCAGATTGTGTGTGTGTGTGTGTGTGTGTGTGTGTGTGTGTGTGTGTGTGTGTGTGGTGAGTGCGTGCGTGCGTGTGTGTGTGTGTGTTGTGTGTGTGTGTGTGTGTGTGTGTGTGTGTGTGTGTGTGTGTGTGTGTGTGTTTTAGAGACAGACAGACAGACAGAGTGCGTGAATGCGTGCGTGCATGCCTGTGTGCGTGTGTGTGTGTGTGTGTGTGTGTGTGTGTGTGTGTGTGTGTGTGTGTGTGTGTGTGTGTGTGCTCGCGCGCGTGCAAAACTACTTTTGGTCTTCTCTGTCTTCTTGTTCTTACTGTTTTCTTTTCTTCTTCTTTTCTTCTTCTTTCTTCTTTCTTCTTGTCGTCGTTGTTGTGTTGCTGCTGTTGTTGTTGTTGTTGTTTCGTTGTTTTCTTCTTCTTCTTCTTCTTCTTCTTCTTCTTTTCTCCTCGCCTGTTTTGGGGCTAAAACATTCACATCACTGAAACTGAGCAACATATCTTGTTCAGGGCCAACACGCTCCACCACTGAAATAGTGTATTAGATCGTGTTTAAAACTAACCACCACATCATGGCTGTTGTGTGGCACGTCTTGTTTGTGGAGGTCAAATAAAGCACAGATAGAGGGACAAAAGTCTGTCTCAAAATGGTCATGCTTTGTTGACGCAGATGGAGAGAGGAACTGAGGCGTTAGTGAGGGCTGGGTGTGGGAGTGGGTGTCTGTGCTTATGTAAATCAAAGAATTCCTTTTCAGTTGGCGTAGAGTGGGGAAAAAAAACTAATCGATTGTTGTCTAGTCGTTGTCAGTCCCTGCTAGTGTTGAAGGCCTCGTAATGTCCATCTCGTTGGTTTGCGCTCTCATGATGAAATAACACTGTGTTCATGAGACTGCCAATCAATGACGTCAAACACAACGGAGCTTCTAAACTAGGACTTTGTCGGATGAACAAAACTCAATTGAAGCTTAAAGAAAAGACAAAATAAAAATAAATATCGTACCTTTGATGATCGGAGCGCCAGTGTGTGAGGTGTCAAAATCACAGGAGGGGATGGCGAGAGATGAGCAGTACTTGGCCTAGAAAAGCGCGTTTTTAACGGTTTTTTTTCTTTTTTTTTTTTTTTCTTTTTTTTTTTTGCTGAAAAAAGTTTTTGTTTGTTTGTTTTTGTTTTTTGTTTTGCTTTTTTTGTTTTGTTTTCTATGTTTGTTTGTTTTTTTCTGAGAGTACTTATATAGCGCCTATCCCCGGCCAGAGACCAAGCTCTAAGCGCTTTACAATCCGCATTCTCGTTTACACAACGGGCTGCCTACCTGGGTACAGCCGACTTAAGAGCTGCCTGCTGGCGCATCATTCAGTCGTTTCCCGTGTCAGTCAGTCAATATTGTTCATTCAGTTTAACATCTCTTTCAATTCTTTCGATTTTTCACGCAGAGTGCATGCTATGTGTAACGTGTCAACCATATCAACAGCCAAACTGGCCTTCTCTTCCGAAAGCTGGTTATGTGATTTTACGTGCGTGCGAGATGTTATGCGTGCGTTGTCACACGGAACCTCGGTTTATAGTCTCATTCGAAGGAGTATTTGGGAAATGTAGTCAGAACCAATGTTACACCGAGGGAAAAATCCCGCTGTACCGAAACGGCTCGGCGGAGATTCGAACCCGCCAGCTCTACCAGCTGAACTATTCCGGCCCCCAAGTGGGCAATGTTAAGGACATTACAGACTGGAACCTTTTTGCAGGGAGAGCGTGGCCATCTACGCCGGGGTCAAACTCAAGAGGGGAGGAACTGGACGCACGTGTGGAAGACGGCGCTGCTCTTGTTAACGTGGACCCTGGCCCTCTACACTTATATACAGGTGTGTGTGGTGTGTGTGTGTGTGTGTGTGTGTGTGTGTGTGTGTGTGTGTGTGTGTGTGTATGGGTGGGGTGGAGTAGTGTGTGGTGTGTGTGTGTGTTTGGTTGGTGCATAGTGTGGTGTGATATGTGTGGTAGTGTGATGTGTGTATGCTGTGTGTGTGTGTGTGTGGCGCGGCGCGGGCGCGTGTGTGTGTGTGTGGTGTGTGTTGTGGGGTTATGCATTTTATGCTTCAACGAATCTCTCCTCTCTCCTCTCTCTCTCTCTCTGTTCTCTTCGTTTACATGTTCCAGGCCTTAGCCGGTTAATCCAGCGGATGTTACGTCGCTGTACGCAACCAATCACATTTCGTTTACTGCTATCTGGATCGTGCTTTTCGAAAAGTTTGTAGCAATAAGGTGAAGACTGATTTTTCTGCTGAGTTTGTTTGAAAAGAAAATGTTGTCCAGTGGAGTAGACAATCAGACATGTTATTGTTAACCAAACGTTCGTTTAATTTCTAATGATTGAATTGATTTTTAAACACTTTCGGAAAAGGCTTAGAGGGCGTTAGTTTTGAACTAGTGGAAAAAAACAAAATGTTGCATGCCAGTTGCCGTTAGTTGAAAAACAGACAATCGTAGCATGGCCGTTAGTTGAATAAAACAGACAAGTCGCATAGCCATGGCCGTTAGTTGAAAAAAACAGACAAGTCCATAGCCCAGTGGCCGTTAGTTGAAAAAACAGACAAGTCGCGTAGCCCAGTGGCCTGTAGGGGCAGTGAACAATAAGAGGTTCACTGTGTCCAAGGCACGGCATGATGAAAGCCGGAGCCCATCCTACTCGTTCCTCCGCCGTAACCTTTTACTGGCTTTGGTGAACAGCCGTGAAAGTGTTCAAGCGCGACGAGGGGTTTGAATCCACGACCGCCAGCTTAACAGACAGAAGCTCAGAACAGATGTGACGACTGACAATGAAAGCTTTCAACACACGGGAATCGGGAAAGTACGGTTTGGTTTGGTGCGCATTGGCCCTGTTCTTGCTACAAGAAAATTCTAGGTACGTCCCTCTGGAAAAGGGGAGAGGGGGAGGGAGGCGCTCGTTCACCGCCTCCAAGTAAGCAATTGTTGTCGTCAGTGAGGGGTAGGGAAGGGGAAGGAGGGGGTGGAGAGGCTTGATATGCGGTAGTCTGGATCAGGCCAGGCGTTACCGAACATTAACGAACTGATTTAACAGCAGTGCAGTGTCTCCTGTTGGATCAGGACAGGCATTTACCCAACATCAACGAACTGATTTAACAGCAGTGCACTGTCTCCTGTTGGATCAGGCCAGGCATTACCGAACATCAACGAACTGATTTAACAACAGTGCAGTGTCTCCTGTTGGATCAGGCAGGCATTACCGAACATCAACGAACTGATTTAACAGCAGTGCACTGTCTCCTGTTGGATCAGGCCAGGCGTTACCGAACATCAACGAACTGATTTAACGCGGTGCACTGTCTCCTGTTGGATCAGGCAGGCGTTACCGAACATCAACGAACTGATTTAACAGCGGTGCAGTGTCTCCTGTTGGATCAGGCCAGGCATTACCGAACATCAACGAACTGATTTAACAGCGGTGCAGTGTCTCCTGTTGGATCAGGCCAGGCATTACCGAACATCAACGAACTGATTAACAGCGTGCAGTGTCTGCTGTGGCGGGTTTCCATTCAGCATGCATGATGGCCTCAACATGACTGCTCCTGTGGACAGTCGCCATTGAGGCTGTGGCAGGACACACCCACTAGAAGAATTGATTGACGGAGGTTGGGGGCCCTGAATCGCCTCCTGGTCGTAGATGTCATGTCTGTGGCGGTCTGGAACAGGAAGACTGGAACCACACAGAGTTTGATGCTGTCAGTGAGTTTGATGCTGTCAGTGAGGGATGAACCACACAGAGTTTGATGCTGTCAGTGAGGGATGAACCACACAGAGTTTGATGCTGTCAGTGAGGAATGAACCACACAGAGTTTGATGCTGTCAGGGATGAACCACACAGAGTTTGATGCTGTCAGTGAGGAATGAACCACACAGAGTTTGATGCTGTCAGTGAGGGATGAACCACACAGAGTTTGATGCTCTCAGTGAGGAACCACATAGAGTTTGATGCTGTCAGTGAGGAACCACACAGAGTTTGATGCTCTCAGTGAGGAACCACACAGAGTTTGATGCTGTCAGTGAGGAATGCCTGAAACCACACAGAGTTTGATGCTGTCAGTGAGGGATGAACCACACAGAGTTTGATGCTGTCAGTGAGGGATGAACCACACAGAGTTTGATGCTGTCAGTGAGGAACCACACAGAGTTTGATGCTGTCAGTGAGGGATGAACCACACAGAGTTTGATGCTGTCAGTGAGGGATGAACCACACAGAGTTTGATGCTGTCAGTGAGGGATGAACCACACAGAGTTTGATGCTGTCAGTGAGGATGAACCACACAGAGTTTGATGCTGTCAGTGAGGGATGAACCACACAGAGTTTGATGCTGTCAGTGAGGGATGAACACACAGAGTTTGATGCTGTCAGTGAGGGATGAACCACACAGAGTTTGATGCTGTCAGTGAGGGATGAACCACACAGAGTTTGATGCTGTCAGTGAGGAATGAACCACACAGAGTTTGATGCTGTCAGTGAGGGATGAACCACACAGAGTTTAATGCTGTCAGGGATGAACCACACAGAGTTTGATGCTGTCAGTGAGGAATGAACCACACAGAGTATGATGCTGTCAGTGAGGAATGAACCACACAGAGTATGATGCTGTCAGTGAGGGATGAACCACACAGAGTTTGATGCTGTCAGTGAGGGATGAACCACACAGAGTTTGATGCTGTCAGTGAGGGATGAACCACACAGAGTTTGATGCTGTCAGTGAGGGATGAACCACACAGAGTTTGATGCTGTCAGTGAGGGATGAACCACACAGAGTTTGATGCTGTCAGTGAGGGATGAACCACACAGAGTTTGATGCTGTCAGTGAGGAACCACATAGAGTTTGATGCTGTCAGTGAGGAACCACACAGAGTTTGATGCTGTCAGTGAGGAACCACACAGAGTTTGATGCTGTCAGGGATGAACCACACAGAGTTTGATGCTGTCAGGGATGAACCACACAGAGTTTGATGCTGTCAGTGAGGAACCACACAGAGTTTGATGCTGTCAGTGAGGAACCACACAGAGTTTGATGCTGTCAGTGAGGAACCACATAGAGTTTGATGCTGTCAGGGATGAACCACACAGAGTTTGATGCTGTCAGTGAGGAACCACACAGAGTTTGATGCTGTCAGTGAGGAACCACATAGAGTTTGATGCTGTCAGTGAGGAACCACACAGAGTTTGATGCTGTCAGTGAGGAACCACACAGAGTTTGATGCTGTCAGGGATGAACCACACAGAGTTTGATGCTGTCAGTGAGGAATGCCTGAAACCACACAGAGTTTGATGCTGTCAGTGAGGGATGAACCACACAGAGTTTGATGCTGTCAGTGAGGGATGAACCACACAGAGTTTGATGCTGTCAGTGAGGGATGAACCACACAGAGTTTGATGCTGTCAGTGAGGGATGAACCACACAGAGTTTAATGCTGTCAGTGAGGAATGCCGCTATGAAAGGAACGCTGATTGTCCTGACCAACACTGAATGTGTCTGAATCTCTCGGCTATGACTGATTAGATAGATAGATCGATCGACAGATAGATATATACATAGATAGATAGATAGATAGATAGAGCCCTGTTAGATAGATAGGTAGATAGATAGATAGATAGATAGATAGATACAGCCCTGTTGGATAGATAGATAGATAGATAGATAGGTAGGCAGGTAGATGCAGCCCTGTTAGATAGATAGATAGATAGATAGATAGATAGATAGATAGATAGATAGATACAGCCCTGTTGGATAGATAGATAGATAGATAGATAGGTAGGCAGGTAGATGCAGCCCTGTTAGATAGATAGATAGATAGATAGATATGCAGATAAACAGATAGGTAGATAGATAGATAGATAGGCAGATAAACAGATAGATAGATAGATAGATAGTAGATAGATAGATAGATAGATAGATAGATAGATAGATAGATACAGCCCTGCTAGATAGATAGATCGACAGGTAGATAGATAGATAGATAGATAGATAGATAGATAGATAGATAGATACAGCCCTGTTAGATAGATAGATAGATAGACAGGTAGATAGATAGGTAGGTAGGTAGATAGATAGATAAATAGATAGATGGGTAGATAGATAGATAGATAGACAGATAGATAGACAGATAGATATATAGACAGAGATAGATAGATAGATAGATAGATAAATAGATAGATAAATAGATAGATAGGTAGGTAGATAGATAGATAGATAGATAGTCTTATACCGAAAACGGAGCTCCACAGCAACCTCTACTCCATCCCTGGTAATCATATTTTGAAGCAAAAAAAAATGAAATAAGATAAAATGACAAAAAAATAAAAACAAATGAAAAAAGAAAGGAAAAAGAAAGAAGAGAGAGAAAGACCAACATCCTATGGCATTTCTCTACAGGTGGTAAGCTCGAATTCCCTTCCTCGTCGCAAAATTGCCCCAAACTCTTAAAATATTGATCTACGTGCATCTAACACAACGAACACACCAAAATCTCAAATAGAAGGATACCCAATCATATCAACTCTTCCTCCCTCTACCTACTCCACGTCTTTCTCCTTTTCCTAAACCTAGACGTCTCTGACAGAAGACTGCTGAAACTGAGAAGAACGGTCGCCAGTCTACCTGTTTCGCTGCTCTGCAGTCGTTTTCAATCAAAGACGAACGGATCACGGTGATGCGTTGGTCAACAGATCCCTGTCTTTATTGCGCGATCATTTCTCAAGGGACAGCCAACACCCTCACAAATGCTTCACACCGGCGCTCGACTGAAAGAGATTGTCTACAGCGTATTGAACTTGAACTGGACACACATACAGAGGTGTAAAGTCACGTTTCAGCGGTACACTGTACCAAACAGACGTGAAGTTTCCACATGTATAGTTTTTTTTCAGATGTCATAAATGACTCAACGTAAGGTGGGAGGCAGGTAGGGGAAGGGGGGGGGGGCAGGCATTGTCGAGTCCCCCCCCCCCCCCAGGCCCCTACCCATACTTGCCCTCCTCTTCCTCCACCACCACCCCTCTCACCCGTACCCCGCCCTCTGCCTCCCTCTTTTTCATCCATCCCTGTTCCTGGTTCACTCTGTTTCTGAAGTGACGTGATTCTCCACTTGTTTTACTACAGCGACTCTTTGCTGCTAGCAGCGTTTCTTTGGTCAAGAACTGTTTTGTGCACTTTATGTGCTTTCTTTTTGTAATCTCTCTCTCTCTCTCTCTCTCTCTCTCTCTCTCTCTCTCTCTCTCTCTCTCTCTATATATATATATATATATATATATATATATATAATATATATATACCGATATGTACTTTACCTTGTGTCCAGTGATGCTATGCTGCAGTCTATTTCAGTCTTCTGAGCCGGAAACCGTTCTAACTGGGCCGTAAAATTGAAGGTACACACCGCTGTTCCCCAATTCTTATCTTTCTAAACTACTGCCAACTTTCAGTCACAGACTACAGCAATGGTCAAAGGGAGGGCTTACTGACCAGTCGAGAGAGCAAATTCAGGTCAACATGAATATCACTGCAGCTGCGCAAGACCAACAACAAATTCATTTCCACCACGAAAGAGTTTTGTCAATAGTCGCTTCCCTTTGCTCGAACCTGGCCAGTTTGAGATAAAATGGTGAGCTGTTTTTTTTTTTCTTTTCTTTTCTCAGGGCTGTGCGGTCGTTTCTTTACACGCAACTCTGCCACCTTCGACCAGGAAAAAAAGATTGCACAATAAAGAACAAAAAGACGAGGGTTGTCAAGATCGTGTAATAGTAGTAGTAGTAGTAGTAGTAGTAGTAGTAGTGGTAGTGGTGGTGGTGGGTAGTATAGTAGTAGTAGTAGTAGTTAGTAGTAGTAGAAGATTAGTATAAAAAAAAACACCCATCAATGACAGACATGCCTGATAAACATGGTAAACACCCCTGAGAGGCACACACTCAGATAAACCATGACCTCTTGATAGGTTTGTTTCGCCACATATACATTTTGTTGTGAAGTATTACATTTAGTTCTGAGAACATCTAGTTTCAGATGAAAGGTCGACGCTTAGACGCCATGCAATTAGACGCTTAGTTTGTAGACTGTAAGTTAACGCTTAGTTTGTAGCCTGTAATTTTACGATTGGTTTGTAGACTAATTTTACGATTGGTTTGTAGACTGTAAGTTGACGCTTGGTTTGTAGACTGTAATTTTACGATTGGTTTGTAGAATGTAATTTTACGATTGGTTTGTAGACTGTAAGTTGACGCTTGGTTTGTAGACTGTAGGTTGACGCTTGGTTTGTGGACTGTAGGTTGACGCTGGGTTTGTGGACTGTGAGTTGGCCCAGTACAGAGCAAGCCTTGCCTGTGGTTCCTCTGTGTCTGGCAGATTCTGGCCATGATCTTTTCCATCACTGGCATCGTCCTCTTCGCCTACGTGGACGCTGCTGGGGAACTCATCTGGGGCGTCATCATCGCTGTCACGTCCTCCTCCCTCACGGCTATCCATAAAGTTAGTCAGCTGTCACGTTTGCCCCCCCCCCCCCCCCCCTACTTTTTTTTTCCATCATTTTCTTGTTTGTTTGTTTGTTGTTGTTGTTATTGTTGTTGTTGTTTTTCCCCCACATATATTGCTTGATGTGCGCGCGCGCGCGCGCGCGTGTGTGTGTGTGTCGTGTGTGTCTGTGTGTGTGCGTGCGTGCTCGTGTGTGCGTGTGTGTGTGTGTGCATGTGTGTGTGTGTGTGCGAGCGCATGCGCGCATGCGCATGTGTGTGTGTGTGTGTGTGTGTGTGTGTGTGTGTGTGTGTGGTGTGTGTGTGTGTGTTTCTCTTCATAGAGATCTGCTGTTCTCGTTGGTAATATATCCGAATTTAGGACGCTGGAGGTTTACATCATATGAGTATGGCTCGCGACTTTTCTGCTCCCTATTCTACCTGTTGAGGGGCACTTTGGGTGTCAGTGGTTATTTTCCCCACATGCCGATTGACTGTCGATCGTCTTTTGTGCAGCTTGCAATTCGCGCGCGTTGAAGTACATGAGGTAACAAATCCGTTGTCCTTGACAAAGCACTTTCTTTCTTTTGGTTGACATCATGACAAGTAAACAAGATCACATTCGAACATACAAAATGGTTGTGGCGCTGAACTGTGGCAATAGAAAATCATTGTGGCGTTGAATTGTGGCAATAGAAAATGATTGTGGCGCTGAACTGAGGCAATAGAAGATGAATGTGGCGCTGAACTGTGGCAATAGAAGATGATTGTGGCGCTGAACTGTGGCAATAGAAAATGATTGTGGCGCTGAACTGTGGCAATAGAAAATGATTGTGGCGCTGAACTGTGGCAATAGAAAATGATTGTGGCGCTGAACTGTGGCAAGTACTTTCCCACGGGAAGAACTGCCGAAATTTTCGTATTTAAAAAATTGTAACAAGAAAATCATGAAAAAATCTTCAGCATAGTACATTGACACATACAGCACAATGCAGTACACTGTGAAGCAATAAGTTACAAAACCATGCAGTGCACTATAGTGTATCACGACACGTTCTGATGCAGTACAACACAATGTAGTGCAATACAATATTGTACAATACAGTGTAACGCACTACACTGTAACGCAATGCAACGCAGGACAGTGAAGCACATTACATTACAAGACAACGCAGGACAGTGAAGCACATTACATTACAAGACAACGCAGGATAGTGAAGCACATTACATTACAAGACAATGCAGGACAGTGAAGCACATTACATTACAAGACAACGCAGGACAGTGAAGCACATTACATTACAAGACAACGCAGGACAGTGAAGCACATTACATTACAAGACAACGCAAGGAAATTCAGTGCAATTCATTACAATGCAGTCCTTCCAGAACTGTACAATGATAAAAAAAAAAATTAGAAAGAGAGGGTGTTAGTTACCGCCAATGACATTGACAAACAAAGCACATGACAAGACACGATGCATTTCAACCTCTTGGGTTTTCTTCAGGCGAAAAAATAAATCACATTTAACATTTAAGACAGTACAAACAAAGAACGAAAATGACTCATCTGTTGTTGTCCCAAGAGGTTGAAATGCATCGTGCCTTGTCATGTGCTTTGTTTGTCAATGTCATTGGCGGTAACTAACACCCTCTCTTTCTAAATTTTGCTTCGTTCGCCGCCGTCAGTCACTCCATTTTGAAACTGTACAATGATAATTACACGGTCATTATTCTACAGTTTTAGCGCGCTTCAGCGTCAGCAGCCTTACCCTTTTGTGTTTTGTCCACAAACAAATCCCAGTTATCCTTAAAAACACCACTACCACACCACCACCACCACCAACAACACAACAACAACAACAACAACAACGACGACGACAACATCTGTCAAATCATAACAAGGCCACGGATCAGCTGCACTGATGCAGTATTGATTGTTTGTTTGTTTGTTGTTTCAGGTTCTATTTGTTTGTTATTTCAGGTTCTATTTGTTTGTTTGTTGTTTCTATTTGTTTGTTGTTTCAGGTTCTGTTTGTTTGTTTGTTGTTTCAGGTTCTATTTGTTTGTTTGTTGTTTCTATTTGTTTGTTGTTTCAGGTTCTATTTGTTTGTTGTTTCAGGTTCTGTTTGTTTGTTTGTTGTTTCAGGTTCTATTTGTTTGTTGTTTCAGGTTCTGTTTGTTTGTTTGTTGTTTCAGGTTCTATTTGTTTGTTGTTTCAGGTTCTGTTTGTTTGTTTGTTGTTTCAGGTTCTATTTGTTTGTTTGTTGTTTCTATTTGTTTGTTGTTTCAGGTTCTATTTGTTTGTTGTTTCACGTTCTATTTGTTTGTTTGTTGTTTCAGGTTCTATTTGTTGTTTCAGGTTCTATTTGTTGTTTCAGGTTCTATTTGTTTGTTGTTTCAGGTTCTATTGTTTGTTGTTTCACGTTCTATTTGTTTGTTTGTTGTTTCAGGTTCTATTTGTTGTTTCAGGTTCTATTTGTTGTTTCAGGTCTATTGTTTGTTTGTTGTTTCAGTTCTATTTG
>CM065742.1:844066-849066 GCA_033310375.1 Conus canariensis | reverse complement strand
TTTTTTTCAATCCAAGACAGGCAGCTGGTAAAAGTCGGCAATAAAGCACATTCCTTCATCCTGTCCCTTTCTGACCTTTTGCAAACCTTGACCTCTTCCATCACCTGTTCTGCACAAGCTGCAAGCACATGAAAAGCACCTGTACAGCAGAGCTACTGAGCCTGCTAGATTTGCTAGATGTTTAGGACTGTCACTTTGGAAGGTCTAAATCACGCGCGTTCGCCGCGAGTGTAGCATAGCAGCGGACGCCAAAGGAGAGGTGGCAGATCTCCTTTGACAGACACTGATGTGAGAGGTCAGTGTCAGGCGGCGCAGCGATCCTTCCAGCCATATGGGTGACGGCGGATCCAGCCTGTGTCGCCGGGGGACGGCTCCTAGAGATGTGGGGCGATCGGCGATGGAGCGCTGCCTGACTACGATTACCTGGCGTGGGATACCGTGTTCTGAGCCAGGCAGACATTGGGGCACTCCTTATGGGGTTGGGCTGAAAAATTGCCCTCTCGGCCGTAGTCTGCGTGGCCCCCCGAATTTCAGGGACTCGTGCAGCGCTCCAGCGACTTTCGTCCTGCTCCCTCCTTGAGGCGGCCTCACGAGGCACAGGACCATCGTCACCCGAGCACGAAGAAGGCCGCCTGGTGGTCCTGAAGGCAGCCTTTTGGTGGGGGAAAAGAGGCCAAGTACGCCGACGGCCGACCAACGGCCAAATTTGAACCGAAGTTCAAAAGGAATCAGAGCTTTAGAGAGACATACGACGAGCCACACATGAAACTCGCCCACTGCTGCCAGCAAAAAAGGTTGCCACAGAACATGTAGACCTATGTCTGCGAGTGTACCTTGTCCTTAAGGGCCTCCGGCCAATAGGACGTCAATCTCACCTATGAAGGAAGCCCTAAGCCTGTAGGAAGAAGCTATAGGAAAAGCTTGATAGTAGAAGATCTTCAGAGAAGCCATCCCCCCTCTCCTCCCCCCCCCCCCCTCCCAAACCCATCAGACAAGTGTTCCGATCCTGAGCTCCTGGAACTGTAAGGGAGCCGGGCCACATCCTGAGCTCCTGGAACTGTAAGGGGGCCGGGCCACATCCTGAGCTCCTGGAACTGTAAGGGGGCTGGGCCACATCCTGAACTCCTGGAACTGTAAGGGGGCCGGGCCACATCCTGACCTCCTGGAACTGTAAGGGGGCCGGGCCACATCCTGAACTCCTGGAACTGTAAGGGGGCCGGGCCACATCCTGACCTCCTGGAACTGTAAGGGGGCCGGGCCACATCCTGAACTCCTGGAACTGTAAGGGGGCCGGGCCACATCCTGAACTCCTGCAACTGTAAGGGGGCCGGGCCACATCCTGAACTCCTGGAACTGTAAGGGGGCCGGGCCACATCCTGAACTCCTGGAACTGTAAGGGGGCCGGGCCACATCCTGAACTCCTGCAACTGTAAGGGGGCCAGGCCACATCCTGAACTCCTGCAACTGCAAGGGGGCCGGGCCACATCCTGAACTCCTGGAACTGCAAGGGGGCCGGGCCACATCCTGAACTCCTGGAACTGCAAGGGGGCCGGGCCACATCCAAACTCCTGGAACTGTAAGGGGGCCGGGCCACATCCTGAACTCCTGAACTGTAAGGGGGCCAGGCCACATCCAAACCTCCTGGAACTGTAAGGGGGCCGGGCCACATCCAAACTCCTGGAACTGTAAGGGGGCCGGGCCACATCCTGACCTCTGGAACTGTAAGGGGCCGGGCCCACATCCTAACCTGCTCCTGGAACTGTAAGGGGGCCGGGCCACATCCTGAACTCCTGGAACTGTAAGGGGCCGGCCACATCCGAACTCCTGGAACTGTAAGGGGGCCGGCCACATCCTGAACTCCTGGAACTGTAAGGGGGCCGGCCACATCCTGACTCCTGGAACTGTAAGGGGGCCAGGCCACATCCTGAACTCCTGGAACTGTAAGGGGGCCTGGCCACATCCTGAACTCCTGGAACTGTAGGGGGCCGGCCACATCCAACTCCTGAACGTAAGGGCCTGGCACATTCCAGATACCCTTCTGCAGCTTTTTCGTGGGTGATTAGGTTGTTCAATAACCTATTTACCCTCTGCATCATTTAACTACTGATAATTGAGTCTGATTTAAGATTCGCTACATAATGAACGTCTCGATCGCTCAGTAGTTAATGTTGTGTTTGATGTTATTAAATTGTATACATATCGTCCTGGTGGAAAATTCGGGCATTTAATTTTCTGGGCCCATAACTCGTCCATAAGAAGAAGTATACAGTCAAAAATACATAAATAAATAAACAAATAAATAAGATAAGAAAAAGAAAGAAAGAAAGAAAGAAAAAAAGAAAGAAAGAAAGAAAGAAAGAAAGAAAGAATGTGTTAACAATAAAATGAGAGGTAACTAGGAATCATTCAGAACAGTCCCTGGTCTGGCATTAGTTTTGGCCCTCAAGGAGAGATACAAGCAAACGATGGCCGTTTCATCCCCGGGACAAATCATCAGGCTGGCTAGGTATGACTGCCGGCGCCACAGAGAAATTTCAATCCAGGAGCTGCCGTCAACACCTGGGGAACCATCCTGTCCGTACTAGACAAATCCCACTCTCTAAAGCCCTTTCTCACCTCATCCTCTCCACCAAGTTTTTCTTCATAACAATTTATGACAGAAAGTGGTTTGGTTTTGGTTTTTTGCCTAAATTTTGCTGTGCGTGGGGTAAGGGGTGTTTAATCATAGTGATAACTACTAACAATAAAAGTAATGTTGATAGCTGCATTTGTGTGCACCAATGTGCATGCAGTGTGTGCGTGCGTGCGTGCGTGGTGTGTGTGGTGTGTGTGTGTGTGTGTGTGTGTGTGTGTGTGTGTGTGTGTGTGTGTGTTTGCGTGTTTGTGAATGCGTGCATGCATGTGCACGCGTGTGTATGAGTGTACTCATTTTCATGCATGTGTGTGTAATCAGTGCGTATGAGTGTGCGCGTGTGCATGTATGTATGTGGAGGGAGAAGGTTGAGGGGAGACGGGGCGGGGATGGGGTGGACGGGGATAGGGTGAAGGTACCCGTGACTGAATAACGCGAGTTCAGAAGAAGTCATTGGTGCTGATAAAGTCACGCAAACCTACCTCCAATGATGCATATTATGTATGGGCCACACGCCCGTGCGTGTATACATGTATATACGCGTGCGCGCGCGCTTGTAGTGTGTGTGTGTGTGTGTGTGTGTGAGAGAGAGAGACGGAGAGAGAGAAGGAGAGAGAGAGAGAGAGAGAGAGAGAGAGAGTATGTGTGTGCGTGTGTGTGTGGTGTGTGTGTGTGTGTGTGTGTGCGTGTGTGTGTGTGTGTGCGTGTGTGTGTGTGTGCGCGCGCGCGCGCGCGCGCGCGTGTGTGTGTGTGTGTGTGTGTGCGAGCGCGCGCGCACACGCGCTTGTAACTGGGTAACATGGTATGGAAGAGACAGTAGGTGTGCTGTTAGAATGGACATGAAACGACTGAAATGCTTAATTCTCAGCGCGTATGCGTGTGCGTGCGTGCGTGTGTACGTGCGTGTGTACGTACGAGCGTGTATGCGTGCGTGCGTGGGTATGTGTGTGTACGTGTATGTGTGTGTGCGTACGTGCATGCGTGTGTGTGTGTGTGTGTGTGTGTGTGTCTGTGTGTGTGTGTGTTTCTACCCCCAGTGAGTGACGTGGTGTGGGGAGGCCAGAGGTACACGGGCATGAAGCTGGCGGCCTTTGTGCTGATCTGCCTGGGGCTGCTGCTGATTCTGCTGCCCGAGGACTGGACCAAGGTCGTCGTCAAGCCCTTCAAGAAGCGCCACCGGGCCGGCCGCCAAGGTCACGGCCGTCTCTCCGCTTCCGCTTCCGCCTCCGCCTCGGTCAATCACCACACGCTGCGTGGCCGCCTCACCATGACGTCCTACATGTGACGGCTCAGCTGGCTGGTGTACCGTCATCTTAAAGGCTTCCTCCTCCCTCTCGCCTTCACTCTACTACACCCCCCTCCCCACTCCCTCCTTCCCCTCCCCCTCTCCTCCCTCTCCAGCTGTGAAATCAATGTGTTGCGGGGGGGGGGGGGGGGGAGGGGCATCCAAAATACGTGAATTTGTGAATTTCTACGATTGTCAAATTTAAGGCATGTTGAAAAGTGTTAGTTTGGAATCGTCGAAAAGTGCGAATTGACAGTCGAAAAGAGCGAGTTTTGAAGTTTGGTAGTGTATGTTGACCTCATGTTTCCACAGCAGGCCTATATAGACTTTTTTTCTTAAACTTTTTTTCTTTTGCCCCTTCACAAAAGTATCGTTCCTAATTTCTTAATGGATTTAAATGCGTAACATTTTACGTTTAAAATAAGCGAATATCATACATAACAGTAGCCATGCTAGTAATGCTCCCTTTCTTCTTTTAGTTTTCGCAATACGAAAGTCAGGGGTCCAGATATTTCAATTTCAGCTGCAGTGAGTTCCAATTTCACGGTTTTATCTCTCACTTCAACTAAAGGGGACTCATCCCGACTGCTACTGGTACTGGTATGTGTTCAATGATTCATTTAATTAAAACGTGTCTAACTCGCACTGAAAAGCCATGATCGTGCATTTTTTTACTGTCTGAAAATTGGTCGCTGTTTTTTTTACATGGACCGTTCGCTTTCCTCGACATCTAAATGCCCGCTTTTGGGCTCATACTTTTGAGCCATTCGCGCTTGGGGCAACTCCGTTTTCCAGAGATTTTTTTTTTTTTTTTCATTTCTTTATTTTTTATTTATTTTTTTTTTAGTTTTTTAGGAGTTCTTTCCGACTGTAGACTAGACAAGGTCCACATGGTGTACGACTTTTTTCATTTCTATTCTTGTTTTTCTCTCCCCCTCCACCCCCCCCCCCCCCCCCCCCCCCTTCTTTTTTTTAAGAGCCGAACGTTGCGATGAGAGATAGATTTCGTTTGAAAGTGTTGGATGTGCGGTGACTGTTTTGGAGAGGTCCTCCCCACTCCCTCAACCCCCCACTCATCTTCTC
>CM065742.1:836566-841566 GCA_033310375.1 Conus canariensis | reverse complement strand
ACCACATGTCTGTGGAATTTGCTCAATCCATAATTTGAAGACTACATTTCAATGGAATTTCCTTGGGTTATTCTCTGCAGACTATGCTGCTATGGAGCTCCTTGAAATCATAGTTTGCAGACAACATTTCTATGGACTTTGCTCAATCCATAAATTGAAGACTACATTTCCATGGAATTTCTCCAAACATAATTTGCTGACAACATTTCTATGGACTTTGCTCAATCCATAAACTGAAGACTACATTTCCATGGAATTTCTCCAAACATAATTTGCTGACAACATTTCTATGGACTTTGCTCAATCCATAAATTGAAGACTACATTTCCATGGAATTTCTCCAAACATAATTTGCAGACAACATTTCTATGGACTTTGCTCAATCCATAAACTGAAGACTACATTTCCATGGAATTTCTCCAAACATAATTTGCAGACAACGTTTCCGTGGGGTTTCTTGAAATCAAAGTTTGCATACATTTTATAGAGTTTTCCATACCCACAATATGTAGACTCAATTTCTTTGAAATATTGTTCGTTTGTTTTGTTTTGGTACTAGAATTGTTTTTTGTTTTTTTTACACTAGCCATAAGTAATGTTGCATTTATGTTGGCCAAGAGTGCTGTTTGTTTGACTGGTGTTTAGCGCTGTAAGCCACCACATAGTATAGGAAATTGGCAGCATTATTTTTTTTCTACTTTTTGTTTGGCCTCAGTGGCTTGCTAGTCTATGGTTCACTTTGCTCTTTTTTTCTTTTTCAGCGATTAACATGTGTGTTTTTTTCACTGCCATCCCTCCCCTATCCCCCGTCACTTCACTCCCACCCCACCTTTCTTTTTTTGTTTGTTTCTTTTTCCTTTCTTTCTTTTTTTTTCAATCTTTATTCTACCCTGTCCTTTACACAAAGGACACATCATATGTGTATGCATGGAGGAACAGGGTCAGATCCGGTTGACGGGTATGGATGGGTGGATGAAGGGTTGTTTTGTTGTTGTTGTTGTTGTTGTTGTTGTTGTTGTTGTTGTTGTTGTGTTGCTGCTGCTGCTGTTACCACTACTGCCGCTGCTGCTGCTGCTGCTGCTGCTGCTGCTGCTGCTGCTGCTGCTGTTGCTGCTGCTGCTGCTGCTGTTGCTGCTGCTACCACTACTGCCGCTGCTGCTGCTGCTGCTACTGCTGCTGCTGCTGCTGTTGCTGCTGCTGCTGCTGCTGCTGCTCCAGTGTTTATGGGTTTGCTAGATGCCACTGTTTACAAGTAGGAATGTGTACACGCGCGTTTTGAGGAAAGATAAATAACTGTAACGAGTGCATTTTGAAAATAGTAGGGTCTCAATGGGCTCGGCTGTGCTTTATGAATGTCATGTGTCTGATATGTCACCTTGCTGGTTCTTCACAACGCGTTTCTTGGAGGCGAAGGTTAATTTTTCCGAATTTGTCGGACAGGAAACAGCGAACGGCGCAAAACGTGACGTGGCTAGAATGTCTTGGAGCTGTCTCTCAAGCAACAACAACAACAACAACAGCAACAACAACAACAACAACAACAGCAACAGCAACAACAACAACAAATGGCTAACAGTTCCAAATCCTCTTTGTATTTAATATACAAAACTAGTAACCTCCCCTGATTAGTGGATGAAACGATCAGAATGCTAACTTTTGTACAAAAGAAGTTGCCAAGTTGTTTGAAAAAAAAATCTGGCGCCCCCCCCCCTCTCTCTCTCTCTCTCTCTCTCTCTCTCTCTCTCTCTCTTGTCACCAGGCAAACGCTTATAACCATTCGCAAATTCTCTCGTCTGGAAAACCCGCCTCAGGTCCCACGTACTCCTGTTCTTTTTGCTAACGCCCCCACCCCCACCCCCACCCCCCCCCCTTCCACCTCCTTCACCCCACCCACGCGCCCCCCCCCCCCCTCCTCCCCACCCCCACCTCCCATCTCCCTTCCCTCCCGTCCATGGTCACTGGGTCATGACAGCCATTCCACACAACTGTCGTCCCACAAAGTCAGGAGCGAGTCAGGAACCGAAGAACCCAGCAACACGGCGACGAGCTTTTCTTCGGAAAAACGAAAAAAAAAAAAAAAAAAAACAGAAAAAGAAAAAAAAAAAAAAAAAAACAGAAAAAGAAAAAAAAAAAAACCAGAAAAAGAAAAGAAAAACCTGTCAGTCGGGGAAACAGCATGTTTCTAGCCAATGTTCCGCACCAAATCCTGTTTCGTTCTACTCGCCTGACTTAGTGCTTTTAAGCACACAGTTTCTTTCTCATCAAAATTCGTATGATGAATAAGGTGATTTTTTGTACTCCCAGTTCTTATAGAACAGGGAGTACTTTAGAATGGGAACGAAGAACTGCTGTGTGTGTGTGTGTGTGTGTGTGTGTGTGTGTGTGTGTGTGTGTGTGTGTGTTGTTGTCTGTCTGTCTGTCTGTCTGTCTGTCTGTCTGTCTGTCCGTCCGTCCGTCCGTCCGTGGTCAAAATGTGTTCCACTCGCTCCAGACAAAACTACTGGGCCGATCTTTCTGAAAATTTGTAGGTATGTTCATTATGGATCACGGATGATGCCCGATATTTTAGTTTACCGTTATAGCCGTTACTAGCGGGTGTAACGGCCTGTACCGGTTTTTCTTCTTTATGGAATATCTCAGAAAGTACTTGGCCGATCTTTGTGAAAATTAGCAGGTATGTTCATTATGGGACACGGATGATACCCGATGTTTTATTTTACCGTTATAGCCGTTACTAACGGCCGTTACTAACGGCTATAGCGGTCCATAACGGTTTTTCCTTTTTATGGAATATCTCAGAAAGTGCTTGGCCGATCTTTCTGAAAATTTGTAGGTATGTTCATCATGGGCCACGGATGATGCCCGATGTTTTAGTTTACCGTTATAGCCGTTACTAACGGCTATAGCGGCCCATAACGGTTTTTCTTTTTTATGGAATGTCTCAGAAAGTTATAGCCGTTACTAACGGCTATAACTGCCCATAACGGTTTTTCTTCTTTATGGAATATCTCAGAAAGTGCTTGGCCGATCTTTCTGAAAATTTGTAGGTATGTTCATCATGGGCCACGGATGATGCCCGATGTTTTAGTTTACCGTTATAGCCGTTACTAACGGCTATAGCGGCCCATAACGGTTTTTCTTTTTTATGGAATGTCTCAGAAAGTACTTGGCCGATCTTTCTGAAAATTTGTAGGTATGTTCATTATGGGTCACGGATGATGCCCGATGTTTTAGTTTACCGTTATAGCCGTTACTAACGGCTGTAACGACCCATAACGGTTTTCGTTTTTTGGAATATCTCAGAAAGTACTTGGCCGATCTTTCTGAAAATTGTAGGTATGTTCATTATGGGTCACGGATGATGCTCGATGTTTTAGTTTACTGTTATAGCCGTTACTAACGGCCCATAATGGTTTGCTTCTTTATGGAAAATCTCAGAAAGTTCTTGGCCGATCTTTCTGAAAATTTGTAGGTATGTTCAATGTAGGTCACAGATGATGGCCGATGTTTACCAGAGTAGCCATTACTAACGGTTACACCAGCCTAAGACGGTTTTTCCTCTTTATGGAATATCTCACGCGTATTCAGGATAAACTGGGAGTACGTTTACATGCTTTGCATCTTGTTTGTTTTTACAATGATGAGCGTGATGTTGACATTAGGTCATAGAATGCGTTACGGATATATTATTATTGTTATAATTATTATCATTATTATTATTGTTATGATGATGATGAATGATGATGATGATGATGATGATGATGATTGCTGTTGTTGTTGCTGTTGTTGAAAAGAAACGAGCAGAAACAAGTTCTTGTTCATGTCTAGTCAAATGAGGCTCCCTTTTCATGGCACGTTCATGAACGAATTATTTTTATATTATGTTTTTTTATGTTTTTATTTCATTTATTTATTTTTTATTTTTTAAACATTTGCACGCATCCTATTTTGGTATATGTTATGAATTTCTGTCGCTTTATTACGGAGTACTGTGTTCATGTTTGGAGAGGATGAGGGTCGTCACCAACGTGCGCTACGTCAACGTGTGGGTGGCTGAGTGTGGGTGTGGGTGTGGGTGCGCGTGTGTACCTGTATGCGCGCCAGTGCATGCATTCGTGCGCTTTATGTGCACACCCCCAGACATCTGTGTCTTTCAGTATGTCGGTCTCTCTGTCTGTGTCTTTCAGTATGTCAGTCTCTCTGTCTGTGTCTTTCAGTATGTCGGTCTCTCTGTCTGTGTCTTTCAGTATGTCGGTCTCTCTGCCTGTATCTTTCAGTATGTCGGTCTGTCTGTGTCTTTCAGTATGTCGGTCTGTCTGTGTCTTTCAGTATGTCGGTCTGTCTGTCTGTGTCTTTCAGTATGTCGGTCTCTCTGTCTGTGTCTTTCAGTATGTCGGTCTCTCTGTCTGTGTCTTTCAGTATGTCGGTCTCTCTGTCTGTGTCTTTCAGTATGTCGGTCTGTCTGTGTCTTTCAGTATGTCGGTCTCTCTGTCTGTGTCTTTCAGTATGTCGGTCTCTCTGTCTGTGTCTTTCAGTATGTCGGTCTGTCTGTGTCTTTCAGTATGTCGGTCTCTCTGTCTGTGTCTTTCAGTATGTCGGTCTGTCTGTCTGTGTCTTTCAGTATGTCGGTCTGTCTGTCTGTGTCTTTCAGTATGTCGGTCTCTCTGTCTGTGTCTTTCAGTATGTCGGTCTCTCTGTCTGTGTCTTTCAGTATGTCGGTCTCTCTGTCTGTGTCTTTCAGTATGTCGGTCTGTCTGTCTGTGTCTTTCAGTATGTCGGTCTCTCTGTCTGTGTCTTTCAGTATGTCGGTCTCTCTGTCTGTGTCTTTCAGTATGTCGGTCTCTCTGTCTGTGTCTTTCAGTATGTCGGTCTGTCTGTCTGTGTCTTTCAGTATGTCGGTCTGTCTGTCTGTGTCTTTCAGTATGTCGGTCTCTCTGTCTGTGTCTTTCAGTATGTCGGTCTCTCTGTCTGTCCTGAACATGATCAGCGTGCCCGTTCAG
>CM065742.1:826566-829066 GCA_033310375.1 Conus canariensis | reverse complement strand
ACTCTACAGGGTACAGTGAAAGGTGGACTCTACAGGGTACAGTGAAAGGTGGACTCTACAGGTACAGTGAAAGGTAGACTCTACAGGGTACAGTGAAAGGTGGACTCTACAGGGTACAGTGAAAGGTGGACTCTACAGGGTACAGTGAAAGGTAGACTCTACAGGGTACAGTAAACGGTGGACTCTACAGGGTACAGTGAAAGGTAGACTCTACAGGGTACAGTGAAAGGTAGAGTCTACAGGGTACAGTGAAAGGTAGACTCTACAGGGTACAGTGAAAGGTAGAGTCTACAGGGTACAGTGAAAGGTAGACTCTACAGGGTACAGTGAAAGGTAGACTCTACAGGGTACAGTGAAAGGTGGACTCTACAGGGTACAGTGAAAGGTAGACTCTACAGGGTACAGTGAAAGGTGGACTCTACAGGGTACAGTGAAAGGTAGACTCTACAGGGTACAGTGAAAGGTGGACTCTACAGGGTACAGTGAAAGGTGGACTCTACAGGGCACAGTGAAAGGTAGACTCTACAGGGTACAGTGAAAGGTGGATTCTACAGGGTACAGTGAAAGGTGGACTCTACAGGTACAGTGAAAAGTAGACTCTACAGGTACAGTGAAAGGTGGACTCTAACAGGGTACAGTGAAAGTTAGACTCTACAGGGTACAGTAGAGGTGGACTCTACAGGGTACAGTGAAAGTATGACTCTACGGGTACAGTGAAAGGTAGACTCTACAGGGTACAGTGAAAGGTGGACTCTACAGGGTACAGTGAAAGGTAGACTCTACAGGGTACAGTGAAAGGTGGACTCTACAGGGTACAGTGAAAGGTAGACTCTACAGGGTACAGTGAAAGGTGGACTCTACAGGGTACAGTGAAAGGTAGACTCTACAGGGTACAGTGAAAGGTAGACTCTACAGGGTACAGTGAAAGGTAGACTCTACAGGGTACAGTGAAAGGTGGACTCTACAGGGTACAGTGAAAGGTAGACTCTACAGGGTACAGTGAAAGGTAGACTCTACAGGGTACAGTGAGAGGTAGACTCTACAGGGTACAGTGAAAGGTGGACTCTACAGGGTACAGTGAAAGGTAGACTCTACAGGGTACAGTGAAAGGTGGACTCTACAGGGTACAGTGAGAGGTGGACTCTACAGGGTACAGTGAAAGGTAGACTCTACAGGGTACAGTGAAAGGTGGGCTCTACAGGGCACAGTGAAAGGTAGACTCTACAGGGTACAGTGAAAGGTGGACTCTACAGGGTACAGTGAAAGGTGACTCTACAGGGTACAGTGAAAGGTAGACTCTACAGGGTACAGTGAAAGGTGGACTCTACAGGGTACAGTGAAAGGTGGACTCTACAGGGTACAGTGAAAGGTGGACTCTACAGGGTACAGTGAAGGATAGACTCTACAGGGTACAGTGAAAGGTAGACTCTACAGGGTACAGTGAAAGGTAGACTCTACAGGGTACAGTGGAAGGTGGACTCTAAGGGTACAGTGGAATGGATTACAGTAAAATAGAAATAATGTGACATCTCCTAACTGATGCAGTTCTACTAGACTCATTGTGACGTCATTTCGCCGTGCAAAGACAGCAGTGGGAAATACAGAGCAGGACAGCACATCAGGAAGCAGAGGGCGAGCGGAGTTTACACATACATATAGATACGCATATAGATACCATCGATACTAGTTAGATAGATAAATGTGTGTGGTGTGTAAACAGCGTAAAAAATCAGGAAGTTCGTCCCTTCACCGACAGCGGATAAGTACGGTTTGCACGACGGCAAAATCACGGCTCTAATCACCGGGTCAGCGGGTGCACTATGTACGGCTTGGCGTCGCCAGTAAGCGGAATAGAGACGAACAAGAGCAGATTTTTTCTCCGGACGGACGCGCATGCATGCAAAAACACGCCTTTGGCTACGTGCATAGTGAACCCGGACCGGCGTGCAAAAACGCCTTGCGCCATCTGTCAGCTCTGTCCGATACTCTGAAACCCCAGTGCAAAAAGAAGGCTGTGTTTTGACAGAGACTTGAACATGAAAAAAGAAACAAAAAAGTCAGCAGGCATTACATGGACAGATGTCATGGAAACTCCGGTCTACCAAAGTGGAGAGGTTCTTCTTTGTTTTTTGATGGAGTTGCTGGCTACATCGTGCGCGCACGCGCGTGCGTGTTTGTGTATGAGAGAGAGAGAGAGAGAGAGAGAGAGAGAGAGAGAGAGAGAGAGAGAGAGAGAGATCAAAATCAAATCGTATGGTTTAAACCTGGGGTTTAATCCTCTTTGCGCGTGCACACACACACACACACACACACACACACACACACACACACACACACACACACACACACACACATTCTGCTAAGGCTAGCTGTGAATTCAGATCGTGCTCCGCTAGCTCCCCATGTGAAAGATTGACATGTTGATCGCTCATCTTTCCGTGTTGCCATTGCTCCCCATGTGAAAGATTGACATGTGATCCCATCTCCCGTGTTGCCATAG
>CM065742.1:811566-816566 GCA_033310375.1 Conus canariensis | reverse complement strand
ACTTCTTAGCAAGCAAATGGCTCTTCTATGAGCTACTAAATCTAAACATGTAATGTAGTTAGCTCTAATGATTTCTGGTTGATATAGACTGTAATCCTCTTCATGAGATATGGAATCATGCCAAATTTGTTGTGACATATCTTTCAGCCTATTCCTAAACTCTTCTAGAAAGAATTTACTATTTCCAGGGTTTTGCAGAGCCCAAACCTGACCAAATCCACACTTGCATAGCAGAAGTCTGATTTCTGATGCCCAATTCTTTCTGCCAGCTGCGTCATGTGCATGCAGCATATCATAACACTGTTTGGGGTATCTGTTGTTTGGCATGTTGATGAGTCTGCACCAGTATTTGATGAGACGAGTTTGAGTATCAATCAAGATAGGAAATCTTCCACATTCACCTAAAGCTACATCATTTTTCACATCCCTACCTACACCGAGTATAATTTTACATATCTTAACTTGCACTTTTTCTATAGCATCATATTTCTGAAATCCCCAAATTTCCGATCCATATAATAGAATGGGCTTAATTTTTGTATCAAATATTTTGAAAACCATGTCCACTGGGAGTGCTTTAAATCTGAAATATAACCTTTTTATGCCTGCTAAAGCTCTAAGGGCTTTACCAGAAAGAGCTTCTACATTCTTAGTCCATTTCAAAGTAGATGGAAAAAATGACCCCCAGATAATTATAGCAAGATTCAACCTTTATCTCTGCATCGTTTAGATTCCATTTTTCACTTTTTTGGTTAAATCCTCCATTTTTGAATACAACTACTTTAGTCTTATCCATGTTTACCTTCAGACCCCATTTTTTACAATATTTTTCTAGACAGTCGATCTTCTTCTGTAGGTCTAGAACAGTGTCAGCAACAATTGCAATGTCATCAGCGTACATAAGGAGGAGAATACCCAACGGATCTCCCAGTATACCAATGCCTCGTGCACCACAACCAATTAACTCTGTCTGAAGTTCAGATAGAAATATAGAAAACAAAAGGGGACTCAAAACACAGCCTTGCCTAACACCAGATAAGCACTCAAAATATTCTGTAATCTTATCTCCAACACACACAGCTGCCATCACACTCTTATACATACCTTGAATTGTGCCAAACAGTTTACTATGGATCCTTCTGGACAGCAGAATGTAAAGAAGTTTACTTCTATTTACACAGTCGAACGCTTTTGAAAAGTCTACAAATAGTGAATAAAATCGTCCGCCTTGTTTGCTTAAGTATTTCTGCACGAGAGATTGGAGAGAAAATATGTTGTCTATTGTACTATAGCCTTTCCGGAAGCCTGCTTGGGCTTCAGGGATAGTTTCATGTTCATTACAATATTGAGTCAATCTGTTATTAATCACTGTATTATATATTTTACTAAGCACATTCAGCAAAGAAATACTTCTGTAGTTATCAACACAACCTCGATCACCCTTTTTATGTAAGGGAAAGATTACTGCTTTTGTCCAGCTTTTTGGGTACGTTCCGCTACTAAACACTTTATTGAACAAGGGGTGTAGAAACTTAATGAGTACGTTTGCTCCTGCATGGAACAGGTCAGTGGGCAAACCATCTGGCCCGGCAGCTTTACCCTTCTTCATTGCATTAATTGCTTTGAATATCTCAGTTTCTGATATTTCATTATCATGATCAAAGTTATGACACTCTTCACAAGTTTCAGAACAGTGATCCTGTAATGTACCAGAAATTTCTTGTTCAAAATCTTCATCAAGTACATTTTGTTCAAGTGACAGTAAGTTTTTGAAATATTCATACCATTTGTTTGGTGTAATCGTATTTGAACTTTTTGAATTGCTGGCTGTAAGAGACTTTATTTTTTGCCAAAATGATTTAGAGTTTGGGTCTGCGCATGCTTCGTTTAATTCATCTATGATACGTTTGTCTCTTTCATCTTTTTTCGATTTACAAAGCAACTTGAATGCTTTTTTCTGATCAAGATAGCTTTCTAAGTCCTTCCTGTCATCCGTTTGTCTGAATATACGTAGATACATGTATTTTTCTTGTTTAGCTTTCTCACAATCCTTGTCCCACCAAGGTGATTGATTGTACGAACATTGCTTTTTTGGTCTTGATTGCATTTGTTCAGCTGCTTTTTGCATTAGACTGACAACATATTCTGTGCCTTCGTCAACATTTTGAGTTAATGCTTCAAAGAAGTTTGCTAGCTCATGGATTACGTTGGTTTGAAGATAATCAGTAAAGGCTTCTAAACTTTGACTTCTTACTTTAAAATGTAACTTGTATTCCATACTAACGCTATTCTCATCTTCAGTTTCTTTGTAGCTTTCACGCGTATTATCATTGAGAAACAAAACAATAGGAAAATGGTCAGATTCAGATCTATCTGCGACAAACATGTCAGAAATAAAGTCATACATTGCTTGGGAACAAATGAAATAATCGACGACACTCATCCCTCTGTTAGCTGTACAAGTAATCTCGCCCTGTTTGTCTTGCTCTGTTCTCCCATTTACAATAAACATGTTGTTTTCTTTTAAAAGGTCAATGAGCTTTCGGCCAAAGTTATTTACAGCATGGTCTTTTGATTTCCGTTCAATTTGAGGCATATCATTCAATAATTCATCAATTTCATTTAACGGGTGTGCGTGTCTATTTTCATGGACAAAATCAATGTCTTGTAACTCACCAGTACGGGCGTTGAAATCTCCACATAATACAAAGGGCAAGTCAGGATATTCACGCATGACATCGGTTATGTTGTTAGCTAATATATCAATACCACTGGGGTTGTCTTCACCATAAATGACCGAGTTCTCAGGGGCTACATACACAAAGCCAAAAATCACGTCAAAAGAATAATTCAGAACTTGTTTACACAATCTTAGAAAAATGCATTCTTCCGCTGATGTCATTAACTGTTTGACATATCCAGAAATCGTCTTTCTCACACAGACAGCTACACCCCCCTTTATTGCGCTGAGAGCGGGGTGAGAAGAAAACTGTGAAGTTGGGAAAAGCTTTTTCAATGTCCTCTTGTTTACAAGACCAGCATTCGGAAAAAGCAAAAATTTGAAACTGTTCACAATATCTTTGAAAGGAAAAGTTCGTAAGCTTGTTCTTTAACCCTTGAATATTCCAAACCATCACATTGAACAAACAGCTATTTTTACTCATACAATGGCTTGATTGAGGCATAGAATCAAAATCATTATCTTCACTCTTTTCATTCTGAGAAATGTTTCCATTACATACATCCTCATACCGTTTGTTTCTTGTGTTACTTCTCTGATCGTTGCTAGGTGTAGTCTGGGGGTGAGGTACGGGAATCATAGGTCTAAAGTCCTGTTGTGTCGTAGCTTGATCGGCAGGGGGGGGGGGGGGGGGGGGAGGGGGGGTACGGAAATCCTCCTTCTTGCTCCATGTTCGCGATGCCGGCCTGCCTCTCATCTTGCACTGCGGCGCTCCTCAAGGTGCTTGGTGCCTTCGTTGTACCAGTAGCTCTTACCTTCAATGACGAGCGAGTCAAATCGGAGGAAGGCCTTCTTGTTTGCGTTTTTTGCGTCCTTCAGAAAGGGGAGCAGTTGGCGGCGTTTCTCACGAACACGGGGAGTGAAGTCTTCAGATACAAACACATCAGTACCTTTCAGTTTGCGGCGTTCTGACAGAACCTTGTCCTTATGCTTAAAGCGACTGAAGGAGGCAATGATGGGTTGCGGTGTCTTGCACCTCGGAGACGGTGTGCACGGTCGATTTCGACATCTTCTTCGATCCCCATCTTGTCTTTGATGACTTTCTTCACAGCCTCCTCACAGTCAGCCCAAGTTTCAGTGTGATCTTCTGGAGACGGAATTCCATGAAAAAGCAGGCTGCTACGCCTACTCCTGCCCTCTAAATCGTCCAGTTTGTCTTCCAGCCGTTGAACTTTGTCTTTAAGTTGATTGTTCTCTTCCATCACAGATCCAGCTGTCTTTGCATTTTGTCATTCAGTAAGTCAATTTTGCTGTCCAGTTTCTTCATTTGGAATGACATGTCTTTCAGCACGTTCATAACATCAGCAATAGACTCTTGTTTGCTGCTTGCGGGTTCTTCGGTGATGTTGAGGTTGCTGCTGTTCAGTCTGGCCTGTTTCGTTTTGTCATGTTTGGGGGGCCCAGTATTCGGTTCGATGCCTGACCGGAGAAGCAGAGCCGTGATAATACACAGCAAGGTGAACTTCATGGCTGCTGTTGTGCTGCGAAGTTTTCTAGGTCTTTCTCTTGCTTTCTTTGCTTTCAGATACAGAATCTTTGCCAACACAAAAGCAAACGATCCCACTGATGCGCGGTAGCACTCCACTGAACAAGACATTTGCTAAATCAGTTCAGCTTGAAAAGGAAAATACAGGTTTCCTCACAGCTCGTGCAAACACGTCTTATCGCCAGCAGAGCAGAAGCGAAAGTCCGTGTGTGTGTGTGTGTGTGTGTGTGTGTGTGTGTGTGTGTGTGTGTGTGTGTGTGTGTGTGTGTTCTTTAGTTTAACATCCATTCACTATAAGTGTTATTAGACGAAAAAAAAAAGGGGGGTGGGGGGGGAAAAGAAAAACAACAATAACAACAACAAACGTATGATTGTGCGTGTGTCCGTGTGCGTGTGTCCGTGTGCGTGTGTGCGTGTGCGCGCGCGCGCGTTTGTGTGTGTATGTGTGTGTGTGTGTGTGTGCGTGTGTGCGTGTGTGAGTGTGCATGCGTGCGCGCGCGCGCGCGCGCGCGCGCGCGTGTGTGTGTGTGTGTGTGTGTGTGTGTGCGCGCCTGTGTGTGTGTGTTCGCTTTTGTGCCGAATTTGAGAAAGTAAGTGATTGCTCGTTCTTCGTTTTCATTGTCCTGAATGTTGTTTATCTTGCCTAAAGACCAAAGCGAAACGCGTCATGTTTTGTCTTGTCGTTTGTTTGTCCCTTTTGTCTGGGGGAATCATTACAATTTCTCTTTGAAATTTGCACAGCTGGCAAAAATTGTCAGGCAAGTTGTTCGTGGG
>CM065742.1:779066-806566 GCA_033310375.1 Conus canariensis | reverse complement strand
GTGTATTGTGTGTGTCACTGACTCTTATGGCTACTCACCTGTTGTATCAGGTGTGTATTGTGTGTGTCACTGACTCCTGGCTACTCACCTGTTGTATCAGGTGTGTATGTGTGTGTGTCACTGACTCATGGCTACTGTCCTGTTGTATCAGGTGTATATTGTATGTGTCACTGACTCATGGCTACTCACCTGTTGTATCAGGTGTGTATTGTGTGTGTCACTGACTCCTATGGCTACTCACCTGTTGTATCAGGTGTGTATGCTGTGTGTCACTGACTCATGGCTACTCACCTGTTGTATCAGGTGTGTATTGTGTGTGTCACTGACTCCTATGGCTACTCACCTGTTGTATCAGGTGTATATTGTGTGTGTCACTGACTCCTATGGCTACTCACCTGTTGTATCAGGTGTGTATGCTGTGTGTCACTGACTCATGGCTACTCACCTGTTGTATCAGGTGTATATTGTGTGTGTCACTGACTCATGGCTACTCACCTGTTGTATCAGGTGTGTATTGTGTGTGTCACTGACTCCTGGCTACTCACCTGTTGTATCAGGTGTATATTGTGTGTGTCACTGACTCATGGCTACTCACCTGTTGTATCAGGTGTGTATTGTGTGTGTCACTGACTCCTGGCTACTCACCTGTTGTATCAGGTGTATATTGTGTGTGTCACTGACTCATGGCTACTCACCTGTTGTATCAGGTGTATATTGTGTGTGTCACTGACTCCTGGCTACTCACCTGTTGTATCAGGTGTGTATTGTGTGTGTCACTGACTCCTGGCTACTCACCTGTTGTATCAGGTGTATATTGTGTGTGTCACTGACTCATGGCTACTCACCTGTTGTATCAGGTGTATATTGTGTGTGTCACTGACTCATGGCTACTCACCTGTTGTATCAGGTGTGTATTGTGTGTGTCACTGACTCCTGGCTACTCACCTGTTGTATCAGGTGTGTATGCTGTGTGTCACTGACTCATGGCTACTCACCTGTTGTATCAGGTGTATATTGTGTGTGTCACTGACTCATGGCTACTCACCTGTTGTATCAGGTGTATATTGTGTGTGTCACTGACTCCTGGCTACTCACCTGTTGTATCAGGTGTGTATTGTGTGTGTCACTGACTCCTGGCTACTCACCTGCACTTCCATGGCTGTGCATCCACTGCAGCTCACCGCATCTGCATTAAGACTTCCACCTCAGATGAATTTTAATCACATTCCTAGGGTCTACACCAACCTTTTGAGCTGTTAATTTAGCAGCGCCTAGGCCATTTAACGGTCCCCAGTCATGTTCAGTGTATTGTTTGCTCACTGTTATAGTCAGTCACATTCAATACAAGGTGAAATTGAAAAAAAAAAGAAAAAGATTTTAAACCTGTCCTGAAAATAATGGTCACGGGAATGAAAGTTACCAGGTCAGAATCCTGCTTGTGAATGCTCAGCCCTTTCCAAATAAGCCGTATGGCATGTGAAAGTAGTTCAGTCTTTTGACAGGTGGATATAGATGGATCAGGCGAGAGCGAGCTGTGGCAGACGGGCAGATTGGTAGACAAAAGGTTAACACAGGAGGAAGCACCTGCAGTGCTGGCACCATTAGCAGAGTGAAAATAACGCTTGCGTAAGATGATAAGACTTACAGCCAGCCCCACCTGAATCAATGCAGCTGTCCGTGTCAGTAGGGTAGGAGACCTGTACTGTGTACGTTGCTGGATCTGACAGTACAGGAGGAGACGCACCCTATGGTGGACTCTTTTCGTCAAAACAGCTTCCCTTTCCTCCTCACACCTTAGCCCCTCCCTGTCTCACATATCATTAGCGGAGATTTTTTGTTTGTGTTGTTGAATTGAAGTTTCTAAACTAACATTAGTATACTTTTTTTTTCTTCCTATTCTTCTGGTGTGATAAATAGGTGCACTTGCAGGCTGCAACTTTCAAGCATAGTAATTAGTATACCTTGGCTTTATAAGTACACTGTAGAGAGTTTATTAATTGTCTGGCAGTTTTGAACACCATGCCATTCTTAGGCATCTGTCATGTTTTTACTTAGACTTAGAGATGTGTATGTCAAGACTATATTGTGTTGTCAGCCCACCAAATTTATTTGGGCATCACATTCACAGCAGTTCATTTTTTGTTACACACACACACACACACACACACACACACACATACACACACACACACACACACACACACACACACCATCGGTTCCTGAAGAAGCCTTTTGAAAGGCGAAAGCTTGGAATAAAAAAATGAACTCCATGGGCGGTGTGGACGATGTATTGTTCATCTCTCTCTCTCTCTCTCTCTCTCTCTCTATATATATATATGTGTGTGTGTGTGTGTGTGTGTGTGTGTGTGTGTGCGTGCGTGCCATTTTATAGTGTTTTCTTCCGGTGATTCCTGCCCTTATTTCTTTCTTTCTTTCACTTATTTTTTGGATTCAGATGCTATTCTGTCGTTTTTATTAAAAACAAAATCAGAAAGTAGTGTGAGTTACTACAAGTGTAAGATTCTCATTGATTCACTGATGGTCTGAATGAAGGAATGCTTGGTTGTTAACACAGAGAGCTGGGACAGTGTGAAAGAGAAGAGGGGTCACTCTGGACTATGGACTGGAGTCCAAGTCAGTGAAGTGATTGCTGCTTGTTCTCTGACATCAGTTAGCCAACCAGTACCACCGACTGAAGCTTTTTTCTTCAGGGAGATTGCTGGCTGTGCATTCATAATTACAGTGGATGCTCATAAGACTCATTGCAGTGTTCTTTTTGTCCTTCCAGTATAGTGATTTCCAGTTTGAGTTCAGTAATATTACACAACAGTTGTACTTGAAATGAAATCCTTTTTTTTTTAAGAATATTTTTCCACTGATATTTTTGCTGTACTGTATTCACTAGAAAGGAAAATGTTTTGAGTTCTTTTTGGATATATTGTGTAAGCATAGTGTAAGAAAGGTGTTTAGGGAGCTAGTCATGAAAATAAAAACAAAAAAAACTGGAAATAATCTTAGTATAGTGTAAGACAATTTTGAATTGATCTTTTCTATAAGTAATGTGACTTATTGTTGGATAAATCATGGTTGAACTGATCTGTTCAGCAAGTATATAGTGGAAGTGATGTGACTTATTGTTGGATAAATCATGGTTGAACTGATCTGTTCAGCAAGTACATAGTGGAAGTGATGTGATTTATTGTTGGATAAATCATGGTTGAACTGATCTGTTCAGCAAGTATATAGTGGAAGTGATGTGACTTATTGTTGGATAAATCATGGTTGAACTGATCTGTTCAGCAAGTATATAGTGGAAGTGATGTGACTTATTGTTGGATAAATCATGGTTGAACTGATCTGTTCAGCAAGTATATAGTGGAAGTGATGTGACTTATTGTTGGATAAATCATGGTTGAACTGATCTGTTCAGCAAGTATATAGTGGAAGTGATGTGACTTATTGTTGGATAAATGGTTGAACTGATCTGTTCAGCAAGTATATAGTGGAAGTGATGTGACTTATTGTTGGATAAATCATGGTTGAACTGATCTGTTCAGCAAGTATATAGTGGAAGTGATGTGACTTATTGTTGGATAAATCATGGTTGAACTGATCTGTTCAGCAAGTATATAGTGGAAGTGATGTGACTTATTGTTGGATAAATGGTTGAACTGATCTGTTCAGCAAGTACATAGTGGAGAGATAGGAGTACTGAGTAAAGAGCTCAGATAGATGAGATGATACTTTGGAGCTGTTACTGGAATTAAGGAGTTCAGTGAAAAAAGTGCCAGATGAGCAGCTTCTTTGTGATTTTGAAGTCATGGAAATTCAATGGAGACAGTGTCAGAATAATTTGAAATGTTCCGTTAAGAAGTCATGGAAATTAATGGAGACAGTGTCAGAATAATTTGAAATGTTCCTTTAAGAAGTCATGGAAATTCAATGGAGACAGTGTCAGAAAAAGTTGAAATGTTCCATTAAGCAAATATGAGGTATGGTGGAATACTATTAACATTGTTGACTGTTTGCATAACAAATTTGGCTTTATTTAAACTCGTTGAGGTAAAAACGTGGGCGGAGATTAGTTTGTTTGAGGTGAGTATGGGACAAGAAGAGCTTGAGGTGCTTTTTTGTGCAAGTATCGGAAGTAAAGTGTGCACCATTTAAGGAGATCAGTTAGTTTGTTTGAGATGAGTATGGGACAAGAAGAGCTTGAGGTGCTTTTTTGTGCAAGCATCGGAAGTAATGTGTATACCATTTAAGCAGATCTAAATCATGAGCTGATTTTCTTTTCTTTTTTTCTTCTTCTTTTATTTAGGAAATATCGGTGACCTGTTCTCTGATTCTGTCTGGGTAACTAGAAAGCTGAATATGCAAAGCACAGTTTCCTTTCCCTGGAATACGCATAGACCCATCAGATCAAAAACAGTACGCCCCCCCCCCCCCCCCCCCTAGGGCATAGGGCGTAGTCTGTCTTGGATCAGATGACTTAGGTCATGAACCCCTCATTGCACACACCCCTTCCCTCCCCTCCCTGCCCCCCCCCCCCCCCCCCCCCCCCCCCCCCCCCCCCCCCCCCCCCCCCCTCCCCCACCCCCCACCTCTCTCTCGGCAGTTTCCCAACCCATCCACTCACTGTCATGCATCAGCAGTATCAGGCCCCATACACCCACCACTGACTGTACAATAGCATCAGCAGTATCAGGCCCCATACACCCACCACTGACTGTACAATAGCATCAGCAGTATCAGGCCCCATACACCCACCATGACTGTACAATAGCATCAGCAGTATCAGGCCCCATACACCCACCACTGACTGTACAATAGCATCAGCAGTATCAGCCCCATACACCCACCACTGACTGTACAATAGCATCAGCAGTATCAGGCCCCATACACCCACCACTGACTGTACAATAGCATCAGCAGTATCAGGCCCCATACACCCACCACTGACTGTACAATAGCATCAGCAGTATCAGCCCCATACACCCACCACTGACTGTACAATAGCATCAGCAGTATCAGCCCCATACACCCACCACTGACTGTACAATAGCATCAGCAGTATCAGGCCCCATACACCCACCACTGACTGTACAATAGCATCAGCAGTATCAGGCCCCATACACCCACCACTGACTGTACAATAGCATCAGCAGTATCAGGCCCCATACACCCACCACTGACTGTACAATAGCATCAGCAGTATCAGGCCCCATACACCCACCACTGACTGTACAATAGCATCAGCAGTATCAGGCCCCATACACCCACCACTGACTGTACAATAGCATCAGCAGTATCAGGCCCCATACACCCACCACTGACTGTACAATAGCATCAGCAGTATCAGCCATACACACCAGACTGTACACATCAGCGTATCAGCCCTACCCACCAATGACTGTACAATAGCATCAGCAGTATCAGGCCCCATACACCCACCACTGACTGTACAATAGCATCAGCAGTATCAGGCCCCATACACCACCATGACTGTACAATAGCATCAGCAGTATCAGGCCCCATACACCCACCTGACTGTACAATAGCATCAGCAGTATCAGCCCCATACACCCACCATGACTGTACAATAGCATCAGCAGTATCAGGCCCCATACACCCACCATGACTGTACAATAGCATCAGCAGTATAGGCCCCATACACCACCATGACTGTACAATAGCATCAGCAGTATCAGACCCATACACCCCACCACTGACTGTACAATACATCAGCAGTATCAGACCCCATACACCCCCAATGACTGTACAATAGCATCAGCAGTATCAGGCCCATACACCCACCAATGACTGTACAATAGCATCAGCAGTATCAGGCCCCATACACCCACCAGGACTGTACAATAGCATCAGCAGTATCAGGCCCCATACACCCCCCCATGACTGTACAATAGCATCAGCAGTATCAGGCCCCATACACCCACCACTGACTGTACAATAGCATCAGCAGTATCAGCCCCATACACCCACCACTGACTGTACAATAGCATCAGCAGTATAGCCCCATACACCCACCATGACTGTACAATAGCATCAGCAGTATCAGCCCCATACACCCACCAATGACTGTACAATAGCATCAGCAGTATCAGCCCCATACACCCACCATGACTGTACAATAGCATCAGCAGTATCAGGCCCATACACCCACCACTGACTGTACAATAGCATCAGCATATCAGGCCCATACACCCACCATGACTGTACAATAGCATCAGCAGTATCAGGCCCCATACACCCACCAATGACTGTACAATAGCATCACAGTACAGGCCCCATACACCCACCATGACTGTACAATACATCAGCAGTATCAGCCCCATACACCCACCAATGACTGTACAATAGCATCAGCAGTATCAGGCCCCATACACCCACCATGACTGTACAATAGCATCAGCAGTATCAGGCCCCATACACCCACCATGATGTCAATAGCATCAGCAGTATCAGGCCCCATAACCCACCAGTGACTGTACAATAGCATCAGCAGTATCAGGCCCATACACCCACCATGACTGTACAATAGCATCAGCATATCAGACCCCATACACCCACATGACTGTACAATAGCATCAGCAATAGACCCATACACCACCATGATGTACAAGCATCAGCAGTATCAGGCCCCATACACCACACTGACTGTACAATAGCATCAGCAGTATCAGCCCATACACCCACCATGACTGTACAATAGCATCAGCAGTATCAGCCCCATACACCCACCATGACTGTACAATAGCATCAGCAGTATCAGGCCCCATACACCCACCACTGACTGTACAATAGCATCAGCAGTATCAGCCCCATACACCCACCACTGACTGTACAATAGCATCAGCAGTATCAGGCCCCATACACCCACCATGACTGTACAATAGCATCAGCAGTATCAGGCCCCATACACCCACCATGACTGTACAATAGCATCAGCAGTATCAGGCCCCATACACCCACCATGACTGTACAATAGCATCAGCAGTATCAGGCCCCATACACCCACACTGACTGTACAATAGCATCAGCAGTATCAGGCCCATACACCCACCATGACTGTACAATAGCATCAGCAGTATCAGGCCCCATACACCCACCAATGACTGTACAATAGCATCAGCAGTATCAGCCCCATACACCCACCACTGACTGTACAATAGCATCAGCAGTATCAGGCCCCATACACCCACATGACTGTACATAGCATCAGCAGTATCAGGCCCCATACACCACCATGACTGTACATACATCAGCGACAGCCATACACCCACCACTGACTGTACAATAGCATCACATATCAGACCCATACACCCACCATGACTGTACAATGCATCAGCATGTATCGACCCATACACCCACCAATGACTGTACAATAGCATCAGCAGTATCAGGCCCCATACACCCACAATGACTGTACAATAGCATCAGCAGTATCAGGCCCCATACACCACCACTGACTGTACAATAGCATCAGCAGTATCAGGCCCATACACCCACCATGACTGTACAATAGCATCAGCAGTATCAGGCCCCATACACCCACCATGACTGTCAATAGCATCAGCAGTATCAGCCCCATACACCACCATGACTGTACATAGCATCAGCAGTATCAGGCCCCATACACCCACCAATGACTGTACAATAGCATCAGCAGTATCAGACCCATACACCCACCATGACTGTACAATAGCATCAGCAGTATCAGACCCCATACACCCACCATGACTGTACAATAGCATCAGCAGTATCAGGCCCCATACACCACCATGACTGTACAATAGCATCAGCAGTATCAGACCCATACACCCACCATGACTGTACATAGCTCAGCAGTATCAGCCATTCACCACCATGACTGTACAATAGCATCAGCAGTATCAGGCCCCATACACCCACCAGTGACTGTACAATAGCTCAGCAGTATCAGGCCCATACACCCACCATGACTGTACAATAGCATCAGCAGTATCAGGCCCCATACACCCACCAATGACTGTACAATAGCATCAGCAGTATCAGGCCCATACACCACCATGACTGTACAATAGCATCAGCAGTATCAGGCCCCATACACCACCACTGACTGTACAATAGCATCAGCAGTATCAGGCCCCATACACCCACCAGACTGTACAATAGCATCAGCAGTATCAGGCCCCATACACCCACCATGACTGTACAATAGCATCAGCAGTATCAGCCCCATACACCCACCACTGACTGTACAATAGCATCAGCAGTATCAGGCCCCATACACCCACCATGACTGTACAATAGCATCAGCAGTATCAGGCCCATACACCCACCATGACTGTACAATGCATCAGCAGTATCAGGCCCCATACACCCCCATGACTGTACAATAGCATCAGCAGTATCAGGCCCCATACACCCACCATGACTGTACAATAGCATCAGCAGTATCAGCCCCATACACCACCACTGACTGTACAATAGCATCAGCAGTATCAGACCCCATACACCCACCATGACTGTACAATAGCATCAGCAGTATCAGCCCCATACACCCACCATGACTGTACAATAGCATCAGCAGTATCAGGCCCCATACACCCACCATGACCGTACAATAGCATCAGCAGTATCAGACCCCATACACCCACCAATGACTGTACAATAGCATCAGCAGTATCAGGCCCCATACACCCACCACATGACTGTACAATAGCATCAGCAGTATCAGCCCCATACACCCCCCATGACTGTACAATAGCATCAGCAGTATCAGGCCCCATACACCCACCAATGACTGTACAATAGCATCAGCAGTATCAGGCCCCATACACCCACCAATGACTGTACAATAGCATCAGCAGTATCAGCCCCATACACCCACCATGACTGTACAATAGCATCAGCAGTATCAGACCCCATACACCCACCATGACTGTACAATAGCATCAGCAGTATCAGCCCCATACACCCACCAATGACTGTACAATAGCATCAGCAGTATCAGGCCCCATACACCCACCAATGACTGTACAATAGCATCAGCAGTATCAGGCCCCATACACCCACCAATGACTGTACAATAGCATCAGCAGTATCAGACCCCATACACCCACCAATGACTGTACAATAGCATCAGCAGTATCAGGCCCCATACACCCACCACTGACTGTACAATAGCATCAGCAGTATCAGACCCCATACACCCACCAATGACTGTACAATAGCATCAGCAGTATCAGGCCCCATACACCCACCAATGACTGTACAATAGCATCAGCAGTATCAGACCCCATACACCCACCAATGACTGTACAATAGCATCAGCAGTATCAGGCCCCATACACCCACCAATGACTGTATAATAGCATCAGCAGTATCAGACCCTATACACCCACCACTGACTGTACAATAGCATCAGCAGTATCAGACCCCATACACCCACCACTGACTGTACAATAGCATCAGCAGTATCAGACCCCATACACCCACCACTGACTGCACAATAGCATCAGCAGTATCAGGCCCCATACACCCACCAGTGACTGTACAATAGCATCAGCAGTATCAGGCCCCATACACCCACCAAGGACTGTACAATAGCATCAGCAGTATCAGGCCCCATACACCCACCAGTGACTGTACAATAGCATCAGCAGTATCAGGCCCCATACACCCACCAATGACTGTACAATAGCATCAGCAGTATCAGGCCCCATACACCCACCAGTGACTGTACAATAGCATCAGCAGTATCAGGCCCCATACACCCACCAATGACTGTACAATAGCATCAGCAGTATCAGACCCCATACACCCACCACTGACTGTACAATAGCATCAGCAGTATCAGACCCCATACACCCACCACTGACTGTACAATAGCATCAGCAGTATCAGACCCCATACACCCACCACTGACTGTACAATAGCATCAGCAGTATCAGACCCCATACACCCACCACTGACTGCACAATAGCATCAGCAGTATCAGGCCCCATACACCCACCAAGGACTGTACAATAGCATCAGCAGTATCAGGCCCCATACACCCACCAGTGACTGTACAATAGCATCAGCAGTATCAGGCCCCATACACCCACCAATGACTGTTCAATAGCATCAGCAGTATCAGGCCCCATACACCCACCACTGACTGTACAATAGCATCAGCAGTATCAGGCCCCATACACCCACCAATGACTGTACAATATAGACTGCATTGTGTTTGCTCCAGTGCCTACAAACTTTTTTCTCATTCCCGCCTGAGCCTTCCCCCTCTGCTCCCGTCCCTTCCCAGTATGGGCAGCCCAGTGTAAAGCCATCCCTTCCCCTATGGGCAGCCCAGTGTAAAGCCATCCCTTCCCAGTATGGGCAGCCCAGTGTAAAGCCATCCCTTCCCCTAAGGGCAGCCCAGTGTAAAGCCATCCCTTCCCATAGGGGCAGCCCAGTGTAAAGCCATCCCTTCCCCTATGGGCAGCCCAGTGTAAAGCCAGCGTAAAGCCATCCCTTCCCCTATGGGCAGCCCAGTGTAAAGCCATCCCTTCCCATATGGGCAGCCCAGTGTAAAGCCATCCCTTCCCCTATGGGCAGCCCAGTGTAAAGCCATCCCTTCCCAGTATGGGCAGCCCAGTGTAAAGCCATCCCTTCCCCTATGGGCAGCCCAGTGTAAAGCCAGCCCTTCCCATAGGGGCAGCCCAGTGTAAAGCCATCCCTTCCCATATGGGCAGCCCAGTGTAAAGCCATCCCTTCCCACAGGGGCAGCCCAGTGTAAAGCGATCCCTTCCCACAGGGGCAGCCCAGTGTAAAGCCATCCCTTCCCCTATGGGCAGCCCAGTGTAAAGCCATCCCTTCCCACAGGGGCAGCCCAGTGTAAAGCCATCCCTTCCCACAGGGGCAGCCCAGTGTAAAGCCATCCCTTCCCACAGGGGCAGCCCAGTGTAAAGCCATCCCTTCCCCTATGGGCAGCCCAGTGTAAAGCCATCCCTTCCCACAGGGGCAGCCTAGTGTAAAGCCATCCCTTCCCCTATGGGCAGCCCAGTGTAAAGCCAGCCCTTCCCATAGGGGCAGCCCAGTGTAAAGCCATCCCTTCCCATAGAGGCAGCCCAGTGTAAAGCCATCCCTTCCCACAGGGGCAGCCCAGTGTAAAGCCATCCCTTCCCATATGGGCAGCCCAGTGTAAAGCCATCCCTTCCCCTATGGGCAGCCTAGTGTAAAGCCATCCCTTCCCCTATGGGCAGCCCAGTGTAAAGCCATCCCTTCCCATATGGGCAGCCCAGTGTAAAGCCATCCCTTCCCCTATGGGCAGCCCAGTGTAAAGCCATCCCTTCCCATATGGGCAGCCCAGTGTAAAGCCATCCCTTCCCCTATGGGCAGCCCAGTGTAAAGCCAGCCCTTCCCATATGGGCAGCCCAGTGTAAAGCCATCCCTTCCCATATGGGCAGCCCAGTGTAAAGCCATCCCTTCCCATATGGGCAGCCCAGTGTAAAGCCAGTGTCTTAACAGGCAGCAGGTGCTACAAGCAGGTCAAATGTGAACGCTGGATGGCTTCTTGAGTGCCTTGGTATCTTGTGAATTGCTATGTCATAATGCCAGGGTTGTCTTATAGAGCACAGTTGTTCAGCTAATTAACTAACATTGGTTCCTATCATTTGGAGAGTGTTAATACTTGGAAAGTTTGATTCTGACCTGAGTTGGGTGCCAAATATCTTGATACTAAGGTCGGAAGCAAACTTTCACACACATAAACATGTACACACATAAGCACAAAAGCACATGCATGTATATACATGCATGCATGCACACACACAGGCATATGCACACACACATATACACATACTTACAGACACAAGCATACACACACACACACGCATGCACGCATACACGCACGTGCGCCCGTGCGCGCGCGCACACACACACACACACACACACACACACACACACACACACACACACACACACACACACACAGATTCTGTATTCTTCTTTTTCTCTGGATTGAAAAATTGATTTTAACCCTCTTTTTGATGCCCATGGCCCTCCATACTAAAGGTCAGCCTGCCAGCCCTTGCCTTGAGATAATGATGTCAAACTGGAAAGTTATTTCATCTCTGAATGACGTCAAACTGAAAAGTGATTTCATCTGTGACGTCTGTGCCCTGTCAGATGTGACGGGTAGTAGTATCAGTACACAAGTGGGGAGCTGCCTATCATGTGAGGTATCGGCTGATACACCATACTCTGATACCCCTCTGGTCTGTTGTGCCCCTTTCCACTGACGTTGAAGAGGAGACTAAACATAATCAGGAGACAGGTGGGACATTGAGCCAAGCTCAGGAGGTGTAATGCACAAGTGAAGTCGAGGCCAGAGGCGAGTGCAGGGGCATGATCCTTGAACTTGGACCTTGAGCTTGAAACGAAAGTGGCTTTGAACCCCCGAGGTGGAGGCACCTGCACTCCCTCAGGTGTGTGTGTTCTAAACTGCCTGAGCAGAAGTAGTTTCCCGGGTGTGGGGGGCATGTGCACTCCTCAGTGTGTGTGTGTTCTAAACTGCCTGAGCAGAAGTGAGCTTCCCTGTGATGGGGGCACATGCACTCCCTCAGGGGGTGTATGTTCTAAACTGCCTGAGCAGAAGTGAGCTTCCCACCATCCAGGAAGTGCCCTAACAGTACAAGGGAGTAAACAAGTCTGGTTTAATGTAACCCCCCCCCCCTCCCCTCCTTCCTTTCAGTCACCTCCCTTCCTCACTTCCCATCTATCCCGATCTCTGCCCAGAGTACATATTTGGGTTTTCAAACAACATGCCACTAAGAACTGAGGCACATGAGATGTTGATCTCACCAGTCGCGAACCTGTTTTGACCAGCTATGCCTTGGCTTCTGTATTTAAGGCCCTGCAGGAAGCCTGCTCACCTCATGGCATCCTTTGCAGAGCTCTGCTTTTGGTTGGTGCTAAAACTGCGCTGAAAGTCACTGTGCTGAAAGTCACTGCGCTGAAAGTCACTGTGCTGAAAGTCACTGTGCTGAAAGTCAACGGCCTCTTGTCAAGGAGGGAACAGACCTTGTTTTCTCTGTGAAAGAAGTTGGCCTGGACAGAGGCCAACTTTTGGTTGATGAGGACGCGGAGCTGTCGGTTTGCAGTTCTTTGAAGACAGCCTGGACACTGTGTGGAGGACTGCAACCACAAACATGGTGCTGCTAGATGTCATGTTGGCCTGTCTGAGTTCCCAGGCCAAGGGACGAACTCCTGTCATTACACATCGGTATGGCAGGGTCGGTCACCAGAGGTCAGTCTGTGTGTGTGTGTGTGTGTGTGTGTGTGTGTGTGTGTGTGTGTGTGTGTATGTTTATGCTCATGCATGCATGCACATGTGCATATCAGTGTGTGTATGTTTTCTGAGTGTTTTCCTGTGTGTTTCTGTGAGTACTGCATTCAAGAATGGACAGGGAAAACATTTGTAGAGGACCTAGCCTTGGCACACAGTGGACTGAACTAGAGAAACCTGGTGACCTTTTGTTTGGTGTGTTGCCCCAGCCGTTGTCCACAGAGGGTAGAGAGAAGAAGAAGAGGAGATTAAACAGGGTCCTTTCAGGGTAGTAGCCTCATGGTCACTGCTCTGTTTCAGTGCTGATCAGTGAAAGATGAGGATGATGAAGATGATGTTGTAAAGGTCTGTTCTGTTCTGATCAGTGGGTCATCACACCATCAAAAAAAGTAATTTGGTTTTGATACATGCCTGAATTTTGCATGGCTTTTCATCATTTACTCGCTCTCTCAAAATGTTGCATTTTCAAGCCGTGCTTTTTGTGTGAGCATCTAGAATGAATGGTCAGCGGGCTGTTTTTGACTGCGTGAAGTTGTTTTGTGTGCGTGTGTGTGTTTCCCCCTACCTCATCTGTGCTTTATGTCTTACTCTTAGTGCGATGTGTGTGTTTCCCCCAACCTCATCTGTGCTTTATGTCTTACTCTTAGTGCAGGTGTGTTTCCCCCAACCTCATCTGTGCTTTATGTCTTACTCTTAGTGCATGTGTGTGTTTCCCCCATACCTCATCTGTGCTTTATGTCTTACTCTTAGTGCATGTGTGTGTTTCCCCCACCTCATCTGTGCTTTATGTCTTACTCTTAGTGCATGTGTGTGTTTCCCCCTACCTCATCTGTGCTTTATGTCTACCTTGTGCATGTGTGTGTTTCCCCCTACCTCATCTGTGCTTTATGTCTGACCCTTAGTGCTGTGTGTGTTTCCCCCTACCTCATCTGCTTTATGTCTTACTCTGTGTGCATGTGTGTGTTTCCCCCTACCTCATCTGTGCTTTATGTCTTACTCTGTGTGCATGTGTGTGTTTTCCCCCTACCTCATCTGTGCTTTATGTCTTACTCTTGTGCATGTGTGTGTTTCCCCCTACCTCATCTGTGCTTTATGTCTTACTCTGTGCATGTGTGTGTGTTTCCCCCTACCTCATCTGTGCTTTATGTCTTACTCTTAGTGCATGTGTGTGTTTCCCCCTACCTCATCTGTGCTTTATGTCTTACTCTTAGTGCATGTGTGTGTTTCCCCCTACCTCATCTGTGCTTTATGTCTTACTCTTAGTGCATGTGTGTGTTTCCCCTCCCCTACCTCATCTGTGCTTTATGTCCTTACTCTTATGCTATGTGTGTGTGTTTCCCCCTACCTCATCTGTGCTTTATGTCTTACTCTTGTGCATGTGTGTGTTTCCCCCTACCTCATCTGTGCTTTATGTCTTACTCTTAGTGCATGTGTGTGTTTTCCCCTACCTCATCTGTGCTTTATGTCTGACTCCTTAGTGCATGTGTGTTTTCCCCTACCTCATCTGTGCTTTATGTCTTACTCTTGTGCTGTGTGTGTTTCCCCCTACCTCATCTGTGCTTTATGTCTTACTCTTAGTGCATGTGTGTGTGTTTCCCCCTACCTCATCTGTGCTTTATGCTTACCTTGTGCATGTGTGTGTTTCCCCCTACCTCATCTGTACTTTATGTCTTACTCTGTGCATGTGTGTGTTTCCCCCTACCTCATCTGTGCTTTATGTCTTACTCTGTGCATGTGTGTGTTTCCCCTACCTCATCTGTGCTTTATGTCTTACTCTTAGTGCTTGTGTGTGTTTTCCCCCTACCTCATCTGTGCTTTATGTCTTACTCTTAGTGCTTGTGTGTGTTTCCCCCTACCTCATCTGTGCTTTATGTCTTACTCTTAGTGCGTGTGTGTGTTTCCCCCTACCTCATCTGTGCTTTATGTCTTACTCTTAGTGCTTGTGTGTGTTTCCCCCAACCTCATCTGTGCTTTATGTCTGACTCTTAGTGCGTGTGTGTGTTTCCCCTACCTCATCTGTGCTTTTATTCTTACTCTTAGTGCGTGTGTGTGTTTCCCCCTACCTCATCTGTGCTTTATGTCTTACTCTTAGTGCATGTGTGTGTTTCCCCCTACCTCATCTGTGCTAAAGTTTATTTCTGACCCTTAGTGCATATGTGTGTGTTTCCCCTACCTCATCTGTACTTTATGTCTTACTCTTGTGCGTGTGTGTGTTTCCACCTACCTCATCCGTGCTTTATGTCTTACTCTGTGCGTGTGTGTGTTTTCCCCTACCTCATCTGTGCTTTATGTCTTACTCTTAGTGCATGTGTGTCTGTTTCCCCCTACCTCATCTGTACTTTATGTCTTACTCTTAGTGCATGTGTGTGTTTCCCCCTACCTCATCTGTGCTTTATGTCTTACTCTTAGTGCATGTGTGTGTTTCCCCCTACCTCATCTGTGCTTTATGTCTTACTCTTAGTGCATGTGTGTGTTTCCCCCTACCTCATCTGTGCTTTATGTCTGACCCTTAGTGCATGTGTGTGTTTCCCCCTACCTCATCTGTGCTTAATGTCTTACTCTTAGTGCGTGTGTGTGTTTCCCCCTACCTCATCTGTGCTTTATGCCTTACTCTTAGTGCGTGTGTGTGTTTCCCCCTACCTCATCTGTGCTTTATGCCTTACTCTGTGTGCGTGTGTGTGTTTTCCCCTACCTCATCTGTGCTTTATGTCTTACTCTTAGTGCGTGTGTGTGTTTCCCCCTACCTCATCTGTGCTTTATGTCTTACTCTTAGTGTGTGTGTGTGTTCCCCCTACCTCATCTGTAGCTTTATGTCTTACTCTTAGTGCTGTGTGTGTTCCCCCTACCTCATCTGTGCTTTATGTCTTACTCTTAGTGTGTGTGTGTGTTCCCCCTACCTCATCTGTGCTTTATGTCTTACTCTTAGTGCTGTGTGTGTTTCCCCCTACCTCATCTGTGCTTTATGTCTTACTCTTAGTGCATGTGTGTGTTTCCCCCTACCTCATCTGTGCTTTATGTCTTACTCTTAGTGCATGTGTGTGTTTTCCCCCTACACCTCATCTGTGCTTTATGTCTTACTCTTATGCTTGTTGTGTGTGGTTTCCCCCTACCTCATCTGTGCTTTATGTCTTACTCTTAGTGCGTGTGTGTGTTTCCCCCTACCTCATCTGTGCTTTATGTCTTACTCTTAGTGCGTGTGTGTGTTTCCCCCTACCTCATCTGTGCTTTATGTCTTACTCTTAGTGCATGTGTGTGTTTTCCCCCTACCTCTCTGTGCTTTATGTCTTACTCTTAGTGCATGTGTGTGTTTCCCCCTACCTCTCTGTGCTTTATGTCTTACTCTTAGTGCATGTGTGTGTTTCCCCCTACCTCGTCTGTGCTTTATGTCTTACTCTTAGTGTGTGTGTTGTGTGTGTGTGTTTCCCCCTACCTCATCTGTGCTTTATGTCTTACTCTTAGTGCTGTGTGTGTTTCCCCTACCTCGTCTGTGCTTTATGTCTTACTCTTAGTGTGTGTGTGTGTTCCCCTACCTCGTCTGTGCTTTATTCTACTCTTAGTGCATTGTGTGTTTCCCCTACCTCGTCTGTGTTTATGTCTTACTCTAGTGTGTGTGTGTTTCCCCCTACCTCGTCTGTGCTTTATATCTTACTCTTAGTGTGTGTGTGTGTGTGTGTTCCCCCTACCTCGTCTGTGCTTTATGTCTTACTCTTAGTGGTGTGTGTGTTTCCCCCTACCTCGTCTGTGCTTTATGTCTTACTCTTAGTGTGTGTGTGTTCCCCTACCTCGTCTGTGCTTATTCTTACTCTTAGTGCGTGTGTGTGTGTGTTTCCCCCTACCTCATCTCTGCTTTATGTCTTACTCTTAGTGCGTGTGTGTGTTTTCCCCCTACCTCATCTGTGCTTTATGCCTTACTCTGTGTGCGTGTGTGTGTTTCCCCCTACCTCATCCGTGCTTTATGTCTTACTCTTAGTGCGTGTGTGTGTTTCCCCCTACCTCATCTGTGCTTTATGCCTTACTCTTGTGTGTGTGTGTGTTTCCCCCTACCTCATCTGTGCTTTATGTCTTACTCTTGTGCGTGTGTGTGTTTCCCCTACCATCATCTGTGCTTTATGTCTTACTCTTAGTGTGTGTGTGTTTTCCCCCTACCTCATCTGTGCTTTATGTCTTACTCTTAGTGCGTGTGTGTGTTTTCCCCTACCTCATCTGTGCTTTATGTTTACTCTTTGTGCATTGTGTGTGTTTCCCCCTACCTCATCTGTGCTTTATGTCTTACTCTTAGTGCTGTGTGTGTGTTTCCCCCTACCTCATCTGTGCTTTATGTCTTACTCTTAGTGCTTGTGTGTGTTTCCCCCTACCTCATCTGTGCTTTATGTCTTACTCTTAGTGCATGTGTGTGTTTTCCCCTACCTCGTCTGTGCTTTATGTCTTACTCTTAGTGCATGTGTGTGTTTCCCCCTACCTCGTCTGTGCTTTATGTCTTACTCTTAGTGTGTGTGTGTGTTCCCCCTACCTCGTCTGTGCTTTATATCTTACTCTTAGTGTGTGTGTGTGTGTGTGTTCCCCCCTACCTCATCTGTGCTTTATGTCTTACTCTTAGTGCATGTGTGTGTTTTCCCCTACCTCGTCTGTGCTTTATGTCTTACTCTTAGTGTGTGTGTGTGTGTTCCCCCTACCTCGTCTGTGCTTTATATCTTACTCTTAGTGTGTGTGTGTGTGTGTGTTTCCCCCTACCTCGTCTGTGCTTTATGTCTTACTCTTAGTGCGTGTGTGTTGTGTTCCCCCCTACCTCGTCTGTGCTTTATGTCTTACTCTTAGTGTGTGTGTGTGTTCCCCCTACCTCGTCTGTGCTTTATGTCTTACTCTTAGTGCGTTGTGTGTGTGTTTCCCCCTACCTCATCTGTGCTTTATGTCTTACTCTTAGTGCGTGTGTGTGTTTCCCTCTACCTCATCTGTGCTTTATGTCTGACCCTTAGTGCATGTGTGTGTTTCCTCCTACCTCATCTGTGCTTTATGTCTGACTCTTAGTGCATGTGTGTGTTTCCCCCTACCTCATCTGTCTTTATGTCTTACTCTTAGTGCATGTGTGTGTTTTCCCCTACCTCGATCTGTGCTTTATGTCTTACTCTTGTGTGCTGTGTGTGTTCCCCTTACCTCATCTGTGCTTTATGCCTTACTCTGTGTGCGTGTGTGTGTTTCCCCTTACCTCATCTGTGCTTTATGCCTTACTCTTAGTGCGTGTGTGTGTTTTCCCCTACCTCATCTGTGCTTTATGCCTTACTCTTAGTGCGTGTGTGTGTGTGTTTCCCCCTACCTTATCTGTTCTTTATGCATGTGTGTGTTTCCCCCTACCTCGTCTGTGCTTTATGTCTTACTCTTAGTGCGTGTGTGTGTGTTTCCCCCTACCTCGTCTGTGCTTTGTGTCTTACTCTTAGTGCCATTACTCTCATGGCACTTATCCTGACATGCAGAGGTGCTTATAGTCACACACACACACACACACACACACACACACACACACACACACACACACACACTTATTGAATGTGTGTGTATGTGCATGCTTGGGTGCACACATGCACATGAACCTGTGTATGTGGGTTACATACATTTATTTGCACACATGCTCAACATGTGTGGAATGTGTATGTATGTGTGTATGTACATTCTTTTGTGCATGTTGATGTGGTTGCATATTTGTGCAGGTGTATAGCAAGATTGAATATATAAGCAATGATTCAGAAATCCAACATACTTGGGGTAATCAATGTTTTTAACAGTTGTTATGAGTCATGATCACATTTATATAGCAGGTATTTAGAGGTGAAGGGAAAGGGAAGGAAGGATGGTGAAATGGCGATTGGGTAGGGATGTTTAGGAGGTGAGAAGGAAACATATAAAGGAGATGGAGCGTTGGGAGAGTTTTTTTGCAGCTTGTGAGATCTTACACTATTGTTGTATTTTGGTACACAGCACACATACACACACACGCACGCATGCATGTACGCATGCACCCGCACACATGCACACGTGCACACGTGCACACATGCGCGCGCACGCGTGCACACACACACACACACACACACACACACACACAACACACACACACACACACACACACTCACTCTCTCTCTCTCTCTCTCTCTCACACACACACACATACACACACACACACACACACACACACTCTCTCTCTCTCACACACACACACACACATGCACACACACACACACACACACATATGCACATGCATGCATACACACACACACACACACACACACACACACACACACACACACATGTGCACACATACATGCATGCAGGCACAGATTTACACACATCTGCATGCGTATGTGCGCACATACAAACACACGCACACATGCAGCACACACACACACACACACCACACACACACACACACACACACACACACACACACACACATCAACACCACACAGAAACACGCACGCACACACACACACACACACACACACACACCCCATACACACACACACACACACACACACACACACACACACACACACACACACACACAAACCACCCAAACCACACAAGGAGGGTGTGTGCACACACACACACACAAACCATCAACACCCACACACACACACAACCATCAACACCACCACACACAAACCATCAACACCCACACACACACAAATCATCAACACCACACACAACACAAACCATCCACACCACACAAGGAGGGTGTGTGTGAGATGAGGATGGGGTCGTGGGAATGGGGATGGAATCAGAAAGAAGAGGGAAGGGGAGAAGGTGTACACATCACTGCACATTTACTCTGTCAATAGTGCCTAAAAACACACTGTACACATCACTGCACATATACTGTATCAATAGTGCCTAAAAACACACTGTACACATCACTGCACATATACTGTATCAATAGTGCCTAAAAACACACTGTACACATCACTGCACATATACTGTATCAATAGTGCCTAAAAAACACATGTACACATCACTGCACAATACTGTATCAATAGTGCCTAAAAACACACTGTACACATCACTGCACATATACTGTATCAATAGTGCCTAAAAACACACTGTACACATCACTGCACACATACTGTATCAATAGTGCCTAAAAACACACTGTACACATCACTGCACATATTACTGTATCAATAGTGCCTAAAAACACACTGTACACATCACTGCACATATACTGTATCAATAGTGCCTAAAAACACACTGTACACATCACTGCACATATACTGTTCAATAGTGCCTAAAAAACACACTGTACACATCACTGCACATATACTCTGTTCAATAGTGCCTAAAAACACACTGTACACATCACTGCACATATACTGTATCAATAGTGCCTAAAAACACACTGTACACATCACTGCACATATACTGTATCAATAGTGCCTAAAAAACACACTGTACACATCACTGCACATATACTGTATCAATAGTGCATAAAAACACACTGTACACATCACTGCACATATACTCTTGTCAGTAGGCATAAAAACACACTGTACACATCACTGCACATATACTGTATCAATAGTGCATAAAAACACCTGTACACATCACTGCACATATACTGTATCAATAGTGCATAAAAACACACTGTACACATCACTGCACATATACTGTATCAATAGTGCATAAAAACACACTGTACACATCACTGCACATATACTCTTCAATAGTGCATAAAAACACACTGTACATGTCACTGCACATATACCTGTATCAGTAGCGCATAAAAACACACTGTACATGTCACTGCACATATACTCTGTCAATAGTGCATAAAAACACACTGTACACATCACTGCACATATACTGTTCAATAGTGCCTAAAAACACACTGTACATGTCACTGCACATATACTGTATCATAGTGCGCTAAAAACACACTGTACACATCACTGCGCATATACTTATCAATAGTGCATAAAAACACGCTGTACACATCACTGCACATATACTCTGTCAATGTGCCTAAAAACACACTGTACACATCACTGCATATACTACTCTGTCAATAGTGCCTTAAACACACTGTACACATCACTGCACATATACTCTGTCAATAGTGCATAAAAACACACTGTACACATGACTGCACATATACTGTATCAATAGTGCCTAAAAACACACTGTACACATCACTGCACATATACTCTGTCAATAGTGCATAAAAACACACTGTACACACATCACTGCACATATACTCTGTCAATAGTGCCTAAAAACACACTGTACACATCACTGCACATATACTGTATCAATAGTGCCTAAAAACACACTGTACACATCACTGCACATATACTGTATCAATAGTGCCTAAAAACACACTGTACACATCACTGCACATATACTGTTCAATAGTGCCTAAAAACACACTGTACACATCACTGCACATATACTCTGTCAATAGTGCCTAAAAAACACACACTGTACACATCAACTGCACATATACTCTGTCAATAGTGCCTAAAAACACACTGTACACATCACTGCACATATCCCTGTTCAATAGTGCCTAAAAACACACTGTACACATCATGCACTAACGTCATAGTCTAAACATGCATCATGCACTATACTAAGTGCCTAAAAACACACTGTACACATCACTGCACATATACTGTATCATAGTGCCTAAAAACACACTGTACACATCACTGCACATATACTGTATCACTAGTGCCTAAAAACACACTGTACACATCACTGCACATATACTGTATCATAGTGCCTAAAAACACACTGTACACATCACTGCACATATACTGTATCAATAGTGCCTAAAAACACACTGTACACATCACTGCACATATATACTGTATCACTAGTGCCTAAAAACACACTGTACACATCACTGCACATATACTGTATCAATAGTGCCTAAAAACACACTGTACACATCACTGCACATATACTGTATCATAGTGCCTAAAAAACACACTGTACACATCACTGCACATATACTGTATCAATAGTGCCTAAAAACACACTGTACACATCACTGCACATATATCTTATCATAGTGCCTAAAAACACACTGTACACATCACTGCACATATACTCTATCACTAGTGCCTAAAAACACACTGTACACATCACTGCACTATAAACTCTGTCACATAGTGCCTAAAAAACACACTGTACACATCACTGCACATATACTGTATCAATAGTGCCTAAAAAACACACTGTACACATCACTGCACATATACTGTATCAATAGTGCCTAAAAACACACTGTACACATCACTGCACATATACTGTATCATAGTGCCTAAAAACACACTGTACACATCACTGCACATATACTCTTCATAGTGCCTAAAAACACACACTGTACATCATCACCTGCACCATATACTGTATCAATAGTGCCTAAAAACACCACTGTACACATCACTGCACATTATACTCTATCACTAGTGCCTAAAAACACACTGTACACATCACTGCACATATACTCTATCAATAGTGCCTAAAAACACACTGTACACATCATGCACATATTACTGTATCAGTAGTGCCTAAAAACACACTGTACACATCCACTGTCACATTATTATACTGCATCATCATAGTGCCTAAAAACACACTGTACACATCACTGCACATATACTCTATCACTAGTGCCTAAAAACACATGTACACATCACTGCACATATACTGTATCAATAGTGCTACAATAAACACCACATCTGTATCACATTCACTGTCACATATGTATACTGTTCAATAGTGCCTAAAAAACACACATGTACACATCACTGCACATATACTTGTCAATAGTGCCTAAAAACACACTGTACACATCACTGCACATATACTGTATCATAGTGCCTAAAAACACACTGTACACATCACTGCACATATTACTCTATCACTAGTGCCTAAAAACACACTGTACACATCACTGCACATATACTCTGTCAATAGTGCCTAAAAACACACTAAAGGATGGGGAATTGGGTCGGAGGGTTAGTTGGGGAAAATGAAAGCCAGAATGAAGAAGAATATTTGGGAGAAGAGAGAGAAGAAGAGTAGAGAGAGGAGAGAGAGAGAGAGAGAGAGAGAGAGAGAGAGAGAGAGAGAGAGAGAATGGAGGGAAATCAGTGTAAAATATGGATAGTACATAAATTAAAAGTTGTACAGAGTAGAAGCGAATGTGAAAAATGTAAAGAAAGACATCCCACAAAACCATTTAAATGTGAAGAAAGGCTTGAAAACAAGGTAAATGAAAAACAAAGGTAAATTGTATTCATCAAAATGCAACTGATAAAAACAATAGCACTCTTCTACTAATGCCTTCCTGCCGCTAGGCTTTTCCCCCATCCAAACACAATAGAACTCTTCCACCAGTGCCTTCCTGCCGCTAGGCTTTTCCTCCCCATCCAAACACAATAGAACTCTTCCACCAATGCCTTCCTGCCGCTAGGCTTTTCCCCCCATCCAAACACAATAGAACTCTTCCACCAGTGCCTTCCTGCCGCTAGGCTTTTCCTCCCCATCCAAACACAATAGAACTCTTCCACCAATGCCTTCCTGCTGCTAGGCTTTTCCTCCCCATCCAAACACAATAGAATTCTTCCACCAATGCCTTCCTGCCGCTAGGCTTTTCCTCCCCATCCAAACACAACAGAACTCTTCCACCAATGCCTTCCTGCTGCTAGGCTTTTCCTCCCCATCCAAACACAATAGAACTCTTCCACCAATGCCTTCCTGCCGCTAGGCTTTTCCCCCCATCCAAACACAATAGAACTCTTCCACCAGTGCCTTCCTGCCGCTAGGCTTTTCCTCCCCATCCAAACACAATAGAACTCTTCCACCAATGCCTTCCTGCCGCTAGGCTTTTCCTCCCCATCCAAACACAATAGAACTCTTCCACCAATGCCTTCCTGCCGATAGGCTTTTCCTCCCCATCCAAACACAATAGAACGCTTCCACCAATGCCTTCCTGCCGCTAGGCTTTTCCTCCCCATCCAAACACAATAGAACGCTTCCACCAATGCCTTCCTGCTGCTAGGCTTTTCCTCCCCATCCAAACACAATAGAACTCTTCCACCAATGCCTTCCTGCCGCTAGGCTTTTCCCCCCATCCAAACACAATAGAACTCTTCCACCAGTGCCTTCCTGCCGCTAGGCTTTTCCTCCCATCCAAACACAATAGAACTCTTCCACCAATGCCTTCCTGCCGCTAGGCTTTTCCTCCCCATCCAAACACAATAGAACTCTTCCACCAATGCCTTCCTGCTGCTAGGCTTTTCCTCCCCATCCAAACACAAATAGAAAGGGCACAAACACAGACACACACTTTGCCTTTCACCCACCCTTACCTCACCAACCCACCCTAGGCTACACTTTACCTTTCACCCACCCTTACCTCACCACCCCACCCTAGGCTACACTTTTTTTTTTTTTTTTTTTTTTTGCTGTCCCAACCTCTGCGCCACCTCAGAGGCAGTGCACCCACGCCGCTCATTCCGACACCCCGTCCACAGCCACAGCCCGGTCGGCCCCGCCGCAGCCCCGGCACCGGCAATCCACAGGGAGCAGTCAATTTCAAGTCGTCAAGCGGCAACCCACCGGAGGAGACACTGCACTGCTGCCGAGTCACTTCGGTGGTGTTCAGTGGCGCCTGTTCTGATCTAACATACGCAGGACACCACCTACTAAGCCCCCTACTGACGACAATAATTGCTTAGTCGCGGAGCCGGCGTGAGTGAGCTCTCCCTCCGGAGGGCGCCACCACGTCCGTCCAACGACAGCCCCCATGGACTCGCCGATACCGGTGACCCCGACGGAACCAAACCAAGGCCACAGACGTGGAGAGGACATCGAAATTGAGGTCACCATGAGAGCAGGGCATGAAGGGCCACAGAATTTGAGACTTTTTTTTTAATGCTGATCGATGACAATGAGGATGATTAAGATGATGCTACGGATTTCCATTTCGGTCTGAGACTACATGACAGGGCTGTACTCTACGCTTCCTTTCATAATATATCCCGGCGTCAACCAGGCCCGAGAGATACAGGCACCTGCAGTGTTGGTCAGGAAATTTGAGCAACACTCTCAGAAACGCATCCATTAAGTGGATGAAACTCGACTGTGTGGTCCCAGTCTTCCCAACTGAGTCCGCAGCAACTCAACTCTGGGTAGGAGCCGGTCGGGGCAGACTAGGCTACACTTTACCTTTACACCACCCTTACCTCACCACCCCACCCTAGGCTACACTTTACCTTTCACCCACCCTTACCTCACCACCCCACCCTAGGCTACACTTTACCTTTCACCCACCCTTACCTCACCACCCCACCCTAGGCTACACTTTACCTTTCACCCACCCTTACCTCACCACCCCACCCTAGGCTACACTTTACCTTTCACCCACCCTTACCTCACCACCCCACCCTAGGCTACACTTTACCTTTCACCCTCCCTTACCTTACCAACCCACCCTGGGCTACACTTTGCCTTTCACCCTCCCTTACCTCACCAACCCACCCTGGGCTACACTTTGCCTTTCACCCTCCCTTACCTCACCAACCCACCCTGGGCTACACTTTGCCTTTCACCCTGACCCTTACCTCACCAACCCACCCTGGGCTACACTTTGCCTTTCACCCTCCCTTACCTCACCAACCCACCCTGGGCTACAATGTCAATATGGCCCTCCTCCCTGCACCCTCAACCCTCCCTCCCCCCACCCCCACCCCACTCTCTCTCCCTCCTCTCACTCTAATGCACATCATTATTTTCATGAGTGTTTCCATTTTTTTCTCTCTACACCCTACACCCTTCCCTGTCCCCTCCCTCCCCCCCACCCCCACCCCACTCTCTCTCCCTCCTCTCACTCTAATGCACATCATTATTTTCATGAGTGTTTCCATTTTTTTCTCTCTACACCCTACACCCTTCCCTGTCCCCTCCCTCCCCCCACCCCCACCCCACTCTCTCTCCCTCCTCTCACTCTAATGCACATCATTATTTTCATGAGTGTTTCCATTTTTTTCTCTCTACACCCTACAACCTCTTCCCTCCCTCCCCCCACCCCCACCCCACTCTCTCTCCCTCCTCTCACTCTAATGCACATCATTATTTTCATGAGTGTTTCCATTTTTTTCTCTCTACACCCTACACCCTTCCCTGTCCCCTCCCTCCCCCCCACCCTTTCCCCAGCATGGCAGTACCTATCAAAATGCACTGTCATACTCTTTTGACCTTTTCTTTTCTTTCCCTCTCCCTTGTCTAGACAAACAGAGAGGTTGACACAAACACAAAGATTAAAAATATTTTGGGAACGTCCTATAAAAAGATGGCAGAACAGATGCCAAGGGTTAGTATATTTACGTATTGTAGGGACAACAATGCATTGGAAAGGGGGGCCAGGGGAATTTTGTTCACGGTGGGACAGTGGATCCTCTTAGTAATGACCAGTGGGACAGTGGAATCCTCTTAGTAATGACTGGTGGGACGGATCCTCTTAGTAATGACCGGTGGGACAGTGGATCCTCTTAGTAATGACCGGTGGGACAGTGGATCCTCTTAGTAATGACCGGTGGGACAGTGGATCCTCTTAGTAATGACCGGTGGGACAGTGGATCCTCTTAGTAATGACCAGCGCTGGAAAATCTTCCAGACTGGAGAACCAGTTTGTGATTGCAGGTGAAAGGGCGGTGGGACTGTTTACAAGAGATTGAACAAGAAACGTCATGGACTGTCGTGTTCATCAATACCATTAAAGGGACTGATGACTGGGACTGGGGGTGGGGGGAGGTGGGGATGGGGGGGAGAAGTAGGATCTGTGGAGTCTGTGTTAAAAGATGAAGGTAGAACCGATGAAGGTAAAACACACTTCCAGAAAAGAAAAATGTCCTTGAAAGGAGGTGAGTGTGTGTGTGTGTGTGTGTGTGTGTGTGTGTGTGTGTGTGTGTGTGTGTTTAGTGGTTAATGTAGTATAGAGAAAGAGAAAAATGTTCCGCAAGAAAAAAAAAAGAAAAAGAAGTCTTAGGAGGGGGTTAGTATTTGGAGATGAATCTAGTAGAGATGAAGAGAGAGAAAAAGGCAGCAGAAAAAAAAGACGTATAGGGGGTCTGTAACTGTAGAAAGAGATGAGGAAAAAAAAACTGTAATGAGAAAA